>UESW01001319.1:348070-507374 GCA_900491605.1 Calamus simplicifolius
TAATCAAGATAAATTTCATTATTAGCTACATGTTCTCTTATAAAGTGATATCTAATTTCAATGTGTTTTGTTCTTGAATGTTGAATTGGATTTTTTGTTAAATTTATTGCACTTGTATTATCACATCTAATAGGAGTTTTATCAAGTGTTATGCCATAATCTTCAAGTTGTCTCTTAATCCAAAGGATTTGAGCACAGCAACTTCCAGCTGCAACATATTCTGCTTAAGCAGTTGATAATGCAACCGAATTTTGCTTTTTGCTAAACCAAGAGATTAAGTTACTTCCTAAAAATTGACATGCACCACTTGTGGTTTTTCTATCTAGTTTGCATCCAGCATAGTCAGAATCAGAATATGCAATCAAGTTTAATGTTGAGTCTCTAGAGTACCATAAACCTACATTTTTAGTTCCACTTAAATATCTTAATATTCTTTTCATAGCAATTAAGTGAGATTCTTTAGGTTCAGATTGAAATCTAGCACACAAACAACAAACATGATATCTGGTCTACTAGCTGTTAAGTAAATAAGAGATCCGATCATACCTCTATAATATTTTTGATCTACTTTCTTACCACTTCATCTTTATCCAATTTGCATGAAGGACTCATAGGTGTTCCAAGTGGTTTGATTGACTCCATTCCAAACTTCTTGAGAAGTTCTTTTGTGTATTTTGCTTGATTGATGAAAATCCCCTCTTTGCTTTGCTTGATTTGAAGTCCTAGGAAGAAGTTGAGTTCTCCATCATGCTCATTTCGAATTCACCCTGCATTAACTTAGCAAATTCTTGACACAAAAGATTGTTAGTAGCACCGAATACAATATCATCAACATATATTTGTACTACTAATAAATCCTTATCTTTTCTTTTCAAAAATAGTGTTTTATCAACATTTCTCTTGTAAAATCATTTTCAATAAGAAATTTACTTAATCTTTCATACCAAGCTCTAGGTGCTTGTTTTAAACCATATAGTGCTTTGTGCAATTTAAAAACATAATTTGGAAATTCATGATCTTCAAAACCAGGTGGTTGTTCAACAAAAACTTTTTTATTTATAAATTCATTTAAAAATGCACTTTTAACATCCATTTAAAATAAATTGATATGCATATGACATGCAAATGCGAGTAATAATCTAATTGCTTCTAATCTAGCTACAGGTGCAAAAGTTTCATCAAAATCAATTCATTCTTCTTGATTATATCCTTTTGCGACTAATCTAGCTTTGTTTCTAATTACTATGCCATTTTCATCTAATTTATTTCTAAATACCCATTTTGATCCTATAACTGAATGATCTTTAGGTCTATCTAAAGGGTCCAGACATTATTTCTAGTAAATTGATTTAATTCCTCTTGCATAGCTAACATCAATTATTATCTTTTTCAGCCTCTTCAATAGTTTTAGGTTCAATTTGAGATACAAATGCAAGATGATTATTGATGTTTCTCATTGATGATCTAGTTCTTACTCCTTGAGATGGATCACCTATAATTAATTCTTTTGGATGACCATAGGCATATCTCCAATCTCTAGGAAGATCTACATCATTATGATTTGCATCAACAACATCAATACTAGGAGAATCATCATCTTTAACTTCTTGTTCATGATCTGAAGATACATTTATATTCAATTTTTTAATGTTTCTTTCTAATATGTTTGTATCTTCCTCATCATCAATCTTTCCTGAACTCGATGCTAAAGATTCATCAAAAATTATATGAATAGATTCTTCTACAATTAAGTTTCTCTTGTTAAACACTCTATAGGCTTTACTAGATGTTGAATATCCTAAGAAAATGCCTTCATCAAATTTTGCATCAAATTTTCCTAGATTATTTTACCATTATTATGAATGAAACATTTACAACCAAATGCATGAAAGTAACTTATGTTTGGTTTTCTATTGTTCCATAGTTCATAAGGAGTTTTCTTAATGATTGGCCTAATTAAAGCTCTATTAAGAATGTAACATGACGTGTTTATAGCTTCTGCCCAAAAGTACTTTGGTAAGTTGCTTTCACATAGCATGGTACGGGCCATGTCTTCTAAAATCCTATTTTTTCTTTCTATAATTCCATTTTGTTGTGGTATTCTAGGTGCTGAAAAATTATGACGAATGCCATTTTTAATGCAAAAGTTTTCAAATAAATGATTTTCAAATTCAGTGCCATGATCACTTCTAAGAGACACTATGGTGTTATTTTTCTCATTTGTGACCTTCTTGAAGAATTTCAAAAATAATGGAAAGGTCTCATCTTTATGAGCTAAAAATAATACCCAAGTGTATCTAGAATAATCATCTACAATCACAAGACCATATTTCTTTCCTCCTAGACTAGTGGTTCTAGTAGGTCAAAAAGATCCATGTGAAGTAGTTCAAGTGGCCTAGAAGTGGAAACAATGTTTTTAGTTTTGAAAGAGTTTCTAGTTTGCTTTCCAAATTGACATGCATCGCAAATTTTGTTATTTTCAAAATCTAGTTATGGAAGACCTTTTACTAAATCCATTCTAATTAATTTTGAAATTAGGTGTGTGCTTGTCTACGATGCCATAACCAACCAATCTCATTCATATTAGCATTATTAGCAACTAAGCAATGATTACTAGTAGGCAAATTGTCTAAATCAATCAAGTATACATTGTCATTTCTATTTCAGTAAAAATAATGCTATTATCAATGGGATTAGAAACAGTGCAGATAGAAGCTTCAAATGATACTTTAAAACCTTTATCACATAATTGACTAATACTAATTATATTATATTTTAAACCATTGACATATAAAATATTTTCAATATATGTGGAGGAGTTATTTGAATTTTACCAAACCCCATGATTTGGCCTTTGCCATTGTCACCAAACGTAACAAATCCTCCTCTTTTGCTTTCAAGGGTGATGAATTGATCCTTGTCACCCGTCATGTATCTTGAGCAGCCACTATCGAGATACCACTTTCGCTTTGCTCTTTTGGCCACAAGACACTCCTGCAAAATGATCAAGTCTTATATTTAGGTACCCAAGCCTTCTTGGGTCCTTCATGGTTAGTAGCATAAAAGATTGTTCCTTTGGGAACCCATATTTTCTTTCCTTTGCTACTTAAATTCTTGTTACTATTTCTTGCTTTACATTCATAGATTTATGGCCATTCTTGTTACAATAATGACATGTAACATCATCTTTATTTTGTTCTTTTCTGAAAAAGTTTTTGACAAACTTTTATTTTATGTTAGGCCTATATCCTAATCCAGCCTTATCAAATATAGCTCTTTGATTACTCAATAATAAATTAAGTTTTTCAGAACTATTAGTAAATTTATCAATAATATTTTATATTTATCAACTTCCTTCTTTAATTTATCATTTTCATTGGAGATTGATTCTCTTTTTTTTGTTAAATTATCTCTTTCAGATTTCAGCATCTCAATCTCATGAGTAAGATTATCTTTTTCTTTAATAAAAATTGAATAATATTTTTCAAAAATTTGTATTTCTTTTTCAAGGCTTTAAAATCATCAACTAGTTCATTAAAAGCTTTAAATAATTCATCAAATGCGAAATCATCACTAGGATTTTCAGAACTTATCTCGTTGTCATCGTTTGCCATAAAGCAAATGTTAGCAACTTCTTTTTATTCTTCCTCTGAAGAGGATTCATCGATGTCGCTCCAAGTTGCAACATACGCCTTCTTTTTCTTCTTGTAGGCTTTCTTCAGTTGAGGACAGTCATATCTAAAATGCCCTGGTTTATTACACTCATAACAAATTAAGGGCTTCTTTTCTTTTTCTTTGTCCTTCTCTTTCTCCTTTTTTCCTTCCATTTTTGTTCCAGATTTCTTCTTGTGGAAGGGTCTCCTTCTTTGCATGAATTTCTTAAATTTTCTTGCAAGGAGAGTTGTCTCGTCATCTTCCTCTTCTTCATCACTGCTGCTTATATCCTTTTCTGCAGCTTTGAGAGCGATTGTCTTCTTTTTCTAGACTTCCTCCTCTTGATGTTGTTTCATTGTTAGCTCATGAGTCATCAAGGATCCAAGTAGCTCTTCCAAAGGTAACACATTTAAGTCCTTTACTTCTTGGATGGCAGTCACCTTTGCTTCCCACGATCTTGGAAGTGACCTAAGAATTTTGCACACAAGTTCAGAATTAGTATAGGTCTTACCTAGACTTTTCAAACCATTTACAATATCAGTGAATCTTGTACATGCATGTGATAGTTTCAGTTTGTTCCATGCTAAACAATTTATATTTATGCACTAAAATATTAATCTTTGATTCTTTAACTTGATTTGTACCCTCATGGGTAACCTCTAATCTATCCCAAATTTTTTTCACAGAAAAATATGTAGAAATTCGATTAAATTCATTTGCATCTAATGAACAATATAAAACATTCATAGCCTTGGCATTAAGTTGTACCAACTTTTTATCATGTTCATCCCATTTCGTTTCCGGCTTAGGAATCACCAGGTTATCTACTCTAATTGTGGGTGTGTGTAGACCATTAACTATGATACCCCATAAGTCATAGTCAAGTGCTTGAATAAAAATTTTTATCCTAGCTTTCCAATAACCATAATTAGTTCCATTAAACAAAGGAGGTCGATTAGTGGATTGACCTTCTAAGTAAGATGAACTAGCTTGAGCTGCCATTTGGATCTTTAGCTCTTGATCGTTAGACCAAATTCAAATGAGCACTTGCTCTGATACCAATTGTTGGCCCAGATGGCAACCCAAGAGGGAGGGGTGAATTAGGTTCTTAAAAAATTTCAACCTTTTAAAACTATTGGCTTTGAAATAATTAAGTGCAGAATAAATTTCAATCACAAATGAAGAGATAGAGAGAGACAATTAAAGCACGACAAACACAAGAATTTTATAGTGGTTCAGTGTATCCAACACCTACGTCCACTCTCAAGATCCACTTTGGTCCACACTTTAATCAACTAGATTACAGCCGAGTTGTTTTACAAGATCACAACTCAAAACTTGTTGTTTCCTAGGGATCACAACGAACCCAGTTGGTTTTTCGGGCTCACCAGCACAAAACCCAAACACAAGCTAATCTAGCTTGTCCCGAGGTATACTACCTCCACTAATTCAATCCCCCTGATTGAACTAGCAAAAATAAGAAAGAATAATGTTTACAATAACACACAGCTCCTTAAATGAGCAAATATTCAAAGAAAATAAACAAGTTTAGAAAAGCCTGATTTGAAGATGATTGGATTTGTGCTTTTCTTCTTTTCTTCTTTTCCTCTTCTCTTTTGAGATGTTGAATCAAGCCTCAGCTCCGATTCTTCACAGATGTTGCAGATGAGAAGTTGGGAAATCACAAAAATAGAGCTTTTTCTTCTTTTGGAAAATCCTTCGATTTTTCAAGTTGAACGTCTTGGATTTCTCTTTGAGCTTTTTGGAGTGGAAGAATTTGAACATTGATTCTTTTCTTTTGATTTCTTGCTCAAGACCTCTTGGATTTTTTCAATATGATTTTTCCATTTTTTCCTCTCTATTTCAAACGAACGCTCTTCCCCCCTTTTTATAGATTCCGTTTAATCTGTTTTTTGGTGAAAAACTATCCGTTGGAATGTACCTGAAAAGTTTTTCCATACATGAAATATAGCCGTTAGGGGTTAGGTAAAGAAAATATTACCGTTTGAGCTGATCTGGCAATTTAAAAATCCGTTCCTGACAGGTTGGAGTCGGCTCCAACTTTTCAGGTATCGGCTCCAAGACGTGTATCCAAAAATTAGAAAGTTCTGAGCTCATTGAGGAGTCGGCTCCAAAAAAGTAAAGTGTCGGCTCGCCATGTTCAGGTGTCGGCTCCAAAATACTGTAAGTATCGGCTCCAAGGTAGTCAAAAATTATGCGTTCTGTCCCCGTGTTGGAGTCGGCTTCAGACACTGTAAGTGTCAACTCCAAAACTCTGGGTGTCAGCTCCGAAACTCTGGGTGTCGGCTCCGGACCGTATCAAAAATCAGAAAGAAATTTGATTGGCCATGGGGTCGGCTCCAGACTTTCTAGGTGTCGACTCCAGGCTCTGAATTTTGAAACTTACCTTTGGCACTTGATTCAAAACACGTTTCGTGATGCCTTTTGATTAAATAAATATTTTTAAGCCCTGAAACACTTGTTAACTTTATTAGTAACATATTGAATATACTCAATTCCTTTATTAATCATCAAAATCAATAATTTGGTCAACAGCCGCCTTGGAAGACCGGGAATGCCTCGGGAAACTAGGGCCGCCTTGGTAGGCTGGGTCACCTTGGGAGGCAGGGGCCACCTTGGGAGGCTGGGCTGCCTTGGGAGACTAGAGCTGCCTTAGGAGGCCGGGGCCAGAGGTTGAAGCCTTTTTAATCTTCACCGTCAACTAGTTCTGATCGTTTACTTCCACGTGGCTTCATCAGCCACAGTCTATATCCATGTCTAGTTTGCAGACTTCCATTGAAGTAGCAACAGAGGACAAGGGCTTGTTTTGTTTGGAATCCTGCATCTTGCCAGATGTCGCACATTGAAGTCTTGTATGGTCAGAAAAAAAAATCAAGAATTAAAAAAAATCAAGCAGGATGATGAACCCCATTGGAGATATAGATTATCTCTGTCCAAGATAACTATTGACCATAGTTGCTAAGAAATAACTACCTCATATTGGTAACAATAATTACCATTCATTTCTTTGTAACACATGTCATTGAGAAGATTTTGAGGGTTGGAATGTCAAAAAAACAAAAATATTAATAGTTAGAATTAACTATACACTCTTTCTCTATATATACATCATATATATATTTTAGCAAGTAATGGGTCGTGCAAGAATGGATATACACCAATGGACACCCTTTGTAGGATGGCTAGGAGTGAGTATATGTTAAACAATTCACAGGCTAGTTTGAGCTAAGCCAAAAAAATTTCAATGCCTAATTTAAATTTTTAGCTCATGGGATCGATTTAACTTTATGAGATTCGTTTTAATCTCAAATCAAATTTGAGCTCAAAGGAAGTAGGCTTGTTCGACCTATATATATATATATATATATATATATATATTTCATGTATTTAGATACTTCAATAAAAAAAGCACAGGTTCCACGACATTTCCAACTATTTAGGTTGGGAACAATGTTGACTGTTGTGTTTAATTTTTAACGAGGCCTGAGGTTGCCTCCACTTGGAGGAGTGAAACCATGATCTATAGTTGGTTTATTTAATGTCCATTCAAATTCAAAATTCAAGATTAGCTACCGAAAATGAATCCAATTCCTGAAGAATAGGATGAGAAAATATATTCCGTATCTATATATATTTATATATTTAGTAGATGAATTGAGTTGAAGCCAACGCATGTAGTTTGAGAAAAGGCTTAGATGAGTTGAGTTGAGATTTATAATAGATGAATGTTAAATCCTTCTATTAGATTTGATTAGGTTCACTATAAAACTCAAATAATGCATGTATCAGAGACTAAAATCTAATAAGTAGATGAATGCTGCATCCTCTAATTAAATTTAATTAAATCGACTAAGAAATTAAATAAGACTAAAACTTTATATCATTGAGTCCTACATAAGATTCACTTTATTTTCTACTCAAATAAAAATCTACACGAGAAATTTAGGGACTTCTCCAACCTGCTCTCAATGATTTGAGAATCACACTTCTCTATGTTGCTTTGGTGGCCTCATCAACTTTTACCGTTGCTGGCATTCTCTTCTTATAAACCATATGGTATTCAAAAGAATTAAAATTACCATCCTTTGAATCTTAACCACCCCCAATCCCTTTCCACTCCTGATGAACCATATATATATATATATATATTTATTTATTTATACAAACGAACAGTTACATTATTTTAGAGTGAGTCGATATTATATATTACTTTAGAATATATCAATCGGCAAATTATGTCTACTCCAATACTATGACCGGGACTTCTTTATTCTCTTTAAATATTAGCTGGTAGTTTACACATTTGCGCACCCATGTATAAGTTGTTCCCATTAGGTTATGAAATTTATACTTCAATTGTACACAATTTGATTCATTCATCCTCATTTATACTGATAATAACCTTTAATACAAATGGGTTTCCAGTTCTTGAAATAATATTAATTTTTGTATCAAAAAAATTTTTTTTATCAAAAGCGTAAGCAATGGGGGGGGGGAGGTGGATTGAGTTCCGAACTCAAGAGTTAAAATATTTCATAATTATTTTTCTTTTTCTAGAGAATGATTACTTGTAAAGAATTAACATGTGGTTAATTTGTGAGATTTTTTTTATTTTCATAAAAAAGGTTCTTATGAAAAAGCATTTGATGATTTAAAAATATTTTTTAATCATTTTAAACTAAAAAATAAAAATAGTTAAAAAATATTGTTATTGTTTTTTATTAATATAGAGGAGAGATTAAAAAATAAGAATGTAGAAAATTTAAAGAGACAAGGTCAATGCTATTCTTTTTTTTTTTTCCACCTATTCTTTTACAAGGGATCATTTAAAAGAAAAATAGAAAAAAAAATTAATATATTTTTAGAAATAAAAAAATAAAAAATAATTTTTATTTTTTAAAATATTTTCTAAAGCAAAAGCAACCTCAATTTCATTCGTGTTTTAGAAAAAAAAATCTAATTCTTTATCTAAATAGAAACTCAAATATAATAAATTAAAAATATTTGAATTTTCACTGATCATCTTTTTGTGAAGACATGCTGGCACTAATAATTTTAGATAAACCTTTTATTTTATTTTTATTTTTATTTTCGTTAGTTATGGTGAGACGGTATGTAGGAAGGAAAAGCGATAAGATTGCTTTGTTTCTAACAACGGACAAGAGTCGCAAGCTTGAGAAGAGGGGTGGATAAGAAGAGAGGATGCCGACGGTGTCGCCTCCCAACCCCCACCACCTCTTCCTCCACTCAATCCGCCACCGCCGTCGGGGCCTCCTCCTCTTCACCCTAGCCGCCCCCTTCCTCCTCCGCCGCCGCCCGCTTGCCGCCGGGGCGCGCGGTCTCTTCCGCATGCCCCCAGCCCGGCTCGCCAACCGGTACTTCCTGGTGCGGGCGGGGGAGTCGGAGTACGAGAGGGAGGGGGTCGTGCGGACGAATCCCGTGGCCAAGACCGCCGTCGACAGCGGTCTTTCTCCGGAGGGCGCGAGGCAGGCCGCGGGAGCCGCGCTCGAGCTCCAGAAGATGGGGGCCTGCGACGATAACTGCTGGATCTGGCCCTCCATCACCCAGAGATCTTATCAAGCGGCTGAGATCATCGCCTCCGTCAACGGCGTCGATCGCAGGTCGGTCCAACCGGTTCAATTGATCGTTGATGATTATGACTTGAATTTTTATCCAATTTTCCACTGTGTAAATTTTTTTTAGTCGTTGTTCTGTAGCCATATAGTTCCGGAGTACAGTTTCTTGGATGCTCGGGGTCTGGGGGCTTTCGAAGGAAGGAGTTTAGGCTCTATAACTGAGGTATGATATGAAAGAAACATCAATATTTTGTTATTTTACTTGATATATCGTTCATGAACTATGTGGGAGATAAGCATTTGGGTGAAATGTGTCGCAATAAATATTTAATCTGAAGAAGGACAAGGAGAGCAGCTTGCAAAGATCCTGGTGTCATGTAAGGGGAAAGTCTGAGCTCATTATACCAGTTGGTTCTAATGAATGTGCGCACTTGAGGAAGAAAAGCGCATCAGAAACTGGAAATGAAAATAAAGAAATTTTATTTGAAAACAATCAATTATATAAACATTTCTTTGAACTGAAAACTTGTAATGGATTTGATGCTAGTATAGATGATCCATTGCTTTATATAAGAGATCATGGAGAACGTGGTACTGACAATACTAGGAAAAATGTGATGAGTGTAGCATCCTTGTTTTAGGTAATTAGTACCAGAGCTGCTGTCCGTATTGGAAAAGTCCTCATTTCCTCAATTCATTGCATGGTGGAAGATCTATCCTTGTCTATGCTATGAACTCTTGGTTTGGTTCTTCCTTTTTATTTTTTGGATCATGGATGTTGAGGATGTTGATTCGTGCTTCATAGAGATTGGCTTGGACTTGCCTAATGGAAATGCAAGATCATAGGATTGGTGCCAACTGCACCTCAGCTCCTGGTGGACCTGTCACCTTCGGTGCTAATGACAATAATGATGCGCAAAAGGAGAAATTACAAAAACAAATTCATGAGGCTTTAGCCAACAAATCTTAAGGTAATCAATATATCTAAAAAGTGAGTTACTATTAAAATTAAGGTTTAAATTCTGTAAAATGAAACTGTCTTGATTTTTTTATGAGATGGGATATACTGTCGTCCTGCCTTGATATTTAGGATGAAAGGTATCCTTGAACACAATTATTGATTGGAATGCTGGAATGATGGCAAGAGAGTCCCAACATAATATTTGGAGTGGTAACTTGTCCCAGCATCTAATGGGAAGTGATCTGAAACTATGACTAAATTGTTAGAAAGTCAAAATGCAATCAAATGCAAATATCAAACGCTAGGCTAACAAATGATATATGAATGCCAAAAGGGTCGCACTTGTCCATTGAGTGTTTTGGTCAAGCCTGAAGATCATTAGATAGAGGGGTTGTCTAATGCAGCATCGTCTGGCTGAACTGCAGTAGGAAGCCATGTCTGTGTTCTTTACCTACATTTAAATTCATTCAGACAGAGAAAATAAACAATAATCTTGTTTCAAGCAACCATGTCTTCTGGCACAATTACAAGCAACCAGGGTTGTTTAGGACAGGCCCTTCATGTAATGGCACTTGGACGTGCCATCCCTCGCATACAATGGATGACCTCTGAAAAAGGTTAAGAAGCTTATATTAGATGAGAAGTTTTAGAGGGCATATATATCAAATTTGGGTGCATATGAGTGAGGATGCCCACCAGTTTGGCTAAAGCTGGTGCCGAGAAAAGGTTGGAAAGTTTCGAAACAAAGCTGTTGAATAAGGCCTTCCCGCAGCTATAGCCTATACATGTAAAGGTTCCTTGAGATAGGATGTATACATATCATTATTAAAGTTGGATAACTAATATATATGTTATTCTAGAAAAAATGAAAGGGAGGAAATTTGACTAATTTCAATAAACAATTGAGGTATGGAGCATCATGAAGTTCTCGGTTGATTTGGCAGGTAAAGTTGAAAACAAAATGCTTAATGAATAATGATTGCAGAAGCATGCTGGTCTTTTGCTGTAAAACAAGAAATACGACAACCACACACAATTTTCTGATCTGCTCTGGTGAATCTCCTCTCCTCCCACAGTGGGACTGCTAGCCAGGTGCAGGTTTGTTCATCCTAAATGAAAATTACTTAGATGCTAAATGTGTCTGCATGATGGGATTATGAAGTGTGGTCTACTTCTTCTTCTTCTACTTCTGTTTATTTATTTATTTATTTTGAAAACATGTCTTGATTACTTACTTTTTGCAATGGTGTACTTTTGTTTACATATATACTAGACTATATTGATACTCTAACAAGATTGAATTTCTGCTTTGAATCACAGTAGGAGAAGACTTTTAAGTAACTAGATAAAACCTGGGAGGAAGGATTTGAAAATGCAATTTTTGGCAAAGGATTCTGCCCTGATAGGAATACACAAGAATATCCAAAAAACTGACTGAAAAGGTGCTGTAAAAAATATTGGTTAAGGATATGGTTATAGAACAACTAAAGAATAAATCAGTTTTTGCTAATACAATCCTCAAGTCTGTTCTAAGAGTTTTTATTATTTTGATCTTTTAATATTTTTACTCTGATACAAATTCTTCAGGTGTATGAATCAGATAGTATTTCTGCCAATATTAAGCCACCTCCAATTGATGATGGAACACCAAATGAGAGTGTGCAAGATGTGTTTGTTCGGGTGACACAACTTATGTCTATATTAGAGACCCAGTATTCTGGAGATACTGTAATTATTGTTTCACCAGACTCAGATAATTTAACAGTTCTACAAGCTGGCTTAGTAGGACTTGACCTTCGCAGGTAACAATCGTATATTTCATTCTCTGAAATCTTTACTTGATGAACACCAATTTCTAGCCACTTTTTCTGCCACTCTATATTTTAGTCTTCAATATTTCAACAGGCTCTATATTGTTTTGGTTAATCGATCAAACCTCTTTCTGTCCATGGGGACCTTTCTTTCTTCCCCTTAATAGTGATTTGTTCTATAACCATCCACAAGAAGTCATGCTGAGGATAGTTGCTCCTCCATACATTATCACTCCAAAAAAAAAAAAAAAAAAAACCTGACTTTCAGAGTTAAAATTTGTCTATTGATGACTGGGTTTTTATTAGACTATGCTTGTGCCAAATCATCTGGCCCAAACCTGTGCTGTCCAAGATTTGTTAAACCTGAGCCTGGTATACATCTAGGTAGAGCATTACATGGACTTTGATATTAGTCCCAGCCAATTTTTGCTGAAACCTTCCATTTGCATCGTTTTGTATGAATCAAAAGACATGCATCCACTCTGGATTTCCCGTGGACATCTGCAACTAAAATGCCTTTTCCTTTTGATACAGGCACAGCGATCTGTTCTTTGGCCCTGGCGAGGTGAGGCTTGTTGATCCCAACAGCATACCTGAGTACAAGCTACCGGCATCTGCTATTTATAAATGTACTAACCCACCAAGTTGCAAATAATTATTTATTGTCATTATAAGATTGGAAACTCAATCTGTACATTTGTCCCAAACTGTACAGCTGTTTCAATATCTTGCCCTGTTGATCTGAAAAGCCTTTGACGTCTTGTTAGCTGGGTTTGATTCCAGGTCTACTTCAGTTCCACATGCGACTGAACTGTTACACATACTGGTTTAGAAAAGAGGACATCTTTGTGTCTTGGTTTAACCAGTGATTCTAATGATTCAAGGCGGGCACTTTTACTCTCCTAATCTTCTTCTAGAGTTTTTGGAGAAGCTGATAAATTAAAAATCGTCAACTTGGATGAATTTCTGAAGATCCAGAATTATCATGACATCATGGGAGCACAGTGGCCATTAAAGGTGTTGTACAGTATTCGGGTGTTAAGATATTTGAGCATTGTATGCTAGGATAGTGATATGGCTGATCATGCCCCTAAGCGGTGGAATAACGGTCTGTATGGTTTTCGGAGCCAAGTAATAATTTGGCAGCTAGTCTCGGCCTTGGCTTCGGCCTCGGACTTCATTTAGGCTTCAGTCGCGGACTTTACCTCGGCCTCGGACTTTATTTCGGCTTCGGCCTTGATCGCGGACTTCACCTCGGCCTCGAACTTCACCTCGGCCTCGGTTGTGGACTTCATTTCAGCTTCAACATTGGTCTCGAGCCGAGCCTTGAGCCCCGCCTCGGCCTCGGCATGTCTTCGGCCTCTAGCCTTGGCCGCTAAACCAACCCCGAATATGGTTCTTAGCAACCTAACAAGCGCCCAGGGCTGCTACGTAGCCCACTAACCCACTCTTTTCTAAGATCATGGACGGTTATCGTTATTTACGGTACACGTTTAGCAATAATGCGCCCACCTACTATTCGTGGCGCTGCTTTTGACAGACAACGTGATTCTACGGTCGACCACGAAGGGTAAGAGGGATCTTCGAACAGGTATAAAAACTTTCACTCACAACGAGGAAGGGGATCGAACTCTCACACGGACTCGTTTTAAAATACTGTTCTTCAAACCACTAACTAGAGCGTTGAAGGATTCCCGCCGGAACCATCGGTCTGGGACTTTATTGCAGGTTTTTGTCTAAAGGAGGCCTTGTCAACTCCTAGAAGATCTTCGAAGCTCTCTTCTCACCTGGTGGTCTCAGGAAGTGATCTGGCAGCAACAGATTGGCGCGTCAAGTAGGGGGGCCATAGTACAGACGTTCATTCAATGTACCTGCGACCCCACAATCTTTGCAAGGAAGAAGATGGTGATCACGTGTGCACAAAAGGCCTCTACTAGTCATGCCGAGGGGCACCTCCTGCCGGTGGAGCAGTCGGCGGTCGACCTCCCTGCTCCGCCTCCCATGTAGCTGCAGGTCAGTCAAACTGACCGCCTCAACGCCCTGACCTAGCAGATTCAGGATTTGATGGCAGTGGTTCGGGGGCTGTAAGAACAATGCTCCGCCACCACGCCACTGTCACCTCAGCCCCCTGTTCCGCCCTGCGCAGAGGGTCATAGGGCTAGCCAGTCTCACCGGGACAAGACTCCCCCGGAGACCTTCCACCGTACATCCCCGAAACCTCGTCGCTGGGAAACCTCCAAACGACCACGCTTCCCTTCCCATCACTCTGATCGCCTTCTCAAGTGGTGAAGTGGGAAGGAACCCGAGTGGGTGCACCCCCTCCAACGGCGGCCATCTCTCTGCTCGTTGTCCAAATCTTCGAGGGGGGATTCCTTCGATAGACATATTGCTCATCAAGCCGAGTGGCAGTTAGACGAGTATCATCAGTGGCTGGAGGAGCTCAGCCGCAGAATTATTAACCCTCACGAGGTGGAATACGACCACCGACCCCCACTGTCTCGCCATATTATGGAGGAATCGGTCCCATCCTAGTTCCGTCTACTCTAATTGGACCCATATGACGGCACTGTAGACCCCCTGGATCACCTGGAAAGCTATAAGGTCCTCATACAGGTTCAGAGGGCAACAGATTCTCTCTTTTGCGTTGCCTTCCCAGCTATACTTCGGAAGGCCGCACGTGCGTGGTATTTCCATTTGCTACCATGTAGTATCAACTCCTTCAGGCAGCTTGAGCGATCTTTCTTGGACCACTTTGATGCGTGCCGGAAGATTTCCTGAGTGGCTGATGGCATGTTTGTCGTCCAGCAGAGGAGCGATGAATCCTTGAAGGACTTCGTGGCTCAGTTCAAGGAGGCTGCGCTCAAGGTCTGCAATCTTGAGGACTCATGGCCACTCTGGCCCTGAAGCAGGGACTCCGTTCCTCCTGCTTCGCCTATTCCCTGGACAAGAAGCCTTCCGCCTCCTATGCCAATTTACTGAGCCGAGCGCAGAAGTATATCCGCGCCGACGAAGCAGACTTCTCTAGGAGGGAGGTCGACAAGGGGTCCAGCAAGAAGCCAGCACCTCCGGAGCCTGCTGGGGCACGGCCAAGGAGGCATGAGCCGCCTCATCGCTCGTACAATCGACCCCGGGCCCTGGCTCCCAAAGAACACTTCACCCCCTTCTCACCCCAGTATCTCACATCTTATTAGAGATTGAGGGTGAACCTTACCTTCGGCATCCGCCTCCCATGAGGCCAGGAGTCCCCCGCAATAAAGATCTCTACTACCGCTACCATCGGGACTATGGCCACGATACAGAAGACTGCCACCTGCTGAAGAAGGCTATCAAAGAACTCGTTCAGCAGGGCCATTTGGGAAAGTTTGATCGAAGGGGTAATCCCACGGCTCCGGGCTCATCGGCACCCTCAGCTACCCAAGTCAGCATGGATAACGCTCCGACAGAAAAGACTTTGGCCATGATCTCCTGGGGGGCAGATAGCACCTCTAAAAGGCGGCGTGAGGAGGGGGTAGACTCTGTAATTCCCTTCTCTAAAAGGGACCTAAAAGGGGTAGTTAACAAAAATGATGATAGCATCGTCGTATCCATGATGATCGCAAAGTACCCTGTAAAAAGAATTTTAGTTGACAGTGGGAGTTCTGTGGATGTTTTGAGTTATGATGCATTTGTTCGGATGAACTTGTCCCCTAGCTCCCTTCCGCCTGTCACCACACCCTTGATGGGTTTTACCGACGATTCTATAAGGGTTGAGGGAAAGATTACTCTCCCTGTTATAGCCGGGATGCTACCGTATCAGAGCATGGTTCTCATGAACTTCCTAGTCATTCGGGTTCCGATGTCCTACAATGCCATTTTCGGGAGACCCGGTCTCAACCTTCTGGATGCTGTTATCTCCATCAAAAGACTGCTCGTAAGGTTTCTTACCAGTGAGAGAGTTGGGGAGATGTGGGGGGAGCAGAACCCACTACCACTCTGCTACCATATGGCCCCTCAGCCCGCAGGGGGCGGTGTCTGCACCAGCACCAGAACCGCTCGACCCCCGAGACTTGGAGAGGAGAGGAGAGTCGGTCGAGCACCTGCTGACCTTCCCACTGGGGGAGGACCCGATGAAGACCGTCCAGATTGGAGCCCTACTTTCAGAGGAGGCGCGCGATTAGCTTCTTGCTTTCCTGCGGGCCAACTCTGATATCTTTGCATGGTCATCATCCGACATGCCGAGTATCCCCGAAGAGGTAATTACCCATCAACTCAATATCAAACCGGGGTGTCGGCCCGTCCGGCAGAAGAAGAGGAGCTTTGCCTCCGACCGGCAGAAGGCCATCGACGAGGAGGTTCGCAAGCTGGTGGCTGTTGGTCACATCTGAGAGGTTCACTACCCCAACTGGCTGGCCAACGTCGTGATGGTCCATAAGGCTAGTGGGAGCTAGAGGATGTGCATGGACTTCACTGATCTCAACAAGGCATGCCCCAAGAACAGCTTCTTGTTGCCTCGGATTGACTAGCTGGTGGACGCCACATCCGGTCATGAGACCTTCAGCTTCATGGACACCTTCTTGAGATACAACCATATCAAGATGGATCTGGCGAACGAGGAAGCTACCTCATTTGTAACCGAGAAGGGGATATACTGCTACAAGGTGATGCCGTTCGGATTAAAGCACGTGGGAGCTACCTATCAGAGGCTGATGAATAAAGTCTTTGAAGACCAGATTGAGTGCAACATGAAAGTGTACGTGGATAACATGCTGACCAAGAGTGTCCGTACCACTGACCATGTTGCCGACCTTGCGAAGACCTTCATCAATCTCCGCCGGTACCAGATGAGGCTGAACCCTCCGCAAGTGCACCTTCGGGGTTACAGCAGGCAAGTTCTTGGGCTTCATGGTGACGCAGCGGGGGATCAAGGCGAACCCTGATAAGATCCGGGCTATCCTGGACATGAGGCCCCCTGTCAGCAAGAAGGAGGTGCAGCGCTTGATCGGGAGGGTGGCAGCCTTTAGTCGTTTTTTGTCCAAGTCGGTGGAGAGGTTTCTGCCTTTCTTCAAGGTGTTGCACAAAATCAATGGCTTCGAGTGGACGGAGGAGTGCCAAAAGGCCTTCAAGGAGTTGAAGAAATTTTGTCTACCTCGCCATTGTTGTCCAAACTAGAAGGAGGAGAAGAACTCTTCCTTTACCTTGCGGCATCCCCTAAAGCAGTGAGTTCTGTGCGCATTCGTATAGACACCGACAAGACACAGAAGCCAGTCTACTACATGAGCAAAGTGCTTTACGACATAGAGATCAGGTATTCTAACACTTAAAAGAATATTTTTGCACTGATCGTCTCTGCTCAGCATCTCAGGCCCTACTTTCAAGCACACCCAATTGTGGTGGTCACGGATCAACCACTCAGAACAATTCTCTGTCGTCTTTGTTAGTGTATGCCCTAAATCCAATTGGATTGAATGCTGTATACATTTTATGAATACAAATCAATAAAATGGTTTCTTTATCTATTTAGATGTCTTTTATTTGATATATTTGTTTGTGAGATAAAGCCCAAAAGATTGTGAACCGTGCATATGGAATTTGTAATAGAGATTACAAATTGTGAGATTCAAATTGCATGTTATGGTTCGATTCTTTAAACTTCCCTAGTCGATGTGTAGATGGGACTGGATACCATCGAACACCGTAAGACTAGCACACATTGCATATCCTCACCCTTAGGGTGAGCAGCTGATTTCACAAGCTGAAGTATGAAGATACTTGGATAGGTGTGTGGATGCTTGTTATTATAACGATGCATTGGATGACCCGTACAGAGATCCCATATGGATATTCTATATAGTGTCGATGGTTGATCTCTAATGACGGTGGTGTGAGTGATCCTTTGACTTGAGATCTTCATTGCATTTCATGTGTGGAATGTCATGCTTTGATGGCATCCAAACATTGCTGTAGCCATGGGTGGCAAATATGTGTCGGTTGGGTATAACATGAAGCACATGAAGATGGTGTTTGATCAAAACAGGATTCGTCTTCCTTGATAGAAAGGGTTATATCCCACGACCTCTTGATGGATTAAATTGATTGTTAAATCCTTGCAAGGTTGAGTTAGAATTCAAAATAGTTTCGAAGCTCTAATTCATATGAGTCAATTTTTTTTTGAGATCAAGTAAACAAAGATCAATTACAGGGTTGACACATTCCATACCACTGATTGATCTGGGATATGTGAGGAAAGGATTTGATCATACGGTAACCGTTTATGGACAGGTGTTGATGGTCACGTCAACAAAACCTTTAGCAATTGGGTGGTCATGATGCTTTGCTAGAGGCCTCTCATGATCTATAATCATGTTGTGACTTGGACAAAGAGTTGTCCAATCATTCCTAGGGTCTATGATTAGGACATGATTATTGCCAACATGTTAAAGGCCTAATGGGTCACACATTAAGGAGAATTTTGGATGAATTAAAATGAGAATTAAATTAGATTTAATTCAGATAAGATGATCAATTAAATAATTGGGTGAGACCCAATTTAAAGAAGATATAATAATAATGGATATGATCCATTATAGTCGAAGAATGTTAAGGAGAAATTATTTGTGCATATGATGAACAAATAATTGGATACCCAAATATGACTTGATCCATGTGATGGATGGCTCTGATTATTCGGGTATGGATGGCCAATCTCAGCCATGTGAAGATGGAATCATGCCCATGGGATGAGGCATGATGAATCTCTACTATTCGATGATGAACACGTACAAATTGGGGCATGTAGTTATGAGATAACCAACTCCTAATTTCAAGGCTGAGATTGTGACACGTTACCATGAGAATGAGAGTTTCTTCCGTTTCCTTGATTAATGTTACCATGAAAATGGGTGTTTCTTCTGTTTCTTTGGATTAACGTCACTATGACGTTACCATGAAAAGAGGTCTCTTCTTTTCCCTTGAAACGTTTTCTTTTCACCCTATAAATATGGTTCCTTCCTACTAGGAAGGTAGAGCATGAGAAGAAAAAAATTAGATTTTTCTTCAAGATTCAAGAGGCGCTAGCACCCCTCTCTCTTCCGTAGTGTCATCTTCATACCTTGGAGGTCTTCATCCCTCTTCTCCGCGTGGATCACCGTTAGAGGCCGGACACGTGGACGGCTAGTGGCAAAGGATTAACCGGCTTCATCCTCATCTACATCGATAAAGGACTCAGGTATGAATAAAATTAGATTTTATTTGAGATTTAATGAATCTGTTCCTAAGGATCCTGGGCATCTGGAATTTTATATTATATCTTCGCAATGTTTATATGAATTTGATTCATATCTTGTATACATAATTCCCATCAGTGGTATCAGAGCCTCCTTAGGCTACAGATTCATTAATCTGATAGGATACTTGAGTCAATATGATTGATAATATGATTTTTATTATGCTTAAAATCATGAAGAGTTTTCATATGTTGATAATAAATCTAAAATATAATAAAATATTTATTATTTGATGATAAACAATATTATTTAGATTTATGCATGTTCATTATCATGTTAAAATAGAGTACTTTGATATGTGATATCAGAGATAAAGATTTATTATATAATAATAATTCATTTAGATTTAATCATATATGTGTCATGTTAAAATAGTAATTATTATTTATGCATGATAGATACTATATGCTGAAATCCTAGAAATCATGTTTAGGATTTAATTTTAACATGATTATTGATATGATTAAGATTTGATATTCTTATGATAATGAACATTGAAAACTTAGTTTGGATATTTGGATCAAGATAAGATTGTGATTAAATGTAATCATATGGAATTTAAAATCTTATATTTTGAATCTAAAATCTTATCATGATAAGAATATGATTAGGGTTTGTTAGAGACATTAGGATTTACATGGGATGTGAAACCGACATGTCATAACATGTAATTAAATGATAAGAAAATTTAAAATTTGAATTAAGAATTCTTATCATAATACCCTAGCTAGATCACTATCTAAAGTTATCATAAAATGTAATAGATGATAAAGATTTAGGAAACTTAGACTTAACCATGTCATTGTTTGATCCTATGATCCCATAATTGATCTAATCAATTGGGCTTAACTACATTGGTGTCTAGAAAGGTTTGATCATGGTTTTTAATTGCTCCGTTCGCTGCCTGGGAAAACCCATTCAATGGGATCGAAGGGTATGCTAAATAGGACCCCATTGATCAGCTGATCTGGCCATTGTTAAGGAAAGCTCTTAATTGATTAAATCAATTAAGGTTGATCAGGATGGTAGCAATTGATTTGGTCACATAATTAGGGTTCCTAAATTAGATAGTGATCAGGATCCTAATTTGATTAGGAGTCCCAATCATAGATTGGATCTTATGAAATTAAGGTTAATTGAGATTAATCTAAAATCTACATATAGGATATGTAACCTAGCATAGTACAAATGTTGTAGATGTAGATGGACCTATATGCGCTAAATCCCTCCACGAATATTAAGTCATAAGCCTTCCATTGTTCACATGATACAAAATCATTAGGTCATGAGATTTGTCGTGCCAAAGCCGAGGTCGAGTGTACTTATGAGGAGTTGATTGTGGAACAATGGGTTGACTTAACTAGATTAGCTGGCATAATTGGCCAAAGTCAGGGTCAGTCTAATCTAGAGGCAAACTTTAGGGTGATCACATATGGATGTGATTGACAAGGCAATGTCCCCTAAATGATCTAGGAGTCACATTAGATGTGATTGATGATAATCTACCAAATTTGGCTTACCGAGATTTGTTGTGCCAAAGCCAAGGTCAAGGTAATTCAAATGAGGATCCTAGCCCACTAAGAAAATTGAATGCCAATTTCTCGAGATTAATAGAGAGGGCTATTAACCTTGATAAAATAGTGGGAGAAACTAACTTAATTAAAATCTAAAATTACCATATTAAGTTGGTGATTAGTATTCATAGTAATTGACTCGTTCTAATTTTATGTAGGAAACCATGAGTGTAAACATCAACCTTAGGAATATTTTAGAATCCAACAAATTGACTGGACTCAACTTCCCTGATTGGCTAAGGAATGTAAGGATCGTTCTTCGATCTGAGAAAATTCTTTTTGTCCTAGATGAGGTTGCACCGGAGGTCCCACCAGCGGATGCTCCGACTGAGGTTCATGTGGCATACAACCGGTATAAAGATGCTGAAGACATGGCCACATGTTTGATGTTGGCCTCGATGTCACCTGATCTTCAGAAACAGCATGAGCATATGAATGCTCAGGAGATTTTGATGCACTTGCAAGAGTTGTTTGGTGCACAGTCTCGATATGAGAGGTTTCAAACTTCTAAAGAGCTGTTTCAGTGCAAAATGACTGAGGATTCATCAGTGGGTGCCCACGTACTAAAATGATCAATCTGATTGAGAAGTTGGCACGATTGGGTTTTGTGATGGATCATGAACTAAGTATTGACTTGGTTCTACAGTCATTACCTCCCAGCTATTCGCAGTTTGTTCTTAATTTCAACATGAACAAGCTAGAGACATCTCTACCTGAGCTCGCGAATATGCTGACGAATGCCGAGCCCAACATTAAGAAAGAAAAGGGGCAGGTTATGGTCGTGGAGTCTTCTGGCGCTCGTAAGAAGCGGCCAAAGAAGAATAAGGTCCAAAAGGCCAAGGTGACTAAACCAAATAAGGGCATTAAGAAAAACAAAGTAGCCAAGGGGAAGTGTCACTTCTGTGGCAAGGAAGGGCACTGGAAGCGAAACTGCAAGGCTTATCTGGCTAGCTTGAAAGAAAAGAAACATACAGATGCTTCTACATCAGGTATATTTATGATTGAGATGTTTTCTTCTATTACTTCTTATTCCACTTGGGTATTGGATACCGGTTGTGGATCTCATATTTGTATTAATATGCAGATGATAAGAAGCAGTAGAAAGCTGAAAAAAGATGAAGTGATCCTGCGCATGGGAAATGGAGCAAAGGTTGTTGCTTTAGCTATAGGATCTTGTTCTTTGTCTTTCCCCACTGGGCTTGTAATGGAGCTTAATAATTGTTACTATGTTCCAAACATAACAAAGAATATTATTTCGTTTCATGTCTTGTAAATGATGGATATACATTTGAAATTGGAAATAAAGGAATTTTAATTTTTAAAAATGAAATGTTCTTTGGTTCTGCTGAAATGTTCAACGGGATTTATGTTTTGAATTTACAATGCCCTATTCTCAATGTAGAAACTAAGAAATTAAAATCAAATAATTCTAAGAACTCATTCCTATGGCACTGTTGTTTAGGCCATATAAATGAAACATGTTTAACCAAGTTACATAAGGATGGCTACTTGGGCTCATTCGATTGGGAATCGTTTGAGGAATGTGAGTCATGCTTATGGCAAAATGACTAAGTCATCCTTTACTAAAGGGATGAGCGAGCAACTGAATGTTTAGGACTAGTACATTCGGATGTATATGGTCCTATTAATATTCAGGCAATAGGAGGTTTTTCTTACTTCATCACATTTATAGATGACCATAGCAGGTATGGTTATGTATATCTGATAAAGCACAAATCTGAAGCCTTTAAAAAGTTCAAAGAATTCAGATCCGAGGTAGAAAAACAAAGTGGCAAAAGTATTAAGATACTTCGATTAGATCGAGGTGGGGAATACTTAAGCCATGAGTTCTTAGAATATTTGAAGGAGAATGAGATTCTCTCTCAGTGGACTCCTCCTGATACGCATAGCATAATGGTGTATCAGAAAGGAGAAATCATACATTATTAGATATGGTGTGATCAATGATGAGCCTTGCAAATCTTCCAAAAATGTTTTGGGGTTATGCCCAACACATAGCCGAATACACTCTAAACCGAGTTCCGTCTAAGTCGGTCAGTTCTACTCCCTATGAGATATGGTGTGGAAAGAAACCAACCCTTAGTCATCTAAGGATTTGGGGTTGCTACGCTTATGTAAAGCGTAATGAGTCAGACAAGCTGGGAGCTAGATCTGACAAGTGTAATTTTATGGGATATCCTAAAGAAACAAAAGGATACTACTTCTACCATCCACTCGAGCAAAAGGTTTTTGTCTCAAGGCATGCCATATTCTTAGAGAATGAGATTTTTCTAAGAAACAGCAGTGGGAGAAATATTGAGATTAGTGAAACTCAAAAACCATAAATTGACACAAGCCGATTAGATGACATAGGCAAATGTCAAATGCAGTGGGAGTTGAGCAGAGACTCAACTTACATTCAGGCAACATTTACGTGAGCCTCTATCAGAAATGATGGAGCGACAGGTAGCTCCAAGTACACATCAGCTACGTAGGTCTAGTAGAACACATCATATTCCTGAGAGATATGGATTTCTTATAGAAGATGATGAGCCTACTAACTACAAGGAAGCAATTTGTAACATTAACTCCAAGAGATGGCTTGAAGCCATGAAGTCTGAAATGGACTCATGTACGATAACCAAGTATGGACTTTGGTTGATCCACCTGAAGGAATAAAACCCATTGGGTGCAAATGGGTCTTCAAGAAGAAGATAGACATGGATGGTAATGTGATTACCTATAAGGCGAGGCTAGTTGCAAAAGGTTACAAGCAAAGGCAAGTGTTGACTTTGATGAAACCTTTTCTTCCGTAGCCATGCTTAAGTCCATAAGGATTTTGCTTGCGATTGCAGCCTATTACGATTATGAGATATGACAAATGGATGTCAAGACCACCTTCCTAAATGGTGATTTAGTGGAGGATGTGTATATGACACAACCTAAGGGTTTTGAGTCCATTGATTCTCAAAAGGTATGCAAGCTGCAAAGGTCCATTTATGGACTTAAGCAAGCCTCTAGAAGTTAGAACATCATTTTGATGAAACAATCGAAAAGTTTGATTTTATCAAAAATAAGGATGATCCATGTGTGTACAAGAAGGTTAGTGGGAGTGTTATTGTTTTCTTGATATTATATGTAGATGATATATTATTGATAGGAAACAATATCCTTGCTGCAAGAAGTGAAGGAATGGTTGTCCAGCAAGTTCTCCATGAAAGATTTGGGAGAAGCATCCTACATATTGGGTATTAAGATCTATAGAGATAGATTTAGGAGGTTGATTGGATTGTCCCAATCAACGTACATAGATAAAGTGCTAAAACGGTTTAGCATGAAGGAATCCAAGAAGGGATTCCTACCGGTATCTCATGGAATACATCTCTCCAAGGACATGAGTCCTAAGACCCAAATGGAGAGAGAATACATGAATAGGATTCCATATGCCTCAGCAATCGAATCCATCATGTATGCGATGCTATGTATGAGACCTAATGTTTCTTATGCATTGAGTATCACTAGTAGATACCAGGCAAACCCTGGTGAGAAACATTGGATGGCCGTCAAGAATATCCTTAAGTACTTATGAAGGACTAAGGATATGTTCTTGGTTTATGGAGGACCCAAACTCATAGTTCAGGTTATACGGATTCTAGTTTTCAGTCTGATAAAGATGATTATAAATCTCAATCAGGCTATGTCTTTACACTCAATGGCAGTGCAGTCAGCTGGAAAAGTTCCAAGCAGGAGACGACTACCGACTCTACGACCGAAGTTGAGTACATCGCAGCATCAGATGCAGCCAAAGAAGCGGTTTGGATCAAAAAGTTCATCACTGAACTTGGTGTGGTTCCAAGCATTGCTGATCCAGTGCACTTGTATTGTGACAACAATGGAGCTATTGTGCAAGCTAAGGAGCCAAGGTCTCATCAGAGGTCCAAACATATACTCAGGAGATACCATGTAATTAGAGAGATTATTGGTAGAAATGATGTAAAAATAGAATGAGTTTACACTGAGGATATGTAGCTGATCTGCTCACTAAAGCCCTGCCGCAACAAAAGCATGATAATCATTTAAGTCACTCGGTATTAAATACATGGGTGAATGGCTCTAGTGCAAGTGGAAGATTGTTAGTGTATGCCCTAAATCCAATTGGATTGAATGCTGTATACATTCTATGAATACAAATCAAATAAAATGGTTTCTTTATCTATCCTGATGTCTTTTATTTGATATATTTGTCTGTGAGATAAAGTCCAAAAGAATGTGAACTGTGCATATGGAATTTGTAATAGAGATTACAAATTGCACGTTATGGTTCGATTCTTTAAACTTTCCTAGTCGATGTGTAATGGGACTGGACACCATCGAACACCGTGAGACTAGCACACATTGCATATCCTCACCCTTGAGGTGAGCAGCTGATTTCACAAGCTGAAGTATGAAGATACTTGGATAGGTGTGTGAATGCTCATTATTGTAACGATGCATTGGATGACCCGTACAGAGATCCCATATGGATATTCTATATAGTATCGATGGTTGATCTCTAATGACGGTGGTGTGAGTGATCCTTTGACTTGAGATCTTCATTGTATCTCATGTGTAGAATGTCATGCTTTGATGGCATCCAAATGTCGCTCTAGCCATGGGTGGCAAATATGGTGTCGGTTGGGTATGACATGAAGCACATGAAGATGGTGTTTGATCAAAACAGGATTCGTCTCCCTTGATAGAAAGGGTTATATCCCACGGCCACTTGATGGATTAAATTGATTGTTAAATACTTGCAAGGTTGAGTTGGAATTCGAAATGGTTTCAAAGTTCTAATTCATATGAGTCAATTTTTCCTGAGATTAAGTAAACAAAGATCAATTACAGGGTTGACACATTCCATACCACTGATTGATCTGCGATATGTGATGAAAGGATTTGATCATACGGTAACCATTCATGGACAGGTGTTGATGGTCACATCAACAAAACCTTTAGCAGTTGGGTGATCATGATGCTTTGCTAGAGGCCTCTCATGATCTATAATCATGTTGGTGACTTGGACAAAGAGTTGTCCAATCATTCCTAGGGTTTATGATTAGGACATGATTATTGCCAACATGTTAAAGGCCCTAATGGGTCACACGCAATAAGGAGAATTTTGGATGAATTAAAATAAGAATTAAATTAGATTTAATTCAGATAAGATGATAAATTAAATAATTGTGTGAGACCCAATTTAAAGAAGATATAATAATAATGGATATGATCCATTATAGTAGAAGGAATGTTAAGGAGAAATTATTTGTGCATATGATGAACAAATAATTGGATACCCAAATATGACTTAATCCATGTGATAGATGTCTCTGATTATTCGGGTATGGATGGCCAATCTCAGCCATGTGAAGATGGAATTATGCCCATGGGATGAGGTATGATGAATCTCTACGGTTCGATGATGAATATGTACAAATTGGGGCATGTAGTTATGAGATAACCAACTCCTAATTTCAATGGCTGAGATTGTGACACTTGGATTAACGTTACCATGAGAATGGGAGTTTCTTCCGTTTCGTTGGATTAATATTACCATGAAAATGGGAGTTTCTTCTCTTTCTTTGGATCATGGGAGTTTCTTCTATTTCTTTGGATTAACGTCACCATGACGTTACCATGAAAAGAGGTCTCTTCTTTTCCTTTGGAACGTTTCCTTTTCACCCTATAAATATGGTTCTTTCCTACTAGGAAGGTAGAGCATGAGAAGAAAAAGATTAGATTTTTCTTCAAAGATATCTTCTGTATTTCTGTAAGGGGATTTAAGAGGCGCTAGCACCCCTCTCTCTCTCGTAGTGTCATCTTCATACCTTGGAGGTCTTCATCCCCTCTTCTCCGCGTGGATCACCATTAGAGGTCGGACACGTGGATGGCTAGTGGCAAAGGATTAACCGGCTTTATCCTCATCTACATCGATAAAGGACTCATGTATGAATAAAATTAGATTTTATTTGAGATTTAATGAATCTGTTCCTAAGGATCCTGGGCATCTGGAAATTTTATATTATATCCTTCATAATGTTTATATGAATTTGATTCATATCTTATACATAATTCCCATCAGTCTTGACACTTCTGGGAGACTGGCGAAGTGGGCAATCAAGCTGGGGGAATTTGACCTTTCATTTCAACCCAGGTCGGCCATGAAGTCCCAGATTTTGGCGGATTTCCTGGTCGAGAGCACTTGGACAGAGGAGCCAGCCAGAGGGACTCCACACAAACCCCTCCGACACTTTGGTCAAGGGAGGAGGGGAGGACTGGATCCTGCACGTAGACGGAGCATCAAATTCTCAAGGAAGCGGGGCAGGCCTCTTCTTGGCTAATCCAGATGGCATGGTGACCGAGTATGCCCTTCGTTTCCTTTTCTCAGCTACAAACAATCAAGCGGAGTACGAAGCGCTACTGTCAGGGATGAGGCTGGCATGGGAGCTCAGGGTAAAATGCCTTAGAGTCTTTACCGACTCCTAGCCGTCTCTAGTCAAGTTAAGGGAGAGTATAAGGCTTGAGATCCCACATTATCTCGCTACTTGAGCAAGGTGCAATCACAAGCCTCTCCCTTCACTCATTTCAGTGTCAACTATATTCCCCGGGGGAAGAATGCTAGAGCCAATGCTTTGTTTTGGCTGGCTACTTTGGTTGACGGGACCTTGGAGAGAACTTATATGGAACATTTGGAAGCCCCAAGTATCGACGTAGTGGAAGAATCCCTACCGATTAACCAAGATCCTTCTTGGATGGATGCCTATGTCCAGTACCTGACTAACGGCGTCCTCCCGGTTGACTCTGCTGAAGCAAAGTTACTCAAGTGGCATGCATTAAAGTTCCTTGTGCTCGACGGGCAACTATACCGAAGGTCTTTTTCTCATCCTCTCCTCAAGTGTGTTGGTCCTGCAGACGCCGACTATACCCTTCGTGAGATCCATGAGGGTATTTACGGGAACCACTTGAGGGGTAGAGCGCTGTCACACAAGGCCTTACGCCAAGGCTATTACTGGCCCACCATGCGAGGAGACGCGGCCGAGTTGGTTCGGAAGTGCGATAGTTGCCAGCGGCATGCTAACATACAACGGCTGCCAACCTCCCAACTGAGCCCCCTGTCGGCTCCATGGCCCTTTGCCCAGTGGGGAATAGATATTTTGGGGCCATTCCCTCCAGCCTCTGGTCAGAGAAAGTTTCTGCTTGTTGCAATAGACCATTTCACCAAGTGGGTGGAAGCTGAAGCACTTGCCAAAATCACCAAAGCCAAGGTAAGGACTTTCTTTTGGAAGTCTGTTATATGTCAGTTTGGGCTACCCCACACCCTTGTTATCGACAATGGGCGACAGTTCAACAATACCCCCTTCAGAGAGTTTTGTACCGAGTTAGGTATATGCCAAAAGTTCACTTCTGTCGGTCACCCTCAGTCAAATGGAGCAGCCAAAGTGACAAATTGGACCATCCTTCAAGGGCTTAGGACACACCTGGATGATTTCAAAGGAAGATGGGTGGAGGAGCTCCCGAATGTACTGTGGGCGTATCACATGACACCATGGATCCCCACGGGAGAAACCCCCTTTAGCCTGGTGTTCGGGACGGAGGCCATCATCTCGGTAGAGATTGGCATTCCTAGTCCTCGAATACAATCCTACGATGAAGGGAACAATCCAAGCTAGCTGTGAGCTAGCCTTGATCTTGTTGAGGAGGCCCGTGATCGAGCACGACTTAAGATGGCAGCTTACCGCCAAAGAGTTGCAAAATATTACAACGCCCGAGTTTGCCCCAGAGCATTCCTCCCTGGAGACTTGGTCCTTAGACGAGAAAAAGTCTCCAAACCCACTGAAGGAGGCAAATTGTCACCCAATTGGGAAGGGCCTTATCGGGTCATGGATGCTCTTCATCGCGGAGTATACCAGAGCGAAGGGTTGGATGGGAGGCTGCTTCCTCACACCTGGAATGTGACAACCTTCATCGGTATTACCAGTAATGTGTACTGACACCATAAATTTGAGTGTTCCGATCTATATTTGAATAACTTTTACCTTTACTTACTAATGATAAACATTCTTGAGCAATCTTGCCTCTCTAGCTTAAGCCTGGCTCCGCGTCGGCATTCAAGCCCGGCTCCGCGTCGGCATTCAAGCCCGGCTCCGTATCGGCACCTAAGCCCAGCTCCACGTCGGCATTCAAGCTCAACTCCATGTCGGCACTCAAGCCCGGCTCCGCATCGGCACTTAAGTCCGACTCCATGTTGGCACTCAAGCCTGACTCCGCGTCGGCATTCAAGCCCGACTCTATGTTGTCACTCAAGCCTGGCTCCACGTCGTCATTCAAGCCTGACTCCATATGGGCACTCAAGCCTGGCTCTGCATCGGCATTCAAGCCCGATCATATCAGCACTCAAACTTGACTTCACGTCAGCACTCGACCCAGCTTCCATGTCGGGATGAAGTGTGAAGCTGGAACATCGCTTTACGTTCAAGTCATTCTAGCGTCAGCCTCGATTTCCACTTCAATTCATGGACACTGACTACAGATGCCTATGTTCTCGACCTCGGCCTATACTCTAAAGCGAACTGGTCTTAGCCACTACGGGAGCAGAGTAATAACCCAACGTAGGAGGATTATAAAAAAAAAAACTTTTCATTAATGGTAGAAAGGTTTACAAAATTTCTGATTTTACTCAGACTTCCTTACAATGAAACAGCAAAAAGAGATACAAGTGTTCATGGCTCGGACGGTGCTGGGCTATTGTCGGGGGAATGACTCTCCACTGGGGCTTCCTTCGTGGCCTTATCTGGCTCCAAGTCGTTCAGATCCCCAAGGTTGTAGACTCTTCTCACTTTATCTTTACAATCTTGGAAGCCAATGTTGTAGGCAAAAGGAGTGGCTTTGGCCAGCTCTTCACCAAAGTTGGCCGATTGCCAGAAGCTCTCTACCGCCTCAGCAACCCTATTCTCTGCCGCTGCCACCGCTGCCTTCATCTTGGTTACTTGTGTGTCGGAGTGACGTGCGATCTCCTCAGCATTTTTCGCCCGCTCCTCGGCTACGCCTCTTAGCATGTTGGTGGACTCCAGGCTACTTTGGCACACCAACAGCTCCAACTTCACTTGTTTATTATTCTCTTCGGTGGCTCGTGCTGCCGAAGCCTTCTCGGCCCTTTCTGCTTGGGCCTGACCCTCGGCTCGGGCCACCTCCAAAGCCTTCTCGGCCCTCTTCACCCGGGCCTATTCTTTGGCCCTTCCGGCTAGGGTGGCTTCCAAAGCCTTCTCAGCCTCCTCCGCTCGGGCATGGGCCTGGTGGGTTTCTTCCTATGATTGGCCAAGAGCGGCCTTGGCTTGAGAAAGGGCGCTCTTCAGGGCAACCATGGAATTCACTGCCTGCACGAAAGTCGCTGTTACGGTGAGATTAAAAAAAATGTTCTTAAGTTTAAGGAGATTTTGAAGTACTTACCCAAAGATGAGCTACAAAGGCCTCCCGGAAGAAAGAGGAGGTCCCCTGCTCTTGGAGAGCCCTCTGGAGCTCGGGCATGCACACTTGTGCCATTGTCCGCTCCGCCCAGTGCCCCTTGTGCATGAGGATGGATCTGAAGGTGGCGACGGCTTCATCCTCGGCGGTTTTGGTGAGCGCCAAAGTTGATGGCGTAGCATCAGGAGCCGGAGGCACCCCCTTCGTTGGCACTATTGCCCTAGGAGGCTCTTCAGTCGCTGCCCCTTCTGCTGGTAGGGCAGCCTCTGGAACTGAGTCTTGAGCCATCTCGGTCACCCCCGCTTCTGGGATGATCGGTGGTGGTGATGGTACTCCAGCCCTCGGCCCTTCCGGGGGTGTGTTAGAGGTGAGGTCAATGTCTGCCTCCCGATCCGATCGGGGCTTGCGGATGAGTGGGGTTGGGGACAGGGATCGAGTCGGTGATGGTGACCGAGGCCTCTTCCTCGACTCTTCAGCCTCTCTAGTTTTTTCCTTGGCCCCTTCGGCCTTGGCCTTCTTCCTGGCCGCTTTGGCTATGGTCCTTTTTTCGGCGGAGGCTCTATCCGCTCTTACCTTTCTTTCCTCAGCCGTAGCCCTTCTTACTGCTTCAATTGGTGGTAGCATATATGCACATGTCAAAAGGACTTGTTAAAAAAAAAGAGAGGAGTGGGTGCAGAGTTTGAGGGATCATGGCTGCTCACCACAAGATGGAATGAGGCCTGCAAGTCGAAGATTATCCTTGGCCAAAAGCTAATTGCACCATGGGATGTCGGCAGTCAGCAGCTGCCCTAATGCCACTTGGTCCCTAGGAAGTATGGAGGAATCTTTGTTTGGGTCGGTATTTGGTGTTCCCCAAACCCCTCTCACCCCCTCAACATCGGCAAAGAAGAACCTATCTTTCCACCCCTTAATGGATGTAGGGAGGTATAGCTTAAGGACCCTGGTGGGTTTGGGGGCAAAGGACCACCATCCTGCTTGCTTGCAGAGGGTGTAGAAGCTACGAAAAAGGAAAATCCTAGCTTCTATCCCATGGAAGTGGCAGAGTACCAAGAAGCCAACGATAGTCCGAATGGAATTCGGAACTAATTGCGCTGGCGCAAGGGAGTATCTGTCTAAGAGGTTAAGGATGAAGGGATGAAGGGGTAGCTGAAACCCAGCCTTGAAGAAGGCTCAATATAAGGCGACTCTTATGGGGCGGGAGGAAGTCACCCTATCTTCGGGAGCATGGCGGAATAGGCGCATGTTAGTGGGGAGGCTATATTGAGATTAACAATATCTTGGGGGACGGACATGGAGGCAGTCCACTCAGGGGACTCCCTCGCAGCGGAAGATGGGCCAACAACCGCCGGATGGTGCCGGATTGGGGCCCGACCGGCGGGCAGATGAATCCTGGTCGGGGATCGTTTGGCAGCTCGTCGCTGTTTCAATGGGATTCGGTCAAGGGAGGAAGACGACCAGCTGGGTGCTGGAGAAGAGGGAGGTTGTGAAGGATCAGGGAAATAACCCCTAGAATCGGAGATGGAGCAGGAAAGGGATGAAGAAGCCATGGAAACAGAGATGGAACTGACCTGGAAGAAGGATATGGGAACTAGGAATCGAGGACGAAGAGCTCGGAAAGCGAAAGAAGATGAACAGACGCTCGAATGAGGATCGGGTTGAAAGGAAAGGGCAAATGCAGTAGAAGCGAAAGACCGAGGTCAGGGATGACCCCCCCCCCCTTTTATAGCCTTATCGTTTCAAATCATCCAGCCTGCCTCCAATTTGGCCACGTGCTCGCTCACCACTGGAGATCGTTTCGGCAACCATCCAGTGCGCAGAATGCGAGGGGCACCACCAATAATGGGATGGCGGTGACCTCACCGCAATGATGATATCTATCTTTTCACAGCTCCGTACCCAAAGAGAATCCCCCTTGGTCTCAACGGTCAGAATGGACGAAGTGGTGGCATTGCAGCACCCGATGCTTCATCAAAGAAGTATGGCTTTTGGGGACATGTGTCCTCCTAGTAGCTGTTGGCGCACGAAGATTAGCCACCATGTGATATAACGCCCCTTTCATAGGTGATTGTACGCCCATCCATCTTAGGGGCGGGGGGCATCTGATGTGGCTGATCACTCCCCCAAGCGGTGGAATAACGGTCTGCATGATTCTCGGAGCCAAGTAATAATTTGGCAGCTAGTCCCGGCCTTGGCCTCGGGTTCGGCCTCGGACTTCACCTTGGACTCGGACTCGGCCTCGGCCTCGGACTTCACTTCGGCCTTGGCCTCGGCCTCGTTCGCGGACTTCACCTTGGCCTCGGCCTCGGTCGCGGACTTCATCTCAGCTTCAACATTGGCCTCGAGCCTAGCTCGGCCTCGGCATGTCTTCAGCCTCTAGCCTTGGCCGTTAAACCAACCATGAATATGGTTCCTAGCAACCTAACAGGCGCCTAGGGCTGCCACGTGGCCCACTAACCCACTCTTTTCTAAGACCACGGACGATTACCGTTATTTACGGTGCACGTCTAGCAACAACGCGCCCACCTATTATTCGTGATGCCACTTTTGACGGACAATGTGATTCCACGGTCGACCACGAAGGCTAAGAGGGACCTCCGAACAGGTATAAAAACCTTCATTCATAACAAGGAAGGGGATCGAACTCTCACACGGACTCGTTTTAAAATACTATTCTCCAGACCACTAACTAAAGCATCAGAGGGTCCCCGCCGGAATCATCGGTCCAGGACTTTGTTGCAGGTTTCTGTCTAAAGGAGGCCCTGTCAACTCCTAGAAGATCTTCGAAGCTCTCTTCTCATTCAGCGCTCTCAGGAAGTGATCTGGCAGCAACAGATAGTGTTGTTTAAGCCGAATAACTGCAGTGAAATATGGCTTGCGTTGGAATGGAATTAGTCAATTATTGCACTTAGTGATTTTTTGCATGCCAATTTTGAGGAAATTTTAAGTATCTTCTACCAGAATTTTCCATTGAAAAAAGGACCGAGGAAAAACACTGTGCCTGTAAGCCGCCTTCTAAGTCCTAGAAACGCATGGATCTGTGAGTATATCAGCATGGACTGGATTTCTGTACTGACCCTAGACATTGCTGGACGGCTGCTTTACTGTAGCCACGTTTGAATCTAGCTTGGCAGGTTAAATACCTTCATGCAAACGATAAGCTTCTTCTGATATTAAACAATATGCAAGAACAAGCCTCTCTGTCTGCTTATTTTACAAAACTCAAGGCACTATGAGATGAATTTAACGCCCATCATCCTCTTCCTACATGCCCATGTGATGTTATAGAAGTATTAATTGAATACCAACAAATGGAGTGCACTGCGCAGTTCCTTATGGGTCAAATATTGTTCATGGATCCCATCCCTATACTGCTAATAAGGCTTTTTGGCTTATCCTTCAAGAAGAAGATAAAGAACAATCACAACGCTACCTTCTTTGCCTGTTACTTCAGCCTTATGAGCCAAGCTGAAGGTAATGATCATGGTCTAATAGAGACAATTGGGGAAGAAGGAATCACAACGGCATCATAGATGGGTTGGTCGACATTTGAAAGAAGTTGGTTCCTCATGCATCAATTAGGTTTCTTTTGGATCATCCAAGTACATTTCCAACTTCTAGCCTTCTCTTGACAACTGAATAGTGTAGGCAATTGCTTGCCTTAATCAACATTAATCAACCAAAAGCAAATCGAGTTGAGTAGTTCTCCATTTGGTCTAACCTTCCAGGCATAACTCTCAATGCCACCTTTTCTAATCCTGCATCTAGGATTATTGACATCGGAGCATCTGATCATATGGTCAACTTCGTGTCACTGCTTATTGATATTTTCTAGCTCTAACCACCATTAGATTGCCTAATGGAAATAATGCAGCCATTTGTCATGTTGGAATATGATATTATCACTTATTTTGATTTTACATCTAGTTATAACCATTTGAAGTGATGTTACAATTCAAGTCATATTGTAATGGGGTAATTAACATATGGCGAATTAAATGAATGTTTCTTGCAACAATTTCATTGAGCACATTGCAAGTGGATGCTAGATGTGAGCACTTCAAAATTCATGGAGGAGAGAGTGTTCTTAACAAAAGAAGTCGCATGGTGAGAGTTTTTGTGTGGATCTTAGTACCTAATGGAAGATAGTTGATGTGGCTGATCTAGTCGCATTAGAGTTAATAGGCGAGGCAGCTGACGGAACCCCAACCTTGGCCTCCGAGGCCCCCTCGGCCTTGGAGCTTGGGTCCCCTCGGCCTCGGACTTCATCCCTTCTACCTCTAGGTGAGGGTCCCCTCGGACCTCGGATCCCCTCGGCCTCTAACTTTAGGTGTCCACCTCGAGCCGCCTGTACCACCACATGGTCATCAATCTTCTGCAGCTACCACGAGGCCCACTAATCATCTGCAACTATACGTGGTGATTGCCCGAAACGGTGCATGCCTGACATGACTAGGCCCACCTACCATCTGCGGTGCCGCGCCTGACAGGTAATTCATGGTGCAAGACACCTCTGACATACCCAGTGTCGGTTGCGACCTGTCTATGTCAGCCTGGCCATCTGTCCGCTACCAGACAACAACACATCAGGATTAGCCACCTTCTAAAAGTGAAAAAAGGGATCTTCGAACAGGTATAAGAATATACACTCACAACAAGGAAGGGATCTGAATTCAAGTTCTCTAGCAATTTTCTATTAGCTCTTTTCCTCACTGTCCCCGAGTCGCTTACTTGAGCGTTGGAGGGTCCCCACCCGTGTAACCGGTTTCCAGGGACTTCCTTGCAGGAGCACTTCAAGGAGGAGGATCTTCATTTTTCGGCATTGGAGGAATGTGACTTGGAGGCAACAGATTGGCGCACCAGGTAGGGGGGATAGAGAAGAAAGCTTCGAACCAATTAGCTACAGACTCTCCTTCCCTGAGTAGTCAAGATGGTGGTGACTCGTACGCAAGAGGTTTCCACTTGCCATGCCGAAGGGCATCGCAAGGAGTTGATCCATCGGAGGCCAGTCCCCTCGCTCCCTAGGCCGGTGTCCCCGCACTGCCATTGCCACCATCACCACCACAGCAAGATGACCGGATTGCCACTCTCGCCATGCAAATTCAATCGCTGGTGGCGACAGTCCAAGTTCTACAGCAGCAGTCGGCAGCCAAAGCCACCCTCATCGATTCCGGAGATGGTTCAACCCAGCCAGCATTCTTCCCGGAAGAGGTCTCTCCTCTGGGAGGTTCACCACCGCTGTGCTTTGCCCATGCATCATCGTCGGGAGGCCTCTAAGAGGCCCCAATCCCCTTCTTGCCATGCTAGCACTTTTCCTAAGCGGCGGCATGGAAGGGAGGCGGAGCGCACCCATTTGCATTGCCGTCACCCCTCTCCATCCTCGAAATCTTCTAGTGAGGGGTCCTTTGATGGCCAGATAGCTTGCCGGGCCGAGCGCCAGATAGTTTGCTGGGCCGAGCGCCGGCTAGATGAATACAACCAGTGGCTAAAGGAGCTCAGCCACAGGATCACCAACCCACCAGAGGCGGAGTATGACAGCTGTTCACCACTGTCATGCCGCATCATGGAAAAGCCGATTTCAACCCGGTTCTGTCTCCCTCAGCTGGACTCATACGACGGCACCACCGATCACCTGGACCATCTTGAGATCTATAAGGTCCTGATGCAGGTCTAGGGAGCAACTGATTCCCTGCTTTGCATCGCCTTCCCTGCCACCTTGAGGAAGGAGGCTCGAGCCTAGTACTTCAGACTGCCGCCGCATAGTATCAACTCTTTTCGGCAGCTGGAGAGCGCTTTCCTGGCCCATTTTGATGCATGCCAAAAAATCCCATGAGTGGTGGATAGTTTGTTCTCCATCTAGCAGAAGAGTGGCGAGTCGCTGAGGGACTTCGTTGCCTGATTCAAGAAAGCTACCCTTAAGGTCTACAACCTTGAGGACTCTGTGGCCACTCTAGCCTTGAAGCGAGGGCTCCGCCCCTCCCGCTTTGCCTACTCTCTTGACAAGAAGTCACCTGGTTCTTACGTTGAACTGCTGAGCCGGGAACAGAAGTACATCCACATCGATGAGGCCGACTCCTCCCGATGCGAGGCGGATGGGAGTTCCGGCAAGAGGCAGGCCCATCCCAAGCCTGCTAAGGCTCATCCCAGGAGGCCCGAGCCTTCCCGCCGACCAGACAACCGACCGCGGACTCTTGCTCCCAGGGGGGTCCCTTCACTCCTCTTCTTGCCCCAATATCTCACATCCCGATGGAGTCGAGGGTGAGTTATATCTTCAGCGCCCTCCTCCGATGAAGCCAGGGGCCCCTCGCAATAAAAATTTGTACTGCCGCTTTTATCGGGACCACGACCACGACACTGAAGACTATCACCAGCTAAAGAAGGCAATCAAAGACCTTATCTAGCGTGGCCACGTGGAAAAGTTCATTCAGAGGGGAAATCCGAATGCCCCCTAAGGTCAGTACCTCCGCCATCTAAGGTCAGCATCGACAATGCCCCAACTGAGAAGACTATAGCCATGATATTCTGGGAGGCAGGCGGTGCTTCCAAGAGGCCGCAAGGGGATGAGGGACTAGATTCTGTAATTCCCTTTTCTAAAAGGGACCTAGAGGGGATGGTTAATAAGAATGATGACAACGTCGTCGTATCTATGACGATCGCAAAACATCCTATAAAAAGAATCTTAGTCGACAGTGGGAGTTCAGTTAATATTTTGAGTTACGATGTATTTGTTCGGATGAATTTGTACCCTAGCACCCTTTGGCCTGTCACCATGCCCTTGATGGGGTTCACTGGGGATTTTGTAAGGGTTGAGAGAGAGATCACCCTTCCTATCACTGTCGGGATGCTACCGTGTCAAAGCATGATTTTCATGAATTTTCTAGTTGTTCGGGTCCCTCTGGCCTACAATGCCATCCTCAGGAGACCCGGTTTGAACCTTCTGGACGCAGTCATCTCCACCAAAAGACTGCTCGTGAGGTTTTCCATCAGCGAAGGAGTTGGGGAGATGCGGGGAGAGCAGAACCTAGTACAACTTTGTTATCACACGGCTCCCAGCCCGCAGGGGGTGGTGGCTGCGCCAGCTCCAAAGTTGCTCGACCCCCAAGACTTAGAGAGGAGAGGGGAGCCGGTCGAGCATGTACTGACCTTCCCACTAGGGGAAGATCCGACGAGGACCATCCAGATCGGAGCCCTGCTCTCGGAGGAGGCGCATGATCAACTTCTCGCTTTCCTGCGGGCTAACTCTGACATCTTTGTATGGTCGACATCTGACATGCGGGGTATACCTGAGGAGGTAATTACCCATCAGCTCAACATCAAACCAGAATGTTGGCCCATCCTGCAGAAGAAGAGGAGCTTTGCTCCCGATTGACAGAAGGCCATTGACGAGAAAATTTGCAAGCTGGTGGCCGCTGGCCACATCTGAGAGGTCCACTATCCCAACTGGCTGGCCAATGTTGTGATAGTTTGCAAGGCCAGCAGAAGCTGGAGGATGTGCGTGAACTTCACTAATCTCAACAAGGCATGCCTAAAGGACAGCTTTCCATTGCCTTGGATTGACTAGCTGGTGGATGCCACATCCGGTCACGAGACCCTCAGCTTCATGGATGCCTTCTCCGGATATAACCAGATCAAGATGGATCCGATGGACGAGGAGACTACTTCATTTGTGATCGAGAAGGGCATATACCGTTACAAGATAATACCGTTCGGATTGAAGAATGCTGGAGCCACCTATCAGAGGCTAATGAATAAGGTCTTTGAGGATCAGATCGGGTGCAACATGGAGGTGTACGTGGATAACATGCTAACCAAGAGTATCCATACCGCTGACCATGTTGTTGACCTTGCGGAGACCTTCAGCAATCTCCACCGATACTAAATGAGGTTAAACCCCCACAAATGCACTTTTGGAGTGATAGCAAGCAAGTTCCTGGGCTTCATGGTGATGCAGTGGGGGATTGAGGCAAACCCCGATAAGATTCGAGCCATCCTTGACATGAGGCCCCCGGCTAGCAAGAAGAAGGTGCAGCGCCTGACTGGGAGAATAGCAGCCTTGAGCCGTTTCTTATCCAAATCAGCAGAGAGGTATCTGCCTTCCTTCAAAGCACTGCGCAAGGTCAACGGCTTTGAGTGAACAAAGGAGTGTCAGAAAGCTTTCGAGGAGCTGAAGAAATTTTTACCCACTCCACCGTTGCTGTCCAAGCCGAGAGGCAGGGAGGAGCTCTTTCTCTACCTTGCAGCCTCCCCCGAGGCCATCAACTCCATGCTTGTTCGCATGGATGCCGACGGGGCGTAGAAGCCAGTCTACTACACCAGCAAGGTACTTCATGATGCGAAGACCAGGTATTTCAGAACCAAAAAGATCATCTTTGCCCTGATCATCTTCGCTCAGCATTTCAGGCCCTATTTCCAAGCCCATCCGATTGTGGTACTCACGGACCAGCCCCTCCAAATAATATTATCCCATCATGACACTTTCAATCGGCTGGCGAAGTGGGCCATCAAGCTAAAAGAATTCGACCTGTCCATCCAGTCGAGGTCAGCAATGAAGTCCCAGGTGCTAGCCGACTTCCTCGTCGAGTGCACCTGGGCCGAGGAGCAACCGAAAGAACCATACTTGGAGTCCCCTATGGCGTCGAAGGCAGGAGAGGAGGACTGGATCCTTCATGTAGATGGTGCATCTAACTCCTAGGGAAGTAAGGTTGGGCTTATCCTCCGAGCCCTGAGGGAGAGGCGGTGGAGTATGCTTTCCATTTTCTTTTCTCCACCATCAACAACCAAGCAGAGTATGAAGCCTTGCTAGCGGGAATGAAGCTGGTCAGGGAGCTCGGAGCAAGGCGCCTTAGGGCCTTCATCGACTCTCAGCTTGTCTCCGAGCAAGTTACGGGAGAGTACGAGGCCCGAGATCCCACCATGTTCCACTACTTGAGTAAGGTCCAATCCCAGGCCTCCCATTTTGCCTACTTCCATGTCAGTTACATTTCTAAGGGGGAGAACCCCAGAGCTGATGCACTATCCTATTTGGCCATTTCGGTCGATGGAACCTTGGAAAGAATGTACATGGAGCATCTGGAGGTCCCGAGCATCGAAGCCACGAAGGAGGCCCTATCGGTTGAGCAGGAACCCTCTTGGATGGATGCCTACATCTGGTACCTTACCGATGGCACCCTTCCCGAAGACCCTACTGAAGCCAGGCTGCTCAAGCGATGAGCCCCTAAGTTTTTTATGATGGACGAGAAACTCTACCGAAGGTCCTTCTCATACCCAGTTCTCAAGTGCGTTGGCCCCACGGAAGCTGATTACATCCTGCAAAAAATCCATGAGGGCATTTGTGGGAGTCATCTGGGGGGCAGAGCGCTGGCATACAAAGCCCTGCGCTAAGGATACTACTAGCTGATGATGAAAGAGGACGTCACCGAGCTAGTTATAAGGTGTGACAGCTGCCAACGATATGCCAACATCTAACGGCAGCCGACCTCTCAACTGAGCCCCCTGGTAGCCCCCTGGCCTTTTGTTTAGTGGGGGATGGACATCCTGGGACCATTTTCTTCGGCCCCTAGCAAACATAAGTTTCTGCTAGTGGCCGTCGACCACTTCACTAAATGGATCGAGGCTGAGGCACTGGCCAAAATCACCGAGGGTAAGGTAAGATCCTTCTTCTGAAAGTCTATAATCTACCGATTTGAACTACCGCATACCCTCATCACCAACAATGGCTAATAGTTCGACAACACACCCTTCAGAGGATTCTGCACCGAGCTGGGCATCCATCAGCGGTTCACCTCCATCAGTCACCCTCAGACCAACGGAGCGGCTGAGGTGACAAACCACATCATCCTCCAAGAACTCAGGGAACGGCTGGATGACTTCAAGGGAAGATGGGTGGAGGAGCTCCCTAACGTGCTATGCGCCTACCATACGATGCCGCAGGCTCCCACGGGGGAGACTCCCTTTAGCCTTGTCTTTAGGTCTGAGGTTATCATTCCCATGGAGATCGGTATCCCAAGTCCCCAAACAGAGTCGTACGACAAGGAGGACAACTCGAGCCAGCTGCAAGCCAACCTTGACCTTGTGGAAGAGGTACATGACTAAGCGCGACTTTGGATGGCTGCCTACCAGCAGTGAACCGCCATGTATTACAATGCTCGTGTCTGCTCCAGAACATTCTTGCCAGGAGACCTAGTTCTCAGACGGGCTGAAGTCTTGAAGCCGATAGAAGGAGGCAAGCTGTTGCCAAATTAGGAAGGACCCTATCGAGTCACCGAATCGAAGGACTAAATGGGAAGCCACTCCCTCGGACCTGGAACTCTAACAACCTCCGTCGGTACTACCAGTAATGTACCCCTTCTTTACATTGGGTTAGGTGTTTGCATTCCTTTGGACTCACCTGTCCCATATTCTATATTAATAAAAATGTGTTCGAGTAACTCATCTTTTCAGCCAAAGCCTGACTTCAGCTCAGCACCGAAGCCCGAGGCCATCTCGGCACTTCAAGACTGATGTACCATCGGTAGCCAAAGCTCGACTCCGATCGGCATCCAAAGCCCGAGGCCATCTCGATACTTCAAGACCGATGTACCATCAGCACCAAAAGCTTGACTCAGCTTGGTACCAAAGCCCAAGGCCATCTTTGCACTTCAAGATCGATGTATCATTGGCAGCTAAAGCCCGACTCCGATTGGTACCCAAAGCCCGAGGCCATCTCAGTACTTCAAGACCAATGTACTATCGCACCCAAAGCTCGAGGCCATCTCAGCACTTCAAGACCAATGTACCATCGGCACCTAAAGCCCGAGGCCATCTCGGTACTTCAAGATTGATGTACCATCGGCACCGAAAGCCCGACTCAGCTTGGCACCAAAGCCCAAGGCCATTTTGGCACTTCAAAACCAATGTACCATCGGTACCCAAAGCCTAAGGCCATCTCGGCACTTCAAGACCGATGTACCATTAGTACCCAAAGCCTGACTCTGGTCGGCACGCAAAGCCTGAGGCCATCTTGGCACTTCGAGACCGATGTATCATCGGCACTGAAAGCCCGAGGCCATTTCGATCAACACGGAGAGCACAAGCTCGACTTAGCGCTGAGGAACGATCTCGGACAGCTCTGGGGGTCCGACGGTAGCTCGGCGCTGCAAGCTCACTGCAAGGCTCACACCTGTTTCAATCTTGGGTTCACCAAGGGAAGCTCCGAGGCCAGCCTCGGCTCCCCCATCAAGATCCATTCCTATAAAGAAATCAAGTCGAGGGTTAGCTTGTGGCGAGCAGATAGACACGATATCCCCCAGTGCCGACGCAGCCCTATCAAGGGTCCTACGATGGCGAGCTGAAAGGGAAGTTGCACTATACTAAGTAAACGAAGACAGAATTCAAAAAGAATATTCTCATCACTTTTTAAATGCTTACAAAATGTCAACCAAGTCGTACTTCAATACAAAAAAAGAAGAAAAAAGGATTAGGGCTCGGCCGCCGCAGGCCCGTTGTTAGCTGGAGGTTCATCAGGCACCTCATCCGGCTCGATATCCGTGACATTGGGGAGACTGAGGACCCTGGCCACCTTCTCCCTGCAGTCCTGGAACCCCTGGAAGTAGACATCGACAGAGGCCTTGGCCAGTTCATCCGTGAAGCTGGTGGACTTGCGGAACTCGTCCACAGCTTCGGTGGCCCTCCTCTCGGCAGCGACGGTGGCAGCCTCCGCCCTATAGGCTGCTGCCTCTCCCTCTGCAGCGCGGGAGTCATCCCTCCTCGCTGCCTCCTCGGCGTGCGCCGCCCTCTCCTTGGCCGCCTGGACTTCGGTGGTGAGGGCGTCGATGCGGAAATCTCTTGCGGTGATGGCCCCCATGGCATCCCCCAACTGGTTCAGGGCTGCCCGGGCACGCTCAGCTGATGGCATCCTCAAGCTCGGCAGCTTGGTCGGTCCTCGTTGCCTCCAGGGCCTCCTCTACCCTCTCGGCTCGGGCCTGGGCCTCGGCAGCTTCCCGTTAGGCTTGGCGGAGGATGGCCTCCCCTTGGTTGATGACCTCTCTCGTGGCCACCAAGGAATTCGCTGACTGCATCGAAAAGTAAGTTAGTATAAAGCTAGTTGATGCCAAAAACTTGAGTCACACAAGGTACTTACTCGAATGAGTGCCACGAAAGCCTCCCTGAAGAAGGCCGAGGCCCCCAACTGGCTGAGCTCCTTCTAGAACTCGGGCAGGATGATTTGTGCAATGAGCCGCTCCACCCGGCGACCATGGTTCATCATGGAGGGCCGAGAGGGGATCGCCCCGACCTCGCCTCCCTCAGAGGCCTCGGCTGGCTCAGACGCAGTGGGTGCCGAGCTGAGAGCCATTGGCGCTTCCTTCGTGGGTGGCCCTACTGCCGCCGAAGGGCCCTCGCCCGAGCTCGGCTCCGCCTTCGCCTGTGTTGATTCCATGACTGGGACGGTGGGCTCTGACATCGCCGTGACCCCCTCGGTTCTTGCTCCTTCTGGTGGAGTGTCGGCCGTTAGGTTGATAGCAGGACCGGTTGCTGGCTCTCCGTGTTTCGAGGGTGGGGGAGACTATGCCAAGGACTGGCTCGGGGCCTGGGTTCGTAGCCTCCCGCTCGGCTCCCCGATGCCCTCGGGGGCCCTCTTCCTCTTCGTCATGGCCTTCCTGATAGCATGAGCTGGGATCTTCATTACTGCACAAGTCATCGGTCAGAGTTAGTAAAAAAATAAAATAAATAAAATAAAGAGAAGGAAAAGAAGAGGAAATAGAGAAGGAAGAAAACATAAAAGCAGGCTAAGGGTTGGGTATTTGCAGCTATTCACCGCTTCGGTAAGAGATGCCTACAAGTCAGAGGTTGTCTTCCAACAGGAGTTGATTGCATTGGAGGACATCGGCTGTCAGGAGTTGCTCGAGCGCCTCCCTGTCCTCCGGGGCTACTGAAGAGTCCTCGTTCGGCCTCAGGTCCGGGTCCCCCCACCTCGGCTTCACTCCCTCAAGATCGGCAAAAAAGAAACGGGATTTTCATCCCTTGACAGATGAAGGAAGGCCAAGTTTTAAGGCTCGGTCAGGCTGAGACTGGAACAGCCAACAACCTGACTGCTGCCGGAGGGTATAGAAGTAGTGAAAAAGGAAAATCCTAGGCTCAATGCCATGGAAATGACATAGCACTAAGAATCCATAGATGGTCCGAATGGAGTTCGGAACCAACTGGGTGGGCGTCAATGAGTAGCGATCGAGGAGGTTGAGGAAGAAGGGATGGTAGGGTAGGTGGAGACCTCATAGATGGCAATTCTACCAGGTCGGGGGAAACTACCCTATCGTCGAGAGTTGGGAGGAATAAGCCGATGCTGCTAGGAATCTGGTAACAAGCCCTAATGTTAGCCAAATCTTGGCCCGTTACCGTGGAGGCGGTCCCCATCGGGGATTCCGCCCCCACCCTCGATGAGGCACTGGCGGCCGTCGGGCAACTCCTGGCAGGAGCTCGACCATCGACTCACCGTTGGAAGAGAGGAACATGGTTCTCGAAGAGGGTGGAGGAGGAGGACCAGGATGGTGCAGGAGACGAAGAGGCTCGAAGCCCCAAGGGAGAGATGCGATCCTCGGAAGAGGCGGAAGAGGACCAGGATGGAGAGGAAGCCATTGAAAAGCTAGAAACTAGAAGTGATCGGGGAGCTAACTTGGAATAGAAGGAATAAGCAGCAAGAACAAGCTCTCGGGAGGAAGACGAAGGTGGAGGAACTCGAGGAAGAAGACACTCAGGGGGGGGGGAGGGGCAGAATGCCAACCTCGAGAGCTTTCCCCCCATTTTATCAGTTTCAAATCGTCTCACCTTACCTAACCGGCCACGCGGACCCCCGCTATAGGCGGTGATGCCTCGGTAGGCACCCAGCGCGTGGGGCACTCTGATCGCGAGGTGTCGCTGACATCAGCACCATGATGGCAATGGTGGCAGTTGCTTTTTAAGGGTTCCGAGATGACATTCCCATTTCGAAGCAGATTTTCATAGATCTTATGGTTGATAGGCGGTGACACTTCAGTGTTCGAGTTGCCTACGCTAAGGCATCACTACGCCCAGGGACACGTGCCCCCTTTGCAATTGGCGAAACATCGGGATCAGCCACCTGGGAGTGTACATCCCTTTCGTCTTGTAGGGGTGGGCCCACTTCATCTCAAGAATGAGGGGGCATCTGATGTGGCTGATCCAGCTACGTTAGAGTTAATAGGTGAGGCAGCTGACGGAACCCTCGGCCTCGGCCTCCGAGGCCCCCTCGGCCTCGGACCTGGAGTTCCCTCGGCCTCGAACCTGGAGTCTCTCAGACTTCGTCCCTTCTACCTCAAGATGCGGGTCCCCTCGGACCTCGGATCCCCTCGGCCTCTAACTTCAGATGTCCACCTCGAGCCGTCTGACACTACCATGTGATCCACCAATCGTCCGTAGTTGCCACGAGGCCCACTAACCATCTGCAACTGCGCATGGAGACTACCCAAAATGGCGCATGCCTGATACGACTAGGCCCACCTACCACCTACGGCGCCGTGCCTGATAGGTGATTCGTAGTGCAAGACATCTTTGACATGCCCAGTGTCGGTTGTGACCTATCCATATCAGCCTGGCCATCTGTCCACTATCGGACAATAACACATCGGGATTAGCCACCTTCTAAAAGCGAAAAAAGAGATCTTCGAACAGGTATAAGAACCTACACTCACAATGAGAAAGGGATCTGAACTCAAGTTCTCTAGCTATTTTCTATTAGCTCTTTTACTCAGTGTCCCCGAGTCGCTTACTTAAGCATCGGAGGGTCCCCATCGGTGCAACTGGTCTCCGAAAACTTTCTTGCAGGAGCACTTCGAGGAGGAGGATCTCCGTTTTTCGGCGTTGAAAGAACGTGACTTGGCGGCAACAATAGTGATCGTTATATTGTAAGCCTTGTATGAAGGGAAAACTTGCTTTTCATATGCACAGGATCTCAAGGTAGAAAGCATGTAATTCAATTTTAATATCCACATTGAATATAAATTAAAGCATATTAGCAAATCTAAAATTTAAGAGTATGTAAAAATAAGTTTAAAATAATACCTCTCGATGCAGAAGCTGTAGATGACGAACGTAGCAGATTCGATCTGCAGGGAGAAGTTCCTACTCGTGCCTTGCAAGAGCCGCACGCGCCGCTCCTCTATATCACACGCATGCCAAAAAACCTTGAGACAGGGGATATGGAATCAGAAGGGATGGAGAACTCTTCTCCAAGATAGGAGTCCCTCTCTGTTTGGACTTCTCTGATTTTTGGACTCTTCTTTCTCTGCTACTCTTTTTCTCAAAGTTGAGAAAAGTTTCTTAAATAAACTCATTGTAAAACAACCCAAAACAACCTTTTGAATTTGTTTTACGATACGATAATATCCGATCTTCGAAAGCGGATGGGTTACGGGCATTCACGCATTGTCAACACGTAAAGAAAATTTTATAAAATAAATTTACGGATTCATATCATCTCAATGGCAATATCGTAATTTAAAAAAGTTTCAAATTCACGTCGTCTCAATGGCAGAACCATAATTTAAATGAAATGGCAGAATCATAATTTACATGAAATGGCAGAATCATAAATCTTCTGAAGTTTTAAAATCTAGTTGGCTGACCCCAACTATAATAAAAAAATATTTAAAATATTTATAAATATAAAAATAATCAGATTAAATCCGTTTGAAGTCCAAATTGAAATACGAAAGAACCCATGTGAAGATCTTGAACCATACTTCGCATTAGACTTATTTAATTTCTAATTTAAAGTAATTTATGATTTTAAAATTCATAAATAAACGATCAGAGGCTATATTGGATATCTGATTCAAACCACTTTGAAACCAAATCTAAACCACTCTATCGTCAAACCAACCATTGGTCTATGGTTCAAGTCCTATCCCACAATGGGTCTGAATAAATCTCAAAAATTTACTTGAGTTACAAACTAACTCAAGTTCATCTCCAGAATAAGTACTACCGCTAATGCCCAGTGCTAGCTAGACATTGCTAGTACAAACTCGGTATTACCCATATGACCAAGTCCCACTTAAATCATGGATAAAGCCTGTCTGCAGGTCACCTGACTATGTGCGTGACTCCATAGGTTTGAATCTAAGTCGTTAGCATAGGAACACTTCCTATACCAATCGATGTGACCATCTAGCAATGGTACCCGACGTCTGAATAGACCGAATATATGCAAAGCAATATTCAGGAACCTAGGCTATGGTTACTGTATAATTCATCCCCTTGTCCTAGTACTCAGGGCGAATACGGAGTTAACTGCCAACTCCGAGTAAAATGTTTCAATGCAATGAATCTTGTGACACCTCACAAAGATTACGTTGGCCAAGGTTTTGCTAAATTGAAACATAGTTCGAGCACTCTCTCTAACACTTAGAGTGGACAATCCCATCTTGACTCATCACTGACCCAATAAGTACTTGATTGCACCCAGCAACCTTCTATCACCGGATTAGAAATCTGGATGGTTCAGTGCCTAAGTACAGTGAGTTGCTTATCAAGTCAACATGATAGTCTCATGTCAAAGGGACACTTATACCCATTGCCTTTCTATGAGTTGCTCCAAACAGTTGAGCACTCAGCAGAGGTGAGTCACTGTTCAGTGAATGTACTCCTGCACTCACCCGCATGTCATACCAGTGTTATACACTCCTTGGTTTAAGAGAACAAACCAACCCATATGGCACACAACGACCTACACTTGATTACGTCGTCGTCCTAGGTAACAACGTATCATTTGGCCGCGAACAGATTTAAGACTTACTCAACAATTCCTCAATTGTCGAATGCATGTAACTCTAAGGACTACAACATATTGAAATTCTATTGGAAGATGTAAACTATATGCTGTACTGCCAAAATAGACTTTTATTTATTGAATAAATCATGTACATTCACATCAACTCATAACCATCTACAAGCTAGACGATGTAGGACATATTTCCTAACATTGTAAAAGATAAAAATATGAATAATTGGCATCAAGGGGCCATCTTCTTTGGTTTTTTAAGACCATAGCCAACTTTATTAGTGGGATAATCTTTTTTCTATGAAATGGTTGGATTACCATAAAAGATTCTGCATCCTTTTACCTCTATATGCACTATAATCTTTCTTGTAAAATATTTATAATTTTAATAAAGTTTTCTTATGGCAACTCTGTCAAGGCCGGTCCCAAGCATGAATAAAGAAGAAAAGTTGCGTTAGGTAGTTGACAGCTAGCATAAACTCTGTGAATTCTCTAAAATATGAATCTACTAAATCAAACTATGTGAAAGGTTAAGATATGTGTTGACTTAGTCCTAAATAGAGGAAAGTGGATGAAGCAGATTTATGTAGTCAACTTTGTGTAATTGAAAAAAAGGCTTAGATGAGTTAAGCTTCTTCATGGCAATTTCTTTCTTGTCATGATTTTTTATTTAAAAGAGAGAGAGAGAGAGAATGGCATAGAAGGGGCAAGCAGCAACGAATAAGGAAAAGGTAAAAGTAAATAACGATAGTACGTAAAGTTTGAGATGAAGAAGGCGACCATGGGCCTTTCAAAAGAAGCAAGGCTTACAGTAGCATTCACAACAACAATGACAAAAGCCTTGAAGATGGGGTGAATGGAAGGAAAAAATAAAAAAATAAAAAGGAAAAAATATATATTTAATTTCAATTAAGATTTCTACATAAGTAGCTATAATTTGTCTTATAGCTAAGCCATTAACTATAAATTGAACTATCACAAGATAGGCATTGAATTACAAACTAACAAACAAGTTAAACTTACCATACAATTTGAGTTATAAACATTCAAACAAGCAAGCTTGCTTGCTTTTGTATGCAAACAACTTTACTCGACGCCTTAAAGTATTTCTTTTCCTACTATTAATTATTGAGATATTTGTTTATTATCTAAAGACACTTGTATTTCTTTTCCTTAGGTTTTATAAGCTCTAAAAAGAGTTGTTCGTGGGCTATGTAGCCCATCCAACCCACCAATTTTATTTAAAATTTACATGATTGAGCACTAAAAATAGGCTTGTATGATAGATTATATTTATATATGTAGACACTCGCACCATATAAATCAAGTGGTCCATCCAGCTTGAAATTTTGCACCCATCGACATTAAAAATATCCTAATTAAATCCTAGAAAAAAAAAAGAAAAGAAAACTCAGTGTGTCAGTTAATCATAATAAAAAAAACTTAGCATAATCAAAAAATTTAGATCTGATGGCTGGTTTAAGATAGGCTTGAGGTTGAACATCAAGCCTAGCTACTTGTGTATAGACCATCTCAAGTCCAACTCGATTCAGCATTTGATCAATTCTAAGGTAGTGTTTGGGGATATCCTCTCTTATTTTTGAAAGTCATAACTATAAGGGATAGCTGGGAATAAAGTTAACCATAGAATATCCTCTCAATTTATTTCCTAAAAAATACAGAAATAGCTGATTATCCCTTCAAATAAGAGTAAAAAAAAGTTATCCTATAGATTTATCTTTTTGCATTTGATATGATCAATGAGATAGCCAAGAGATATTCTTAGAAATAATTAAGAAATAAACTTTATTTCATACATCTATTCATGAATAATATTTTTTCTATCAAACGCTGCCTAAGCCTCAAAAGAACCTTACAAATCATAGGCATATATGTTGTGATATTTGGGGTGCCTATCATACCGCTTCTCTTGGGAAAAGGGCATCTGCTGTTTTCTTTGAACCCAGTTTTCCCAAGCTCTTGCTTCCTTTGTTCCCACCCTCCCGCTAGCATACATAGTTTTTCTTTTCTCGTTTCCTGTACTAAATATTCTTTACATTTTCACCAAGCTATGCTTGCCAGGTGGCAAAAGAAAGCTGCTTTATGCTCGGCCTTCGCCTTCCCTGCACCGGTCGAGAAGCGCTCTTGTTTTGATCTCATACTGCGCATCGAGACGGCCCAGAGCTCTCTTTCCCCCCAAACTCCCTGCCATTATTATTCCATGACCATGGACTCAGGCTCGTAGATCAGAGAGCATCGTTGCTCGAGCGGCGCAAGCAAGTTTTTCAGAGATCTCCTCGCGGCTTTCGCTAGCTCTTTCCTCCATAACTAATTAACACCATCGAATCCTAAACCCTCCAAGCAACTCGATAAAGAAAGGAGAGTGAAAAAAATAGACGAATTTAGTGACCAAATCAACCGAGGAGCGATGGCTTCCCTGTTCCGATCACCGCTCCGGGGGTCCGCAGAGAACCCGATCCGGCCGCCGCCTCAGGAGAAAGGAGGAGAAGAACCGATGGGCTCTCCTCTGCGATCGCCGCTCCGGCGCGACGAGAACCCGATCCGACTGCCTGCGCCGGCGGAAAAGAGCCCCTTCAACGGGGCAACGGACGAAGAAGCCGCGGATTCCCCTCTCCGGAACCCGATCCCCCCGGCCCCGCATAACACACCGGAAAAGCCGCAGTCCCCGGCGTCGGCGGCGACTGTGGCGGCGCTGGCAATCGCGAACCGGCTCGCCCGGGACGACCTGGCGGTTGTGGCGAAGATGGTGGCCGGCAGCGGAGGCGGAGCTGGAGGTGGGGGGTTTGTCTCGAATGCTACTGGCGATGCGGAGAGGAGGCACCGGGCGGTGCCACCGACAGTGCGGCGGGCGGCGGTGATGAGGGCGGCGTTGGGGCTGAGGGTTTCGGCGATGGTGCTGTGTCTCGTGTCGTTCTCGGTCATGGCCGCCGATAAGACCAAGGGTTGGGCGGGCGATTCCTTCGACCGCTACGAAGAGTACCGGTACGATCCGACTCTCTCAACGCTACAAACTACGTCTTCTGATCCGACGGCAATAGATTGATCTATATTTTAATTTATAAATTTCTTTTTCTGGCCGCTTTTTTGTTTTTAATTACAATAACCATTCCACTGGATGTGGTGTGGATGAGAAGAGATGAGTTAACCAACGCCGAGGCCTAAGATTAGGCGCTTTGGTTTTTTTAAGGTCCTTCGCTGGCCACCGTCTGATGGAGATCAGGCGGTGACTTTATCTTTTTTTTTTTTCGTTTATTGTTTATTGATATCTACGCGTTCGGGTGCAGGTACTGCATATCGGTCAACATAATTACGTTCGTATACTCGGCGTTTCAGGTGATCCTGGAAGTTCACCAAATGATCTCAAAAAAATATATTGTGCACCATCAAATGAGATACTATTTTGATTTCACCATGGATCAGGCAAGTATTAACTTTTTTAATATCTAAAAAAAAAAGTTTATTTCACGTATGAACCATATATTTTGGAATTAAAGAAGGTCACGCTATACCACTGACCAATTAACAAGTGTCACAGCAAGTAGTTAAATTAGAGATGGCAACGAGAGATCGAGGTGGAGGATATATTCCCTATCTTCCACCCTGCCCTTCACCATTGGCTCCGTCTTCAGAAGGCAAATAATTTTTTTTCTATGCCTTTACCCTCATGATTTCTCTCATTCCTAATGAATTTTGTCCTACGTCTCTTCGCTACCCTCATGATTCCTCAATTTTAGTTGAAAATCTTTAATTCCTTTTTTTTTAAATCAACTTCAAACCTCATTCGATTTTTAATATAAATTAATAATTACAAATTGATGAATATTTAAAATACATAAAAAAACTCTTATTTAATAGTCTAAACCCAATATTTAAAGTATAATAAAAGAACTAAATTTATATAATTACACTTATTATTATTATTATTTATCTCATTACAAACATATTTAACAATAACATTACATGAAGAAATATCTTCAAAAATGATACCAAGTAAGAAAATTTTATATTTTAAAAAAAATGATTGAATTTTTAGGATGGAGACCTCTAGTTCCTGGCCTGTCCTCATCTTTAAACTCGTTGGATCTTCAAAAATTCTTTCCACTCCACTCTGTCCTTATTTAATCCTTCCAAACTAATTTCGAAGCAGTTTAGGATCATTTTTTCATCCCTATTGCTATCCCTACATCAAAAGTCATTTCTTGAATTCCTTTGGGTAGGTTCCTTGTAGAGGAAATAAGCTAAAATTGAGTAAGGATGGAATTTGAACCTAGATCATTGTTATTATTGGCCATTAACTTTTACTAGTTGATTCTGTTTGAACACGTGAGATGTCTTTTTAACTTATTTATTTATTTTTACTTCTATGTTTTTCATTTCTTCCCGCTAGAATTATATGGATTTGTTGCATAGTAAATACAAGTAATGACCTAAATTTTCGTGGTCACAAATACAATCTTGTCAAATTGCAGCATGTTGAATCATCATGAATGATGTTAAACCATGTCTGCGTGAATTGAACTAGGGTGGTAATTTGCAAAAAGCTTGGTCAAATTCTTGCAAACCCCTGAGAGTTTTATATCTGATACCTCCCCTCAAAACTGTTGGAAGGGGTGCTACACAGGGCTACTGCCCAATGGCATTTGCAACATTTCATTGGGTTAATGGACCAAGTTATGATCCATCAAAGTTTTGTTAAAATTCACTTCAAGCATGAATCCCATGGTAATCCAATATAATTTAGTCCCAAATTTCTAGCCATGTAAACTTTAGTAGCACAGAAGAGGCTATTCTGAATCACAGATTCCATACTAGATGACATCTGGTATCCTCCTAGACTTTGTTTTTAGGGCTCTATGTCTGCTCTAAAGCACAAATTGTAGGATCGCAGCAAAATTTTTCCTCTTGCGGTGTCCCTCCCACCTGGCAAATCTTTCAATCTCAGCATTCTGAGCTCCATTTTGGGTTTCTTTACTGAATGTCTTATTTGCTGCAGATATTGGCTTACCTTCTGATATCGGCATCATCTGCAGCATCCTCTCGTAATGATGTCTGGGTATCAAGATTTGGTGTTGATGACTTCACGCACATGATCAATGGTTCCATTGCAGTGTCTTTCCTTGCATTCATTACCCTTGCCCTCAGCTCAATCATCTCTGCTTATAATCTATTCGGCTGGAACCTTTAAACTGCAGCACAGGAACCTATGCTTAGTATGTAAGTAATTTTTTTGTTTTCACCCACCATACCCGTTGAAGTTTAATAAAACTTCGATTTAATTTTTTTTTTCTGGATTCTTACTCCAGTCTTGTACAAGTATACACTTGGATGGGCTTCTGTGGATGGATGGCCGGCTAGGGGCCACATGTAACTTTGTGAATGCTCTATAAATATGATCAATACAGCAAATACTTGAATTTGATTGTAGTCAACTTATTTACTGTTGAATTTTGACTGATGCTTCAAAGTATCTGGAATTATCCAGCTTTAGTGTGCTTGCTTCTGGGGTTGTTTTGGGAATTCTTGGCATCTGGAGTAGCCATGAAATACGTAGGCATGTTGGGATATCAAAATTTAACCACCAGAAGCTCTGTGCAATTAAAATCTAGCATGCGTCATGGTCCATTTCTCTAATTTCACAGCTTTGGGGTCAAAATAAACAAAATCAAGTGCATTTACTCTCGAGCTACGGCTGAATGCCAGAACAGGTCTTTTGTGCCATTTATTCATGTTCCATGGCTCATCTTTCCCCATGTCCTCCATAGTCTACCGTGAGTCAATTGCGATTGATAAGAACAAGCTACAGATCATCCAGCTTTTGGCCTCGAGATGGAGTTCTAGACTTCTGGTCCTTGTCGAGATTGAGTTTCAGACTTAGTCCTTCGTCTTCTCTTCCTTTCAAGACCTAGTCCTTGCCGTAATCCATTGGAGAGGTAGATCAAGTCCAGAACTCCTTGTTCCCTGCTGAGAGGATCTCATTTTTCAATTTGTGACTGTTAAGGACTAGATTCCCAAGAGAAGCTGAAACCATGCATTTCCTATGATAAGAATATCACAATAAACTCGTTGCCACTTTCCTCATTCGAAAGTTGGAACTTGGATCTATATATAAATGGCAGCTCCAAAGGTCCTCTAAGAGTTGCTATAAAAATGCACGTAGGGTTTTCAATGCAAGAGTTACAGGAAACCAAACCCAAAGCTAGATTTCCTCCAACATCTCACCTTCATTGGCCCTATGCCCTCTAAAGCAACCACCAAAATGCTGGATTTTTAGTGTAAGAATTGGAGGTGATCAATCCTCATCCAGTGACAACTGGTTTGCTTTCTTCCTATATCTCACCTTCAGTTGCTCAACCTACCTAGACATTGCTTTGGGTGCTCAGTCACTGGATGCGGGATCATCTTCCTTTATGTCCCAATGCTACTAGCTACCGACTTTCATGACACAGCTACTTGCTGATTCTATATTGGTTTGAATTTCCTCAACATAGATGGGGAATGCAGGTGTGGAGCTTTGAACATGGAAATTGAATTCAATTTCCTTCAATATCTCACATTTAACTCAAGTTTTGAGAGAAACAGCTTTGGATGTGGGAAATAGAGGGAGCCAAGTTCATCATGTCAACTATGAGAATTTCTTCCATTTCCTCCACTTTCAAGTGCTGAACACCTTGAAAACCGGAGCCAAGCAGGGCAAAGTGACAAAGCTTGTATGTTGGAGTTGCAGCAAATTGAGCAAGCTATTAGAATTTGTCTTCATTAAAAAAAATATTATAAGGTTATTAAGCTATCCTAACTCTTTGTTCTCATACTAGATGACTTTTAAGCTATCATATATATCATAGCTTAAAAGACATCTAGAATGAGAACAAAGAGTTATATGTATGTATGTATATGCTCATTTACCCGAACAGTTTGCCTAAGAAAAAAAAAAAAACTAACAGCATGATGGAAGAATTGCCTTCCTTCAGAAAATAAGTCCAAACAAGCTAAAGGAGAAAAAAAAAAGTGTAATATTTTTTTTTTTCTAGCCAAAAGCCTAATAGGTGGAATTGTATGATGAAATGTATTCCCATAAAATATGTTGATCTTCATTCCAAAATTTGGTGTCAAATCATTTACTTTTCTTTATCTCAAATTGTAAATAAATGTATTTTCATCTTTGACCTTGCCCCTGGTTGTTTGAAAATAATGTTCACATCAATGAGAACTGAATTTAGATAATTTTGATATTGAATCAGATTAATTATTCTTCAAGCCTTGGTGCTTTCTTCAAGCCTTGGTGCTTGGAACCCATATATGATGATTTATTTCAGAAATGCAGGGGATCCAAAGTCTTATATGGCCTACACATGATACCTATATTTGAGCATGCCTTGAATAAACAATAAGATTTTAAATAGTTCAGCCAAAGATTAGGCTCTACATATCATAAATAAAATGCAATCTTAAGGCACCTTAAACAATATGTTCTAATCTCATAACAAATGTACTAATTTTTTAGGCAAAGTGCTTTCTCTTGTTCATGCATATTCAAATGTACTAATTTTTGAGGCAAAGACACTGCACTCTTTGCTAATGGATTAACCACTATCATCATAACAAGAATAAATTAATCCACATTTCGTCGTTGAACAAAAATGCTCCTTTTAATGCACAAAATGATAAAATTATTTTTGATCACGTAACATGCACTACGCGCAGTGAACAAAAACCTTTTCTTTGACTGAACATCATTACCGATTTCTTTCATGCCCTTTTCTTAGGGAAGTTTCAATGTTTGAAACAATCGTTGCATGATTTTATAGCATTTTTTTGGTTTATTTAAATTGAATGGCTTATGTGTTTATTTCTGTTGTAGATTGAACTCTTCTTTTATTGTATGAGCAATAAATTGTTATGCAATGATTAGACTTGCAAACTATCTAATCTCTTTTTAGATACTCTTCTATCAACTAAAAAAAATCACTATCTTTTTGATATATTTTTAGATTTGATGTTTTTCTAGTTTGAATACCATTGATGAATGAGCTTTATTCTTTAAGATTATTCAGTATATTTCAAGATTTCAAAAATTATTTAAAGTAAATTCAAAGGACCTTCTGATTTTGGATGGGATCCAAAACAAATCAAGGAACCAAATAATAAATGAAAAAAGGTCTTTATACATCGTGTGCAGTGCAGAATGCACGTATCGCGCATATGTATGATCAATAACTATGTATTGATCATATATACGTGCGGTTAATAACTATGCATGATTAATAACTGCTCACGGTAACAAAAAGTTTTCTAGCGTTTGGCTTAAATTTTTGTGCTCAAAGCACATCCATTTTAGTTGGTTGGGATTTGGCTCATAAGCTAATCTAACGTTAGGCCACTTCGATGGGCCATAAGTTGGTCCAAGCCCACACCTACTTTTTTTTTTTTTTATTTTTTTAAATCATGTTCAAAAAACTTATAAAAATATTATGTCTTAAATTTGATTTTAATTATATATTTTAATAGAACTATAATTTCAAAAACTTATAAAAATATTATATTTTAAAATTAAATTTAATTATGTATTTTAATAGAACTATAATTAACCCGTCCTTGATAATTTGTTAATTTGTCAGATTACTAAACTAAGATTAATGTTGATTTTTTTTTATTTGAATCATTCTAATTTTTTTAATGAAAAATTCTGATGATGGGTGATGTGATGGTGTGAGTTGTCAACAATGATGATTGCCCATCGCTGCTGTTAACTTTTTTTATTTTTTTTTATTTTTTTGATTGCAGTATTAATTTATATTAGACCGAATTATACTTTTGATGTTCAAACTTTCACTAAAAAATTATTCTATTCGTCAAATTTTTAATCCCTCGTATACGATTATTAGTTTGACAAAATGACGGAGATATTCCGTTAATTTAATGGGGGCGGCCATGTTCTTAAAATGCGCGAGGGGTTAAATGGTAACATATGAAAGTTGGAAGACCAAAATGAATTACCTTCTTCGGAGGCCAGCGCTGAAGGCAGCCATGCACGCCTTATCACAGGCATTGGTTCTTCCAGTGCGGTATGAGATTAGATAAAGCGGTCGAGCGGTTGGCCAATTGGCGACATCCGTTGGAATGGACGCTCTTCTCATCAGCTCTTCTACACCCTTCCAAATCCACCCCCTCTCCTCCCCCAGCCCAAATCTTCTCTCAGACCCATCTTCTTACCTTCGGAGAGGAGACGCAGCAGTGGAAGAATCCAAGCGTGCAAGCAACCTCTTCGCAGAGTTTCTGCAAGCTCCCAATCTACCCCATCTTCGGTCGAAACCATTTCAACTGGCTCTGAAATCCCCTCCAAAATAAAGGCTTGGGTGTACGACGAGTACGGGGCTGCCAGCGTCTTGCGGTTCGACGAGGGGGTCTCTGTCCCCGAGGTGAAGGCAGATCAGGTCCTCGTCAAGGTGGTAGCTGCGGGGCTCAACCCGGTGGATTTCAAGAGGAGGCAGGGGAAATTCAAAGCTACTGATTCCCCTCTTCCGGTTAGTTTTTATCTCTCAAACTTTTCTGATGGGCTCTGTTTTTCCTTCCCATCTACAAAGAGTACTTCTTTATCGAGCTCTGCTTCTTATGAGTGCATGAAGGTAGGATCGAACATCAACATCCTTACTGATACTGCCCCTCTTAATAGTGATAACATCTGATGGAAGAATATATTATAACATGCAAACAAATGCCAGAACGCGCATATGAAATTCACATAGTACAAAATCTGGACCTTGCCTAAGAGTTTGGTGCTTCCATAAATTTAAAATATGTTTATTTTTAAGATTTTTGACTGGTATCAGTGCAAAATTAACCTGTTGAAATCTTCAATATGTGCTCTACACGAGGTATTCTTATTATATGCATTTTATCCAATTTGGTATCTGGTTTTATTGGCCTGTAAATGTGTTATGCAACCTCTCTCCGAGGCCCGTTCAGTTAGATATTTTCATTGCTTTTGTTGATCTGTAAATATATTACTTAACCTTTGTATGCCTTTTTCTTAGACTGTTCCAGGTTATGATGTGGCTGGTGTAGTTGTGAAGGTGGGTAGCCAAGTGAAGAACTTAAAGGAAGGAGATGAAGTATATGGTGACATAAATGAGAAAGCTTTGGAGAATCCTAAGCAGTTTGGTTCACTTGCTGAATACACAGCTGTAGAGGAGAAATTGTTAGCAATAAAACCTAAGAATCTGGATTTCGTACAGGCTGCTGGGCTACCACTTGCCATTGAAACAGCCTATGAAGGCCTAGAAAAAGCTGGCTTTTCTAGTGGTAAATCTATCCTTGTATTGGGTGGTGCAGGTGGAGTTGGATCTTTAGTGATTCAGGTCAGATTCTGTTCCATTTACCTGTGCATAGAAAACCTTTATTAATTTGGTGTTGGATTGATGTTTGATTGGATCATTGTTTTATTCCTTCTTTGTATTTAAATCTTTTTATAGTTATTATGTTTTCATTGCTTCAGCTGCAGAAGAGCTATAATAATTTTATTTTGCTGATTTCTTGTAGATTCAATACTTGATATGTCTTCATCTGTAAGTAATCCATATGCTGTTTCTGATATCATTGAATTTACTTGTTTAGATGTTGGAAAAATAAATTTGCCCCCTGGTTTGCCCTTATTTTCCCTAATTTTGGTTCTGCTCTATTTCCTCTCATCTTCATTTTTTTTTTTTTACTAAAGAAATATTACCAAATAGGTTGTTAATCCTTTACTACAGGATACAAATCCAAGATGTACAGTGCCGCATATAAAATGCATTTTCTTTGGCAATAACCAAAGAAAAGTTGTTGACATCTCCAAAGATGTATCAAATTTTAAGGAACTGTCTATTGTGTGCTTCACTACACTCTTGTACCATTATTAAATGGAGATAACCTCTCATGCTGTAAGGTACTTTGCAGTTGATGTTTGATAAAATTATGTTGGGTTGATATCCCTCTTCAAATTTCATAATAAGCCATTCCCTTCATATGTTTATCCCCTGTTCTGTAGATCTCAGAAGTTTGGTAGCTAGTAATAAATTTTGGTCAGGATAGCAAAAACTAGCTCTTCAATCTGTTAGCTAATCAAAGTGCAAACTTCAAAAAAATATTAGCTGGCTGTGAAGGAACAAATGAGAGACACAAACAAACCAGGGTATCTATTTCTTAACCATACAATTTTTTTTGGCTGGCATGCTTGCCATTTGTCCAAATAAAATCTAAGATTTTATCATCTTAATGGATTTCATGAATGACATAAATCATAATGCCAGTAGATTTATTAAGAGATTATAACATGAGGGTAGGCCCTTGCCATTGTGGTTAAGCTTGCATGCCCATTGTTAATCTCTTTGGAAGATGTTTCAGTTTCTGTGATGTTCTTAAACTGGAAGATCCAGCCTTTTCTGTTGGATGTCTTAGTCCAACTCAAATAGTATATTCAAAGGATCGACCATTACTTTCTGAAAAAAGAACATCATGGGTGTCCCTAACAGATGGTATGCTATTTTGCATCCGACATGGCTTTCCAGTTATATGGCCTGTTATAGTCCATTGTATTTGCATTTCTTAGCCTTTTAACAATGACTTATCAGATCATATTAAGCAGCAGTGGTTTCCAGTTGTTGCTTACAACCATCTTCACATACATATTATCTCACCTCTTTAACAATGAGGAAGTAGTGGTGATATTTCGTTTGTCTAACAGTTTTGGCATCAAGTATTTGAGTAATTCCTTGGATGACCTTATCTATTACTCTGTTGGTTAATTTTCATCTTGGTGGAGCTTCTGTGTTGCTATATGATTAAATCTTCATGACGATATATTCATAGAGATGCAATGTCAAAATTAATATGTTTCTTTCTTTTGCAGCTAGCTAAGCACGTTTTGGTGCATCAAAAATTGCTGCCACTTCCAGCACAGGGAAATTGGAATTTTTAAAGAGCTTAGGAGCTGATTTGCCAATTGATTATACCAAGGAAAACTTTGAAGAGCTACCAGAGAAATTTGATGTAGTATATGATGCTGTTGGTAAGATGACCTTTGGATGCTTGATTCTCTTTTGAGTATCTCAGGCTTGAAAGAAAAACAAATAGGAGACTACCAAAATAAACTGATACCAGATTATATAATAACTTCCTGACATCCAAAAAAGGTAGTTCAGGTAGCTTTTAGTGATTTTTGCAGACAGATGATTTTCTTGAGCTAGAATTTGCATGGGGTTGATTTTGATTTAGATATCATGTTTTGGACATAACACTGGATGAATGCTTTTTAGATCATTCAAGTTCACTTGGTTAAACACTCTTTAATGAAGTGATCCTGTAACTAGTATCCAATATTCATCCCATGGATTAACTTCGTGAAAATTCTTTTTTCTTGGTGAGGCATTGAAGATGCACACCATGTAGAATGGCAGTTGATGGTTAAAATAAGATAACTAAAGTGTACGACAATTAGATTAAAAGTACTAGTAATATATAGTGTCTTGACTATTCTTTATTAGAGCTAGATATGAATTCTCTGATCCATTGCTTTCACAATCATTATTATCTGATAATAGTCATGCAATCATCCTGCTGCCCACTTTCATTTTTATTGCCTTATAACTTCACCTGATCCCAACAAGTGGTTCTCTACTTTTGAAGCATCTAAACTTTGAGACAAGTCATTCTCGATTGCAATTTAAGGGTATTATTTGATTTGTTCTATTTCTCATCCTTCCAATATGCTAACAAAAGATGTGAACATGTAAACAGGGCAGTGTGAAAAAGCAGTGAAGGTAGTGAAAGAAGGTGGCAGTGTTGTGGTGTTGACTGGTCCTGTGTCACCCCCAGGTTTCAGATTTGTAGTCACTTCCAATGGCGCTGCATTGGCAAAGCTGAACCCATTTCTTGAGAGTGGGAAAGTGAAGCCAATTGTGGACCCAAAGTGCCCATTTCCATTTTCTCAGCTGATCGAAGCATTCTCCTATCTTGAAACTGGAAGAGCTACAGGGAAAGTGATTATCCACCCAATACCATGAAGGAGGACGAGCTTTTTTCCAGTAGGCTGGTAGAGTTTTGTGGTAAAGCTCCGACAAGGATCAAAGTATGCTAGAAATTTTATAGCACTAACAAGGTTCCTTGTATTCTGTCTGGTCTGTGCTCTTCTGTTGTGCATGCAGTTTTAATGTTTCTGTGATATTCTGTTATTAGAAGTCCTAATTCGAAATTTCCATCCTTCCATCAGCCAGTGGTCTCAAAAGTAGATGTTAAAGGGAGCTTTGTCATGCTATAGTTTGTCAGAAAACATAGGGAAACTAAACTAGAAATTAATTGCAGGTAAGAATTATAGCAAGCACCTCAACCTCTGAGCTGATTATTTTCTGTCCTCTGGCAGGCGTTGCATGAGTATGATAGGGCACAGAAGCATCGTACCAATTTAGGGAGAGATGCGTAAGGCCAAGAGTGTGGAAAAGCTGCCATTTCGAGGGAAAGAACCATTTATGAATTCCCCAAACTCATAAATCAGACATGAAATTAAAAAAAGAACTAAATCATTAAAATTTTAACTAATCCAAGGATTTTAATTTGAGAATCATAAACTTATTTTTTAAAAAAGATTTTATTTTTTTAAATGTCAAAGTTAATATTTTTTGGAAGGCATTGGGTTGTTAGAAAAAAAAAAAAGAGAGAAGATGATGAAGTAAAACTCAAGTTCAAGATTCTAGTCAAAGTAGAAATCTTCAGTTTTGTGGTTTTAGGACCTTCAGGGGATTTCATGGCACAGCCAATATCCGATATGATAAATCATGACATGTAATTTCAAAAATCAGGATTTAGTCATGCATCAAAATACATAGCCAGTATTAAAGTCATAAAATAAGAGGATCTAATTGTGCATCAAACACACCAAAAGGTTGTTTATTAAGAACAAACGTGGTAACAAGTACAGCTCACTAAAGTCATTGCTGATTACAGTTACACACTGAATTAAAAGAAAGATGAATTGATGAACTGAAGGAATAAATTGTACTGTTTGTCTCTCAATTTATGAGTGCATAAATTGAAAATTTAGATTGCTTGAGCATATGAAATGCATAAACTGAGCATTTCAAATCATTCTGAACTTTGATACTGACTTTATTTATGAGTTGGAATGCTTTTAAGATGAGCAGATGACAAAACAAAGGCTCTAGCTCCGCAAAATTTTGGCTGCCAATATGAAATAAGTTCTCCTATCTTGATTCTTCGACAGAACTTCATTGAAAGATCACAAATTCATGAAAAGATCAGACCCCTGGTGGCCCAAGCTTAGTGCAACATGCAGAAGAATAACTAACTAAAACACAAGCTAACTTCACAATGGTTGTATATGGGTGGCAACAAATTTAGCATGATGGAAACCCATTTTAATATTTAAACAGTAAAATTAAAGCCCAAGGAGGACGGAATGGACTTGATCAATATTCACATAATGTAGTTGTCTGGAGATTCTCTCGTGTCCTAACAACATCACCAAAATGGTCTGGTGCAGAGTGGAAATGGGCGAATGTCATAACAACTAGCATCACTATAATTGTTCTTATTAATTTTGATTTTAAAAGTTATATATGACTATCTAGACACTCCTTGCTCAATGAATGAAAGTACCAACCACAAACAGGGAAAAAAAAAAAAAAGGTTGAGTCTCTGAAAAAACCAAATCAAGGCTGACTAATGCTATGGTATACAATGAAGATATCACAGTCAGCTGAAAATTCACAAACAGGACCAATAATAGTACTATTGCATCAACAACGTGATAGATTTAACAGCAATCGTGTACCTATAGATTTTTGTGCAACATGTTCAAGCATGATATTCACTCATATACATCACAAAAAAAGGGGATCCAAATTCGCTCAACAAGTTACAAAAGAATCATTTATTTTTTGTCATGTACAATGGGAGTAATTCTTCAAAGAATTCCTAAAAAGGGCAGTTATACAAACTTTAGTCTCTTTCCCACTCCAGAAGTGTTACAGAGGAATTACGAGTTGGGGGTTATTTTTTGTGCTCTCCCAATCTGTTATTTAACTTCTAAAAAATAATAGGCCTGTAAATGAAATCCTCTCAACGGAGTCAGGTGAACTCCCCTCCCTTTCCATCAAAATAGGGGAAGAAATAACCTGCACCAGAATTTGGAACGAATTTGTTACTGTCAGGCATATATTATTTTATTTATCAGCAAGCTGATGCTAGCAAATATGAATAAAAAGAGGAATTAATTCCACCTGCCAACCAGCCTTATCTCGGCTGGTTGATCTTTTCACCTATGAGAGGCTCTCGGTTCAGGGAAAAACAAAAAAAAGAAGTGAATTCCACTTTTTCTCTCTAATTCAAGTGGGACTGATCCTTACGGTGATCAACAGAATTTGGTAGATTTTCATCTAACCACCTAGCAGCGACCCTCATGCCTGTCTGTTGGTCATTATTATTTGAATAAAAACAGAATGATTGAACCCAATCAACATAAAAACAAAATTAAATGGATGCTTTCATACCCGAAGTCAACATCCTCATTCCGGCTACCTGTTCTCATCAGAAAAACATTGGTACAAATTTACAGATCACCCTTTTTTTTTTGAATCATCTTCTCCAATCAGCATGCTGAACAAGTAATCAGTCTCATTGTTTTGTAGCGAGCTACGTTATTATTGCTGAAGTTGAATCTGGCCCAACCTGTTAAACCAAATTGAATGAAGAATCATGTGAAAGATGTCATACTTCTGTGGCTTGGCATGCCACAACAAGTGCTTCTGCAACATCTTACCACAAGCAAGCATAGACACATATCTCCTGAGAGGAATTCCTAAAAGAATATTTTTCAAATCAGGTATATCCTTCTCTGCTACAACAACTGAAAAAGAACTCCAATCCAACACTTCATCAAAAGGAAGCACAAAATTATCTGCTATGATCACTGGAACACACTCATAATATATAGCCTCGACGATCCTCGGGCTATTTACTTCATAGCCCATAGGACAGATGCAGAACTTGGTTGACTTCATGTGCTGACGTAAGACATATTTCTTGATACCCTGTTTGGCAGCCGACGGTAGATTCTCATATCTTCGTCGTCACCCCAATACTTATCAAGGATGGGTCTGACCCTCCCATGCATGTTCCCAGCATAGAATGCAGGAAAGAGCGCTTGGAAACAGGTTTTCCACCACCTACATTTCTGAGAGGTTTCTTTGGTGATCTGATGGTTGTTTCAGGGAGTGACACGTCTTTCCCAGGAACAAAAATTCCTTCTGAAACATCTGCATTGCATAAAGCTTTGATGGTATTCTCACGCAGCTCTTCGTGTGCTGTTGTTATGTAAGGCCCCTGAAGAAAATCCAAGGATGGAATCACGGTTGCCAGGCAGGACACAAAATGCAAAGGTGAAACATAACCAATAAGACGCATGAAATGCGTTCTTTTACAAAAGTTCTGATACATAGATAAAAAAAAATGTTTATGTCAAGGATTCTGACATGAAATTTGAAAACTTTCCACATTTTTATGCTCCAATAAGAAGAAATATTTACATATGCACATCTATGTAGATGACTCAAGAATATATACTGAAAATACATAATGCACTCAGTCAATAATATGATAAAAGGAAAAAATATTTGCAGGCAAATCTGCAAGCTAGTAGATGAGTTAAAACTCATCAAAATAAGCTCTATCAAAACAGTTTTCAAGAAAATTATTCCCATTTGACAATATTATGTTAGGATTTTTAATTTCAGCAATTGTTCTGCGATGTAACATCTTAACAATATACTTTTTCTTTGAAATTTCTAGGTTATTCCATAATATTCTTATTTTAAAAAGGTGAGCAGGTGGCTACAGAATGGAATTTTCTTTGAAAATGTATATTAGCTTGCATTAGATGCTAGCTGGTAACAATGCATTCCAATCTTTGCATAGAGGCAAGTTGCTGCATGACTATTGGAATGAGAAAGGATTAAAAGATGGAATCTAATGAAACTACAACAATGATAAAATAGCTAATTTCATGAAATGAATTCCACTTACAAAAGAAACAAGGGTGATAATCGATAACATTCATCCCAGCTACATAGTAAGATTTTCTTCTTCTTTTTTTTTTTTTTTAATGAAGAAAGAATTTTGATGTCAAAGCAACCATCACCAAAGTGAATGGAACATTATAAATCTATTGTTTTGGAACACCCTATAGTGCAAAAGAGGTAATTAACACCAAATCATTCATATACATTCTCATATTCACAAGGAAACTCACTCTCTTTCCAATGTGTAGAAAATGTAAGGTTGATGATCTATAGCTTTTTCTTTGTTGGTTCTTTGAGTAAAATATGTGTAACTTATACTTTGTCTTACAAAGTGTTTCATTTATCACACTCTTAAGCTCCAATGTAATGGTTACATATCCATCATCAGTTTGCCCCAAAACATATTAAAACCAAAAGATGCACTTCTTCATCAGACTGATATGTGTGGAGGCAAAAACCACCTGCCACCTACATGAACCTCCATGAGTATCATTATGCTCCTTCAATGTGTGGATTCATACGTGTTAGGTGACCCTCTTTAGAAAAGGACCATTTTTAATTCACATGATGTGTTGCAGCTGTGGCCTACAAAGTGCGTAGAGAATTCATCCCTCAAATACAAGGTCTTGCTAAAATAATAACTTACTATGTTATGCATGCATAATCATTAGCACGGTTTGAGATTTTAGTTTTAGTTTTGGCTGGGCATGTGGAATTTTCGTTTCAGCAGTCTTGGTGGCTATAGAAGTTCCACTCCAAGTTCTATAGTTTCATGGAAAAACAAAAGTTGAAAAAAATTGGAGAATTGAAAAATGGAAAAATAGAGAAGGGAAATAAAAAAGAAGCTAAGGATAATACAAAATATTTTAGATTATTTTGTGTTATCTAGGTTCTTTATTTATATAGTTTCAATACTTCTAGATGAAAGATAATATAAATGGAATTAAGCATACAAGTAATTTGTTTTGTGCACAAACATATATTATTTTCTTCTTGAACTTAAGTTCTCTAAATTTTTTTATATATTATATTTAGTAAAAATTATTAATACATTGAATTAGATATTTTTCTCATATTTTTTAGATAAAGTTGCTATTTAATTAAATGCATGTAATTATTAAATATTACATATACCTTATATTAAAAAAATGTTATCCTATTAAAAATCTAACATCTAGTTGCTCAGAATATTCTTTGTAAAGTATTGTAATTGTTGGGAAACAGTGAGCACACAATAAGCTTTGTTGGGAAATATTTTGGTAGCGCACAATAAGCTTTGTTGGAAATATTTTGGTAGCGCTAATGCTAAAAGAGAAATGCTTGGAGTGGAAGAAATATATATATTATCATTTCTATTAGCTTTCCTCACTCACTTAAACTCAATACAATATGCCTACATAGAAAGTGACTAATGATATTCCCTCATAAATACATCATAATGTAACCCTTAAAACTTTCCGTATGACTTTTGGTTTTTCCATATGATTCTTCAGTTTTCAATATGACTCTTAGTTTTTTTGCCACTATAATTAATCCTTCAGAATTTATTATGGGTTTCTTCACCACAATTAAGTTTACCTATTTCCAACACCCCCTTTAAACTTAATTATCTTTTAAACTTAATTATTTTTTTCATCATATCTTCAATTACTGATTTGGACCGAAACCAAGAGGAAAATCTCTTATGGCAGATGCTTTCTCATTGGTGGATGTCTTGTATATGCTTCAATCACTCTTTCTTCAGCTTCTATAAAACTCTTCTATGTATTGTCAGCTTCAGTTCATTTAATTCTTTAATAACATCTTCATATTTGTTCTTCAGTTCTTCATAGGCTTCATGCAAATCTTGCATTGATATTTGGCATCTTTAATTTTCTTTTCATCCTCTATCTTGCATAATTGGTGTTGTTCCCAAGGTCTCTTATCTTTTAACCTCTGAAACTGCTCTTGTCTTCTTTTTCTTTTTGCAAAGTCTCTTTATCTTAAACATGCACACTTCTCAACGGATTTCTTTTGATCCAAAGACTTAACACCTTGATGGAGGATATATTTCACGGTTTCACAAGCAACTCCTTTACGAGCACCTTCTGCACTAGCTTTCTCTAGCTCTGAAACTGCTCCTTGACTCTTTGACTTGCTTTAGGATCTACTAAGCTCTCAGGCTCTGATACCACTTTGTTGGAAAATGTAGTGAGCACACAATAAGCTTTGTTGGGATGGAAAATGTAGTGAGCACACAATAAGCTTTGTTGGGAAATATTTTGGTAGCGCTCTGATAATGCTTAAGGAGAAATGCTTGGAGTGGGAGAAATATCTATATTATCATTTCTATTAGCTTTTCACACTCACTTAAACTCAATACAATATGTCTTATATATAGACATAGAAAGTGACTAATGATATTCCCTCATAAATACATCATAATCTAACCCTTTAGACTTTTTATATGACTTTTGGTTTTTACATGATATGACTCTTCGTTTTTTTGCCTCTATAATTAATCCTTCAAATTTATTATGACCTTTCGGTTTCTTCACCACAATTAAGTTTACCTATTTCCAATAGTAATAACAGGTTTTTTTGAAGGCATTAGTCATTCAAGGATTAAATTTAGCATCTATCTCCTCTTTTAACTCTAAAAAAAAAGGAAAAGCTTTTGAAAACAATATAAGTACTTAAACAAAGAAAAGAAATGAACGTAAACACCATAAAAAGATAGCAATTATTGGGCATTTCAATCAGTTTTGAGTAAAAGCAGCTGAGACTCGAATGAAATCAGTCAATTTTCGCCGAAACTGATTGAAACTACGAAAATAACCGAAATCCAGAACTAGTTAGTCTCTTATGGTTCAGTCTCAGGCATAACCAACCTGTTTCTGCCAAAAATTAAAACCATGGTCATCAACAACTATGATGAATAAGACATAGTAAACCTGTTGCAAAAAATTTTCAATATATTCAATAATAGTCATATGGTTATTTAATAGAATAGTCACTTTCCATCCATTTTACAAGTTTTGCAACACTTACAATATGCAGAAAATGTGTGTTGGCTGTAGAATGCCATATAAAGCATCTTGCTTCTGATTGCTGCCTATATGAGCATTTCAATCTTAAGAAAAGTTGTACGCTTTGGCTAACTAGCTCAGCATCATGTGGCTTAACATAATCAGCTATTTGCTTGACAAAAAGCAGGAAAAAGCCAGATAGTTGAATATCTCTTCAGTGAACTCTCAGTTGTCAGATAAGCGTTGGAAATTGGAAAAAAAATAAAATAAAATAAAGAGGATCAAAAGCAAAGCAGTTGATAACACAGGCAGCAATTTTATAGATCAAGACTACAGACAGTCAAGTATACATACCCAATCATGGCAAGAAACTAGAAAATGATCTGCTCCTCTAGTTCGATTCCAAAATGGATATTTGGCAGCAATAGTGTTCACATAATTCCTCAAGAAGAGTGATAATGGCCTCAAATTATGTGAATTACGCACGTAGAGAGTAAGTCCGAGCTGGCGTGAACTATAGGGAAGATAGAATAAGTGAGCTTTGCTTGGATTTGTCACAACAAATCGCCGGTTCTCCTCCATCAATTTCATAAACCATCCTTCAGAAGCATAGATGCCTTGAAGCTCTGGCGTGTGGAAGATGGGTGCTTGCCCATCCTCGTAGATATAGACTTTAAGAATCCTTTCCATCAGTTCATAGCTCCTGAAAAAATGGCAGCTTTGAATCATTGATTAAATTGCTTACTGCTCAATAAATAAGCAGCTTAATGTTTTATTGCTCAGTGAAAAGCAGATAGCAACTACCATCCGATTAATCATCACAGAGAAAAATATGTAGAAATATTGAACAGCCACAACGAATTACAAACTGGGGGCAGCAAAAGAAATAGAAGGTAGCTGTAACGATTATTGCCTCTTGAAAACTGATACGTTTCGAAACAACGGGGCATATAACTCAGGATCATCCACAACTAAAGGTGCGTTCTCAATCTCCCTCTTGGCATACCTAAGTTGCTCATCTGGTGACATCGACAGGTAAGGTTCCTATGTTAAAAATTCAAAAAAAAAATTAGTTTCTTCTGACGAAATTCAATGTAAAAATTCAAACTTTGCAGGGAAAGCTGGGACCTTTGCATCACCAGCACCAGAATTTACCACTGTGGAACCACGTTTACGGATTGGAGAAAGACGAGATGCGTTTCGCTGAGGAATTGAGCGGCGACTGAGAGGCGGCGGGGGAGGGGCAGCAGAGAGAAGGGATTCAGAGGGATTGGCGTCGGCGGAGGAGGAGGAGGAGAAGGAGAAGGAGTTGGATAGAGATAAACGGAAACCAAGGGTGGGGGACAAGGGGACGACGCCAGTGAGGACGGCGGTGATGGCGGTGGCGAGGAGAGCGATGGCCAGGATCCGGCGCTTCCAGGCCGCGGTGGGTCGGCCACGGCGGAGACGACGGGCGGCCGCCGCCTTCAGGTCGACAGCGGCGGTCCCCAGAGAGGCCGCCATGGCCAGTTGTGCTATCGTAGAAACGATAACCGGGGGAAGAAGAGGAGCATGAAAGGGCGAGAGAGAGAGAGAGAGAGAGAGAGGTCAGGTAGGCTTCCATTCCCACGTCAAGCGTGAGGTCGAACGGAGAAGAACCGAGTGGGTGGCGAGAGAAATGCCGCGGTTTGGTCATTGAAACCGGATCGCCTACCAATAGCTGCCACGTATTCGTTATCAAATCAGAACACCTCTCCGTAATTCATAGTTCACGGGAAAGTCTTGCACACCGCTCGCGATGCACAATGGACGCATCGCGCGCAATAATTACGCAGATATGTGCTGCATATGTTAAAAATATTTTATTTTTATTTTTTTTTAATACAAACGAGTGATCACTTTATTCTTTCGGTATCGCATGCGATGCTTGCGGCATCGTCCGCGATGAAAGAGGTTTTCCATAATCCACACCGTTAAAGCCGCTGGTAACTCCTCCGCTGTTGCTTAAATATTAGCGGAGCCATGCGGACAAGCGCATTATTTTACGGTTGCATGGTTGGCCAAAAGTTTCGTTGAGGCTCGTGAGGTTTCGCATACGTACGCGCACCTTTATGCATGTATTTTAATTTTATAAATTAGTGACAATTCAAGAGCCTATAAATTTAACAATCAATATTTTTATATTTTTATTTTTTAAAAAAAAATGGAAGCCCATCTCGCCGATTCTTGTTTTGAAAGTTATGTTTAGTTTGAAAATAATAAAATAAAATAAAATATACTCAAATGATGATGAAAGCTATTTTTATTTTTATTTATTTTATATTTTTAGCTGACATTCAGTATCAGATTTTTTTGAAACATGAGTTGAATTTATATTTTTTGAATAATTTTTAATTGAAGATGTTTTTGGTCATAAATAACTATATTATGAGCGGTTTATGATGCTTTCATTTTGTGTAGCCATATGTACCATAAACAAGTTTAATTATTATAATTATTTTTTTAATTTTTTAGATTTTGTTTGTCAATTATTAGCCTTATTCAAGACATTATGCCTATTTTAATCCTGCATAAAAAGTTGTCAAGATAAGTGGTTTTGATATATTTCTTTTTTTTTAAGTTGATTACTAGTATATATTTGATCATTGTGGCAATATAATGTATTTGAAAAATGGATAATGAGTAGGCGAAGGAATCAACTATCCTATGTAGGCTATTATTTTATCAATGAGTTAGTTAAATCTATAAAGTGCATAAAATGAGTCAACCGGACAATAGATTTGGAAACTGTTGAAAACTATTATATACTTTTTTAAATTAAGATTAATTTTTAATTTTAACAATCCTGTCATTTAATACTAAAGATTTTTTTTTTTAAATTAGACTATCTTTTATTTGTAAGGATTAGTTTGTAATCCTTGTAAGATATAAGTGCTAATTCCAGTAGGATATACAATAAATCTCTTTTCTCTATATAAGTATAGGCAATCTTTTTTAGAGAGCCAGAAAAAAGAGACAATGAGTTTAGAAGAGATGTTCTAGTTTTTATTAGGTGTACATGACTAAGATGTATGAGAGAAAGTTGAAAAGAAAAAACTCTTGACTTACTGTTATTATTTATTTTACACTATTGCTATTTGAATTTTAAGCCATGCATTCGATTTATATCGAAAATGCACACTACTCTAAATATTATGGGTAAAGCAGCCATCAATTATTAACAAACCAACCTCGTGCCAACTATGTTTATCCACACAATGAAAGATAGTAATTATTATTTAAGTGAAATAAGTTAGCTTTCATATAAATTTGGGGATGTGCGCACGAGAAAGGTAAATGTAGAGATGTAAATCGGATCGGGCTAGCCCAGACTTGGCATGAGATAGGCTATGCCAGGCATAGCACGGCTACTACAATAGCTGTATCTACCACAATATGATCCATCTAATGATTGGTTATGCTGAGCCACCCTCCTGAGGATCACAGTCATGCTGGTACGATAAATCATAACGAGCTAACACAGCACGACCTACGGGCAGGCACAACCCATGGCCTTTATTGGTCCACAATCCAGCTGTTGGATATGCCAAGCCTGGTTAAGAAAGGATGAAAATGCCCTTCTCCAACAAATTAAAAAGGCTATAGTTGAGGAGGGTATCTTTGTTTAATTTCTAAAATAACTTTCATGAGAGCAAAAAAAAAAAAGGCTAGTTTTTAACAATTATAAATGGCTAGTTTTCAAGACTATTTGAATCATTTGGAAGTCTCAACATATATAAATTGGTGTTAACCCTTTTTCTTCCCCCATACTAAACCACAAGCCTCTAAACCTTTTTAAAGCTCTCCAAATCTCATAAGTCCTTTTCCTATAAGTCTTCAAATTCTCTTAAGCTCTTAATTTTTTTTACTTTTTAATTAGCTGTCATTATCTCCCTCTACTACTCTTTACTCTTATTTTCTATTGTCTATAATCGATAATGTTTGGGACCGATAGCTCTCATCAATCATTCAACCAAGGATTCGAGTTTGACATCAATACAAATGAGTACTTGATGAGAGAAGGAGCCGATTGAGGTTCATAAAATGGAGATATCGATTTGCTTAAAGGATTGGTACAATAGAAGGAATATAAAGTCAAAAAAATTATAATGAAAAGTTTCCTCTAAATGATATTGACTAATAAAAATTAAAGATAAAAAACAGCACGGCTCATCATATGACCACAATAAATTGTGTCAATAATAAGTCTCAAAAAAAAAAAGTACATTTAATTTTTTAAAATTAGTTTTTAAATAATAAAAATAAAAATAAATAAAAATTTACTTGGCAGGCTGGGTTTGATCCATCGAGTTCGATTACTTAGGACTCGGACTGAAAAAATAAAGATTAAAAGATTGAACACTTTTCTCCAAACGGTTATAAGACGGAGAAAAAAATGAGATAATATAACTACGAAAATGCATTTATCCTACAAAAAAAAAAAAATGTATATAATTTTTTAAAAAGTAATATTAGAAACGTTATATGGGTTAGCATCATGGCTGACTGTAGGCCGGCACACGGCATAGCATGACGGCCTGTAGGTTGGTCACTGTAACAAGCTGAGCCAGGCTGACTTAGCCTGTTTGATATCTCAAGGTAGATGCGAGGGTTTTGGATATGTGGAAGCTTGAAAGCTGCTTACGTTTCTTCACAAAGAAAAGGCTCTTCCCTTTGGTGCCTCTTCAACCAGGAAAGAACGCAATGTAAGGCCCTATAACTTTTATAAAAAAAAGAATCTGAAAGGTTTATTCATCCTTAATGTGCATCTACTATAGTTTTCCAAGGAATAAATCTTTTGGAATGATGAGGCTGGAAATATGCAGAGTCGTAAAGGTAAAAGCCTATGAGGCATAAATTTTGATGCATAATAATTGCTGAAAAATCACAATCTTCTGAACTTAATCCAAAAGTGGCTGATCACACCCAAAATGAATGAAGAAAAAAAAACAGAGAAATTAGTTTGAGTTTTTATTTGTCACAGTCCTCAAAAACTAAACGAGGTGGCTGGCTTTACTGAAGCAGTTTGCCTCATCCGTTGATACAAGTATCGGACACTTCACAGGAGAACTTCCAAAGATTTATTTGCATGAAGTCATGAGTAAATTTTAGTATTTTCATTAGATAATGATCATTGTTGTTGACGGACAAAAATAAAACCTACTTGCTACTATAGCTAGTGGTGAATCGGAATCGTATTTCGGGATCAAGAGTAATTATTTTATGAAAAAATAAAAAAATTATTTATAGATTATTATATTTAGAATAGTGGTTATTAAAAGATAATAACTAATTAATTAATGAAATTAAGATAGAAAGAGAAGCAACCCAGGAATCCAAATCCATTATGTACACAGGTTTTATCTTCTTTCTTTATGTTGCAATATCAATAATTTTTGTAAATTCAGAATTAGAATAATTTATCTCTTGTCAGGCATGGGCCGTATCAGAAGATCACGACATATCCGTTTAGAGTATAAACTATCTAATTATTTGCAAAGTTAGGATCTAATATATACTACGATCTACTTCTCTTAGGCACGTACCATATCCTGAGATCATGGTACGTCGATAGAGGATGTAGGCCGTGTATGCCCGATTAAAATCTCGATCCAAAAAATAACTCAAAAGATATATGAAAGAAGAGCATGATTTTTATTGCATAAAAATAAGAACAAAAAGAAAGATATAAACCTAGTTAGAGGCTTCATCATCATCCCAAGTTGAAGGAATCTAGCCACGCATTGCTACTGCCAGCATCCCTCCATAATTTTTCTCTTCCGGCCTAAATACAATGATCTAAATAAAAGAAAATAAAAAAAACTTTGAAGAAAACTCCTTTTTTTCTTTTTCCTACTACTGGCTAAGGTCCTCCTTTTATAGAGCTCGTATAGGGCTTCCTTCTAGTCAAAGTTGGAGTCAATCGGGTTCAAGATTGTTCAGATATTATGAGAAAACTCCTCAGTCGTTCACTCTACATCACTACCTTAGTTTGCACCAGAATCATACGAAATCATCTCTTCCTTCTTTTCGGGCAAACAGAGTCCTGAATGTCGTCTGCATCGTTGGACTCCAAAAATCGAGCTCTTTCCATATATGGGCTCTTTTTCTGCAAACATCCATAAAAAGTATCAATTCTTAATAAATTTAAAGTAATTAATATATATTTTAATAATTAAATTGGAATAATAAATAGACTTATCACATCCTCCAGCTTAATCATTGCTAGTCCCTTAGTAATGTAATTAAAATAAAATCATGTGTCTAAGATTCTTTTTTGCAAAATTAAATCTAGGCTTAAGGTTAAAGAAGCTAGCCAGTATTACTAACTAAGTATTGAGTTTTTGAAATAAATTTCGTAGTCAGAACCATCAGAAACTTTCTTAGAGTTCATCCATAGATCTACAGCACTTATGTTTGTGATGGCTAACTTAGCTTTTCGGTATAGTTTGTAAGGAAAATAGTGTTTTCGCTTATCACCTACTTTGGTCAATTTTCTATATACTCTCAAATTAAGCACATGATCTGAGGTAGCTTTCATACTGCCTGATATTTTATTTATTTTATTTATTTTTTTAGCGATATCTTTACACTGTCTACTTTTTGATGCAAACAACGCTTACTTAGGCGAAGGTGCCCGGTTACTTGATGAAAAGCCAATGTTTAGACTTTTTTTATTTTTATATATGCATTTTTTATCAGGCAGGTAACTCTTTTCTTAAATTCAAGTTTTTCTTATTGGGGTGTATATCAATTACCAATTTTTAGTAATAATTAAATTCTAATTGACCTTACAACTAATACCTAGTTTTACCTCGTCAGTGTGCACGTGCAATGAAAGTTCTAATAGCCTTTAGATGACCTAAGTAGGCTACTAAGTCTGACCAGCTAGTCTACTCCTTGGCTCGCTATAGTAATTAGCCAATACTTTCTAACTCTATTATCTTTTCCTAGTCGTTTTTGCTCAAAATTTTTTATGGCACATGATTTATATAAAAAAATTAACATTTTAAAAAAATAAGGTGTTTTTAAAATATTTTTCAAAAAGGTTTCTCTTACCCTCCAACTTAATTCCTATTCTCTCAATGGAATAGGGAAGAATAAAATAAGGAGAAATACCATTTGGACGAGATATGCCTTGTATAATGTTAGAAATAATTGTGTGGAATAGTCTCTTATTCTAGAAATAAGAATTACTAAAATAAATTTTAGAAAATAAAAATTTGGGTTGCCTCCCAAAAAGCACTAATTAAGTTTAACGTCTTCATCCAGACGTCATGGCTTACTCTGGTTCATATAGGATCATAACCTCCCCAGCTTCTTCAATGGGTAATTCTAAGAATGGTTTCAAGCGTTGTCCATTAACTTTGAATATAGCACCATTACTTGGATTTTCAATTTCTATTGCTCATATGGAAAGACTTCTTTCACTATATATGAGCCAGTCCATCTAGATCTTAATTTTTCTAAAAATAGGTGAAGCCTTGAATTGTGTAAGAAAACTTTTTGCCCATAAGTAAAAGATTTTCTAAAGATAGCTTCGTCATGAAAGATTTTAGCTCTTTCCTTATAAATTTTTGCATACTCATATGCTTCGTTTCTAATTTCCTCAAGTTTATCCACTTGTAATTTCTTCTAGTCTTCGGTTGCATTCAAATCCATATTTAATTGTTTAATGGCCCACATTGCCCTATGTTCTAATTCTACTAGCAAGTGACACGCTTTACCAAATACAAGCCTATAAGGAGACATTCCTAACTTTCTTGAAGGCAGTGCAATACGCCTATAGTGCATCCACTAGCTTCACTAACCAATCTTTTCTAACAGAGCTGACTATCTTCTCTAGGATTTATTTGATTTGTCGATTAGAAACTTTTACTTGCCCACTCGTTTGCAGATGATAAGGTGCAGCCATCTTATGGATGATGTTATACTTTTTCATCAGTAATGCAAAGGATTTATTGCAGAAGTGTGTTCCATGATCACTGATGATAGCTCTTGGAATACCAAAATGGAGAGGATATGTTCCTTGAGAAATTTTATAATAATTTTACTGTCATTGGTTCTGCAAGGTATTGCTTCTATCCACTTGGATACATAATCTACGGCTATCAAAATATTCATTTCCAAAAGATTTTAGAAAACGGTCCCATAAAGTCAATTTCCCATACATCAAAAATCTCTACAATCAATATTGGATTCATAGGCATCATATCTCTTTTTATGATCCAGCCTATTTGCTGGCACCTAACACAACTTTACAATATTCATAAGCATCTTTGAATAGGTTAGGCCAATAGAATCCACATTGGAGACCTTTGCCGCTGTCTTTTTAGCTCCAAAATGACCACCACAAGCTTGGTTATGGCAAAAGGATAAAATGCTCCTAACTTCTTGATCTGAAATGCATCTCTTAATAATCAGGTCAGAACATTGTTTAAATAAATATAGGTTATCCCAAATAAAGTATTTTACTTGAGAGAAAATCGATTTCTGTACTGAGTATTCCAATGCATTGGAATTTGACCAGTAACTAAGTAATTGACTATATCGGCGTACCATAGCTTTAAGGTGGCAAACATAAGTTGTTCATCAGGAAAGGATTTGTTGATAGCTAGTTCGTTAGTAGGTGTGATCGCTAACCTAGATAAATGATCGGCCACTATATTTTTGGTACCTTTTTTATCTCTAATCTCTAGGTCGAATTCTTGTAAGAGTAGGATCCATCTAATTAAGCCCGCCTTGGCATCCTTTTTTGAAAGAAGATGCCTGATGGCAGAGTGATTAGTATAGATGATTATGTGAGAACCCGCTAAGACCTAAATTTTTTTAGTGCAAATATCATAGCTAAATTTTTTTTTTTAGTGATAGAATAATTGAGCTATGCATCATTCAAAGTCTTACTAGCATAGTAGATCACTCAAGGTAGCTTATCAATTCTCTGCCCTAGGACCACTCCTATGGCATGATCGGATGCGTCGTACATCAGCTCAAAAGGTTGAGTCCATATAGGTGGGTGAACGATTGGTGCCGAGGTTAATTCTCTCTTTAAATATTCAAAGAACTCAAGACATTTAGATGTGAAGTCAAATTTGACTTCTTTGGCTAATAGGTTAGTCAATGGTCGAGCCACTCTGCTAAAATTCTTGATAAATCTTCTATAAAATCCAGTATGTTCAAGGAATGATCTTATTTCTTTGACTGATTTAGGTGGAGGAAGATTTGCAATCAAATATACTTTGGCCTTGTTTACTTCTATATCTCTATTTGAAATTACATGGTCAAGGACAATACCTTCCTTCACCATAAATTGGCACTTCTCTCAATTTAGTACTAGATGCTTTTCCTTGCATCTTTCTAAAACCAGTCTAAGGTGATATAGGCATTTAAAAAAAAGTAGACCCAAAAATAAAAAAGTCATCCATGAAAATCTCAAGGAACCATTCTACCATATCAGAGAAGATACTAATCATGCACCTTTGAAAGGTAGATGATGCATTACACAAGCCAAAGGGCATACGTCTATAGGCGAAGGTTCTATATGGATAGGTAAATGTTGTCTTCTCTTGATCCTCTGGAGCTATTGCAATTTGATTGTAACCAGAGTATCCATCTAGAAAATAGTAAAAGTCATGCCCTGCTAATCATTCTAACATTTGGTCTATAAAGGCAAAGAAAAGTGGTCCTTCTTAGTGGCAGCATTTAATTTTCTATAATCGATGCATACCCTCCATCATGTTTGAATTCTTGTAGGAACAAACTCATTATTGTCATTTTGTATCACAGTGACTTCTGATTTCTTGGGCACCACTTGCACAGGACTTACCCAAGAACTATCTGAAATAGGATAAATTATACCATTGTCAAGGAGTTTGATGATCTCTTTTCTTACTATCTCCTTCATGGCTGGGTTAAGTCTCCTTTGGGGTTCTCTTGTAGGCTTGGCTTCCTTCCCTAAGTGAATCCTATGTTGAACGATCAGGGGGGTAATTCCTTTTATGTCAGCCATGGTCCATCCTAACGCTTCTTTATTTTCTCTTAGGACATTCAGTAGTTTCCCTTCTTATGAAGAGTCTAAGTCGGATGAAATAATCATAGGTACGATTTCTGATGAACCTAGGTATGCATATTTGAGGTGCTTGGAAAGTGGTTTTAGTTCTAATTTGGGTGCTTCCTCTATTGATGGTTTGGGTAATGGTTCAGGTACTTTCTCTAGTGGTTCAATTGGAGGTTCTCATCTTATTTTTTATCAATTGTAGTAACCTCATTGATATGCTCCCCATCTTAGTTCATACAGATTTATAGGTCAAGCTCTTCGTCATTAAGGTCAATTGGATCATAAATAGTATACTAAATATAATTTGAGTCACTCATTTGATATGTATTGGTAAGATTGAAAATATTAAGATCAATTGACATATTACCAAAGGAAAGTTTCATTAATCCATTTCGGCAATTAATTAGGGCATTAGCTATGGTCTACCTAAAATCACTGGGATGTGGCTCTTTGGGTTTATCACAGCTTCGTTTCTAAAATCACAAAGTCCATCGGATAGATAAAGTCACTAACTTTGATCAACACATCCTCTGCTATTCCTCTGGATACTTTCAAAAAGCGAAATGCTAGTTGTAGGGTCATTCCCGTAGGCTTTAGTTCTTCCAACCCTAGTTGCTCATATACAGAGTATGACAATATATTAACACTCGCCCCTAAGTCTAATAGAGCTCTGTTTATGAGGGTGTTCCCCATAATGCATGAAATAGTGGGTGATCCTGCATCTTTATATTTCACTGGCATGTGGTTTAATAGGTAAGAGCTCATACTGGCTGCCAAAAAGGCTTTCTTGGGTACATTGGTGGTTTTTTTCTGGTACATAAATCCTTAAGGAATTTAGTATAGGATGGGACCTATTGGATCTTCGAAGTCATATACTAACTAGCAACTGGCCAGGTAAGGGTAAGGTCAGTGGGGGTCCCCCCATTGCTTTCCTTAGACACCAAATTAATTGGCCAGGTTAGACAACATAACCAATTAAAGAACCACTTTCCTTCAGGGTTGCATCATCCTTAAACCCTTTCCTAGACACCAGTGAACTAGTTAATACTGAGCTAGTCCAACTCTCAGGGTTTCTTGTCCTAGTGAGCTCGAAAGTCCTTAGGGGATATCGTCTAATTAATTTTAAATTAACAGCTTAGGGTTATGCAACATGCAAGGTGATGGTTTATGGGCCAAGGAAGGATGATGAAATCCCTACCTTATGTTATTTAGGTGTCGTGCCCTTAAAGTATTTTATGGAAATACAGTGCAAGTCAAACAAGGTGTCCAAACAAGTTAGGAAGTTTTTAAATTTTTTTTCTTAAATTAATTATATTTTATGAAAAGTATCTTAGGGTTTTCTTTTAGGTTATTTAAGGTAAGTTAATTAAAAAAAAATTTATTATGTTAAAAGTGGATTTGTGACAAAAAAAAGCAATTTTTTTAATGTTAAAATGAAAATAAGAAAATCTAATAATTAAGGTAACTCAAAAAAGTAATAAGCTAAAGAGAGCAATAACTATTCAATAAAAAAAATTTAATATTTTTTATATAGAAGCACAAAAAATAATAAAATTAAAAAAATTAAAATTAAAAATAAATTAAGAAAAAATTTATGATAATTTTTTTGTGAACTAATCATGCTTGGATCTCCGGTAACGGTGCCAAAATTTGATCGCTGTCGCGGTAAAAATAAAACCTACTCATTGCTATAGCTAGTGGTGAATCGGGGTCGTATCCTCGAGGATCAAGGGCAATTATTTCACAAAAAGAAATAAAAAAATTATTTGTAGATAATTATATTTAGAATAGTGGTTATTAAAAGATATTAATTAATTAATTAATAAAATTAAGATAGTAGAAGAAGCAACTCAAGAATCCGAATCCACCATGCATGCATGTTTTATTTTTTTTTCTTTATATTGCAATATCAATAATTTTTGCAAATTTAGAATTAGAATAATTTATCTTTCGTCAAGCATGGCCGTATATCAGAAGATCACGGCATGTCCGTTTAGAGTATAAACTATCTAATTATTTGCAAGATTAGAGGTCTAATCTATCATACTACGATCTACTTTTCTTAGGCACGTACCGTATCCTGAGATCATGGTACATCGATAGAGGGTGTAGGCTATGTATGCCAGATTAAAACCTTGATCAAAAAAATAACTCAAAAGATATATGAAAGAAGAGCATGATTTTTTATTGCATAAAAATTAAGAACAAAAAGAAAGATAGAAACCTAGTTACAGGCTTCATCATCATCCCAAGTTGAAGGAATCTAGCCACGCAATGCTGCTGCCAGCATCCCCTCTATAACTTTTCTCCCCTTGGTCTAAATACAATGATCTAAATAAAAAATAAATAAAAACTTTGAAGAAAACTCCTTTTTTTTTTTCTTCCTCCTACTACTTCCTAAGGTCCTCTTTTTATAGAGGTCATATAGGGCTTCCTTTCAGTCAAAGTTGGAGTCAATCGGGCTCAAGATCATTAGATATCATGAGAAAACTTCTCAGTCATCCGCTCTACCTACCTTAATTTGTATCAAAAATCATGCAAAATCATTTCCTCCTTTTTCGGGCAAACAGAGTCCCAATTTGAGTGTCGTCTACATCGTTGGACTTCAAAAATCGAGCTCTTTCAATCTATAGGCTCCTTTTCTGCAAACATTCATAAAATATCAATTCTTAATAAATTTAAAATAATTAATATTTATTTTAATAGTTAAATTGGGATAATAAATAGACTTATAAGATAACTAGGAGTTGCTTAAAGATAGGATCAGACATAGAATGACTCAGATTACTGCCATTGCCCAAGTTTCTGCATATGTAGGGTAAAATGGTCTCCTCATGAATTAGCTGACATGACAGGCGGTGGGCCCCACCTCTGGGCAATGACTTGCCAACTGTAACACTCAGAAAGAGTCCGTTCCCCACCACAGGGAAGAACAACTGCACCATCACTGAATCACTGTCAATTGCAAAGTCCAAGCCTCGGCAGGGCCAAGCTAATTCTCTGAGCCTCGGCAGGGCCAAGTTAATTCTCCGAACCTCGGCAGGGCCAAGCTAATCCTTCGAACCTTGGCAGAGCCGAACTGATTCTCTGAACTCCAGCTGGCCGACCTCCGGCTCCTCTCACCAAACCTCATCCGTTCTCGAGCCAAAGCGTCCGAAACCTCAACAGTTGAGAGATACTTAGCCGACCTCCCTTAGCGACCGACCCTCTTCTTTGACCGATTCTTGGCCCGCGCCAAATATCTCGGCTGCCAGATCATCAAATCATGAATATTTTGGAGCTTCTTTCCAAAGCAATCCTCCATAAGTGGAAATGGGAGCCTGATGTGGCTCTTCTTTATGATTCGCGGGATCATGAATTCTTCTGATAAGGTATACATCATTTCGGCCTTATCACCTCCTAACTTTTGCTATGGATCTACGAAAATCAGGTAACAGCTTACCAAATCCTCTCTCTATAAATATCTGGCCCCAAGAGCTTTGAAGGGAGAGGAACCTCTCTGTGAGAACTCGACCCCCTTTACTTTCCTCTTCAGAAAACCTTCTCCTCACATCTGAAGCTGTGAATCTTCCATTGACTTGGGCATCGAAGGATCCTTTGCGGGGATTGCCACCTCCTTCCCAATGACAGGACGTTGTTTTGTAGGTCTCCAAGAATGGAAGAACGCCATCCGAATTCTGACGTGCACCGCCACCTCGTCCCCAAGTTAGAGAACGAAAATCTGCAGCAACAATACCAAACCTCTCCTTGAGTGTTGTTTTTTACGAACCTTTTCTTGCAAGGCACCAATAAAATGACGCTTATTTTGGTTCATATATTGCTTAGATCTCATAGAATTTTCAATCATTTTTCAAATATTTTGCTTGGAGTCCAAGCACCAGCAGTAGTGATCAGATATTGAAATCTTCATCAGTGCATCAGGAGTTATTCTCTCGAGCTCCCTCTGCCTCATATTTGGAAAATTGTTACAATTTCGTCCATCACCGGATCCCGAATTGTAATCAGGTGGATGAGTTTGCGAACGCATTCGGAGGTAGTTCCTCATTGCAGCCACAGAGTCCTCGTATGGATCTTGTATACCAGTCTGAATATCATACCTATGAAATGCATAAAAAAGAGAAGACAAGTCAGCAATTTGATGTCTCCTAAGATATATTAAAGTCAAATGTGAGCAAAGTTAAATCTTTTTATCATACAAACTGATGTAGTCTGATCCTTTTACATGTCTACTTATTAAATGACTGAATAAAAAACTGGTCAACATGTTTATTGATACTTGCCCAAGATAAGTTTGTGCCAAGCGTTTAAGTGAGTTGCTAAGCTTGCTTGTTTTCATCAATGGTGAGTAGCTGGCTGTCTCCTGGAGAGGTTACTTGGGATTTTAGAAAAGAAATTTCTCTGAAGTACGATTCATCTAATTATGATTGAAGCATTTTTAGCTTGTAATCAAAATGGCATACCTAATCAAGTGTCCAGGGTAATTGATTCCAAGGCACTCGAGGTCATGATCCAGGCTGATGACGCCTGATCACCGGTCTTGAACATCGGGATAAGAGAACTGCTTAATCTGCGGTCCCATGCCTGATCGGATGACCTGCAAAAAGTCCCAAGATTGGAGGGATGCTCCGGTGGGGACCCTCCGACGCTCAAGTCAGTAACCGGAGTCACAGCTGAGGAAGAGCTCAGATGAGTCTGGAGAGAAAAAATGAGTCCTCAAAAAGGGGGGAATCCCTTTTTGGGTATCAGGGTAGCGAGTGTATGAGTTTTCGTACCTTGTTCCTGAGTGGACTTACCCTTTTATAGGGGGTTGACACCTGCACAACCACATGGAGTTCCGTAAGAAAGGAATGTCCACGGGGTTCATGGGGTTACGTGAATTTGGGCTGGTTGGTGGGTCCTGTCCCATCGGAGAGGAAAAAACGGTGGTTGGTCAGCTACGTCCCATCAGTCAGTGGGGCTGACAGGTAGTTAGGTCCAGTCCCATCAGCAGTATGACTAGTGGGTAGTTGGGCCTGGGGATGCCAGGCGGCGCGGGTCAGAAGGACGGTGACGTGAACAGCCAGAACCGTTCTGGGGCCGACTTGAGACAGCCTCGACCCCCCTGAGGGCGCCGAGGCCGTACAGGACCGACTCGGCCGACCTGAAGATGCCGGGCAGAGCCAACCAGGGAAGGTCGGGGCCGACTTGGCCGACTTGGAGTTCTGGGGCCGAGCGGGCCGACCAGGGATGGTCGGGGCCGACTTGGCCGACTTGGAGATGCCGGGGCCGAGCGGGGCCGACCAGGGAAGGTCGGGGCCAACTTGGCCGACTTGGAGATGCCGGGGCCGAGCGGGACCGACCAGGGAAGGTTGGGGCCGACTTGGCCGACTTGAAGATGCCGGGACGGGGCCGCCTTAAGATTTTTATTTTGCCATAATTGCCCTCGTGGCTACGTCAGCCACATCAGATGTCCCCCCTAAGCGCGAATGGCCACGTGCCTGCTGCCCTTTGGGTGAGAGGGGTGCGAAAATTCAAAAATGCTTGCTCTTTAGTGCGCTTTTAATAGCTTGATGAGCTGGCGCATCATCCCGAGGCAGTGTCGCTTCAAAATCTTCCACAATCATGTGGTAGGTGGTAGCTGACGTTAGCGCCAAACGCCTCGAAGAGGAAGCCTATTGGGGGAATGAAAAAGGTAAAGGTCATCATCGCCTCTCCGTTTTCTATGCCCCACGATTGGTCGGGGATCACGCTCCTCGAGGCAAATCAAGGCGGCACATCTTGGGCGCAGGCGAGATTTTCGGCGGACAACTCATGGTGCAATAGGAGAGTGTCACGTGGTGAGGCCTTGATTATCGTTGTCCGGAGATGGGGGTATAAAAGCACCCCAAGGGCTTGGGGAAAGCTTTTACATTGCCATCGCCTTCTTCCAGCTTTCCTTCTCTTGAATTCTTCTGCAACCTGAGCCCCTTTTTGTCTTCAAATTCTCTTTGATTTTCAGGTTAGTTTCATCTTTCATTTTCATCCATGGACCGTCGTGCCGTTAGGGAGGGTAAGAGGCCTATAGTAGAAACTTCCCATTCTAATAGTGAAGACCAGACCCCTTCAGTTAGCCAGATGCCCCGGTCGGTGGGTGGCGTTACCATCCGTGATCGACCGACGACAACCGGACCTCCGTCTTCCTCGGCCTCCCCTATTAGGCCAGTTCCCATGTTCGCCGTTCGGGACAACCTCTGGTGAGTCTTGATCCAGCAGGTCGTCAGGATTCGCCTCAACTATGACCCCCGAAGACGTAAAGGCCATTAGGGCTAAGTACATGGTCCCCAGCTTCATTTATCTGTCCACACCGGGACCCGAAGATAGAGTGACCTCCACCTACCCTGGTCGGGTCGCTCTGTATGAGAAATTTTTCCGGTGCGGGCTGTGCCTTCCTCTCTACCCTTTTTCCTGAACCTTTTAGACAGGTATAGGCTAGTGCCAGTGCAGTTAACTCGAACTCAATTCGGATCATTTGTGCCTTTGTCATTCTTTGTTATTTCCAGGAGGCTCGGCCCGGGCTATCACTGTTCCGGGCTTTCTAAAGCTCTGCCGCCAAGGTGAGGGGCCTGGTGGGCTTTCACCGCCAGGCCGGGTAGGGCCTTCCCCCTAGGTCTTCGTCCAAGATTAGGGGATGGAAATCGGCTTCCTTTTTGCCCATGTCGAGGGGGTGAGGACCGATTGGATGGAGCCGACACCAGCTCCAATGATAATGCCACCGTGGGGAGAGAGATAGGGAACTCTTCACCCAATTGTCCAACTGCCAAATCCCTGGCTACAAGAAACTCCTGTCCGAGGAGAACCTGATAGAAGCCGAGTTGGCCCCGGCAGTTGGTGAGCACAACGCCCAATTCCTTCTGTCTCGACTGGAAGATTGCTATACATTGTTGCTAACATTCCTCATTTTTGGATGCAGCGATGAAGTTCTCCGCCGGTGTGTTTGAAGCCACCTTGAAGCAAAAGAGGCCGGCAGCTAGGGAAACGTCAAGGCCAGCGAAGAAAGCTCAAAGGAAGGAGCGGGCCGAGCCGGCTCAAGCCGCTGAAGTCCCTAAGGCTCCAATGCCTACAGAGGAGCCGGCTGTGGAAGCGCCGATTGGAGAAGTGGTCCGGAGGCCGGCCGGGACTGAGATAGAGGAAGGAGGATTCCGGTCACCACAAAGCGCCGTGGTGATTGTGGATCTTGAAGAGGAAGCCCCTGCCATCGCTGACGTGCCCAAGGTGGGGCAGGTTATAGTTTCCATCAGCCCTCCGGCTGCCGCCGAGCCGGAGACGGAGAGTATTCCCCCAACTGCTGGAGAAGGGGAGCTAGTCGCCAGAAGGTCTAGAGTTGGGAAGGAGGTGACCGAGAAGCAGAGGGATGAGCCGGGAGCTCATCCCAACAATCAGCGTGCCGCCCGACTCGCCCTCGGGCTAAAGGGCCGCAGGAGAAGACACACGGCCAGCACCGGCTCAGCTCGATGACAGACGCCGGGCGGGCCACCTGTCTCTTGTCGAAGTTTTGGACTGCCGAGTCCGAGGAGGAGACGTGGGGGATGAGCCACTCTGCACTCCTAGATATGGTGATGGTCTCTATTGTCCAGGTAATCCTTTGAGTTCCTTTTGTTTTCGGACGTGTCTTTCGATATCTCAGTCTTCTTGTGGTTAACATATTCCTTTGCTGCAGATGGCCAACGGTGCAATCGCCCTACATGAGGCGATGTCTCATTCCGACGCGCTTATAAAGTCCATGGCACGGGCCGATAAGTACAAGAAGGAGAGCATGGCACAGTCCCAGAGCCTTGCTCGACTTCATCAGGAGGCCAAGGCCCGGGAGGAGAACCTGAACGGCCAAATAAGGGAGGTAGAATGCTGGGCCGAAGCCGAGAGTGGCGGGCATCTACAGCCGAGGCCAAATTGGAGCTGGTCTCGGATCGGCTGAAGGCCGCCACGGCACAGAATGAAGAGCTGGTCCGCCAGCTTCAATGCGCCGAGGAGGAGGCCCGGGCGGCGCGAAATGAGGCTCGGGCTGCTGCGGAGAGTGCAGCTGCTGCGAAGAAGGTGGCGGTCAGGCGGGCCACGAGAAGGCTGGGCTTTGGCCTACGCAGACGAGGCCAACGCACGAGCCAAAGAAGCCAAGGGCAGAGATAGGGAGGCCAGGGCGCAAGCCCAGGAGGCCAAGGCCAGGGCACAACGAGCAAGGCCGAGGCGGGGCAGGCCATCTCCAGCTACAAGTCTCGCCGGAGTTCGGGAAGGAGGACCTCGAAGCCAGTCTCGATGCCTATGTCAAGGGCTTTGACATGTGCAAAACTAAGGTGTCCGTGGCTCTCAAAATCGACATCGCCGAGCTCGAGGGGATCCGCCCGGGGAATCTGATGAGGAGCCGATGGGGGAAGAGGACGACGAGGGAGAGCCGAGCCCAAGCGAGCCCTGAAGAGTTGCCGTTTCTTTTTCCTTTTCCTTTTTGTAACCGGCCTTGGGCCAAATTTTGTACTTCATTTTTATTATCAATGAAGAAAAGCTTTTTATGAAGACGCTTTTGTACTTTGTCTTGCCTGTTTCTTCTTTCCTCTGGGCCGAACATTTCATTGTGACTAACAATAAGATGGGCCCCGTACCTGTTGATGAGAGGGGACCTTTCTTCTGAGGTGCTCCTTAACTCTGAGTGTTACGCATGTTGACAATTCCATGGATGAACCATTGCATCAGGTTGGCCAATGTTGAGACATGTCTTCGAGGTATAAGCTGGCCGCGTAGGAGGTTACTTAAGATGCCTTGAGCTGTCGCAGGCTGTTTGAAGGGGAATTCGTCTGTGCTCGAATATTCTAAGGACTTGGAACGATCCGAGGGCAACTTAGCGCCGAGATCGGCTTGAGAGCATCGGGGCCGAGTGGGGTTTGACCGGGGAAGGTCTGGGCCGACTCGGCCGACCTTGGAGATGTCAGGGCCAAGTGGGACCGACCAGGGGTGGTCGGGACCGACTCGGCAACTTGGAGACCGTAAGGGTCGGTGAGCTCTTTTAGAACCATCTTGGGGGTTTATTTGCCATCCGAGGGGCAATTCAGCGGGTATGGAGCCTTAGGGTCTCAACCGACTCGAGGCACCTCCGTGCTGGGGCCGAGTGGCATCCCGTAGGCTGCGATGCCGGTGAGCTCCTTTAGAACCACCTTGGGGGTTTGTGTGCCATCCGAGGGGTGACTCGGCGGTATGAAGCCTTTAGGGTCTTAACCGCCTCGGGGGCACCTCCATGCCAGGGCCGAGTGGCATCCCGTAGGCTGCGATGCCGGCGAGCTCCTTTAGAACCATCTCGAGGGTTTGTGTGCCCCCGAGGGGTGACTCGGCGGGTACGAAGCCTTTAGGTCTTAACCGCCTCGGGGGCACCTCCGTGTCGGGGCCGAGTGGTGTCTCGTAGGCTGCGATGCCGGTGAGTTCCTTTAGAACCACCTCGGGGTTTGTGTGCCGTCCGAGGGACGACTTGGCGGGTACGAGCCTTTAGGGTCTTAACCGCCTCGGGGGCACTCCGTGCCGGGGCCGAGTGGTGTTCCGTAGGCTGTGATGCCGGCGAGCTCCTTTAGAACCATCTCGGGGGTTTGTGTGCCGCCCGAGGGGCGACTCGATGGGTACGGAGCCTTTAGGGTCTTAACCGCCTCGGGGGCACCTCCGTGCTAGGGCCGAGTGGTGTCCCGTAGGCTGCGATGCCGGCGAGCTCCTTTAGAACCACCTCGGGGTTTGTGTGCCTCCCGAGGGGTGACTCGGTGGGTACGAAGCCTTTAGGGTCTTAACCGCCTTAGGGCACTCCGTGCCGGGGCCGAGTGGTGTCCCGTAGGCCGATGCCGGTGAGCTCCTTTAGAACCACCTCGGGGGTTTGTGTGCCGCCTGAGGGGTAACTCGGTGGGTACGGAGCCTTTAGGGTCTTAACCGCCTTGGGGGCACCTCCATGCCGGGGCCGAGTGGTATCCCGTAGGTCGCGATGCCGGCGAGCTCCTTTAGAACCACCTCGGGGTTTGTGTGCCGCTCGAGGGACTCGGCGGTACGGAGCCTTTAGGGTCTTAACCGCCTCGGGGGCACCTCCGTGCCGGGGCCGAGTGGTGTCCCGTAGGCCGCGATGCCGGCGAGCTCCTTTATAACCACCTCGGGGGTTTGTGTACCGCCCGAGGGGTGACTCGGTAGTACGGAGCCTTTAGGGTCTTAACCGTCTCGAGGGCACCTCGTGCCGGGGCCGAGTGGTGTCCCGTAGGCCGTGATGCCGGCAAGCTCCTTTAGAACCACCTCGGGGGTTTGTGTGCCGCCCGAGGGGTGACTCGGTGGGTACGGAGCCTTTAGGGTCTTAACCGCCTTGGGGGCACCTGCCGGTGCCGAGTGGTGTCCTATAGGTCGCGATGCCGAGAGTTCCTTTAGAACCACCTCGGGGGTTTGTGTGCGTTCGAGGGGCGACTTGGCAGGTACGAAGCCTTTAGGGTGTTAACCGCCTTGGGGGCACCTTCGTGCTGGGGCCGAGTGGTGTCCCATAGGCCACGATGCCGGCGAGCTCCTTTAGAACCACCTCGGGGGTTTGTGTGCCGCTCGAGGGGCGACTCGGCGGGTACGAGCCTTTAGGGTCTTAACCGCCTTGGGGGCCCTTTGTGTCGGGGCCGAGTGGTATCCCGTAGGCCGCGATGCCGTGAGCTCCTTTAGAACCACCTCGGGGTTTGTGTGCTGCCCAAGGGGCAACTCGGCGAGTATAGAGCCTTTAGGGTCTTAACCGCCTCGGGGGCACTCCGTGCTAGGGCCGAGTGGTGTCCCATAGGCCGCGATGCCGGCGAGCTCCTTTTGCGAGATCTGGTCCTTGATGCAAGGGAGAGTAGGCTGTGGCATTGGAAGGGACCCTTTTATTGCTCGTATTCTGGGGGATACATCATTGATAATATCGGCGAGATTATCCGCGTTCCAGGTATGCGGAATGGGTTGTCCGTTGAGCTCTTCTAGTCTGTATGCCCCCGGTGGAGTGTCTCGACGATACGATAAGGACCCTCCCAGTTGGGGACAGTTTGCCCCCCTCCGTAGGCTTAGATACCTCAGCCTTTCTTAAAACCAGATCTCCATGGCGAAAGACCTTAGGACGAACTCGGGCGTTGTAGTACTTGGCTGCCCGTTGATGGAAAGTCGCCATACGCAGCCTTGCCCGGTCATGTGCTTCGTCGATAAAGTCCAGGTTAGCTCGTATCAATATGGAATTGTCTTCCTCGTTGAAGGACTCCACGCGCGGACTGGGCAGTCCGATCTCAACAGGGATGATGGCTTCGGATCGAAGACGGGACTGAAGGGACTCTCGCCCGTCGGGCTCTGGGGGTTGTGTGGTAAGCCCATATCACGCTGGGAGCTCCTCCACCCATCGACCTTTGATCCATCTAGCCGAGTCCTGAGCCCTCTGAGAATGGTGTGGTTCATGACCTCGGCCTCCCCATTGGTCTGGGGGTGGCCGATAGAGGTGAATCGATGGTGAATGCCTAGCTCGCCACAGAAAGTCTTGAATGCTTCATTGTTGAACTGGCGACCGTTGTCCGTGACGAGGGTGTGAGGTAGGCCAAAGCGGCATATGATCGACTTCCAGAAGAAGGCTTTGACCTTACCTTCGGTGATCTTAGCCAATGCCTCGACCTCGACCCACTTGGTGAAGTAGTCGATGGCTACTAGCAAGAATCTCCGCTGTCCCGAGGCTGGGGGGAATGGCCCGAGGATGTCCATTCCCCACTGAGCGAAGGGCCAGGGGGCCAAGAGCGGGCTTAGCAGGGTGGACGGCTGATGTTGGATGTGCGTGTGGCGCTGGCAACCATCGCACTTCTGAACTAACTTGGCAGCGTCCTCCTCATAGTGAGCCAAAAGTATCCCTGACGAAGGGCCTTCTGGGCTAGGGACCTGCCCCAGGTGATTTCCGCATATGCCTTCATGGATTTCTCTGAGAATGTAGTCGGCGTCGGCGGGTCCTACACATTTGAGCAGGGGGTAGGAGAACGACCTCCTGTATAGACGCCCGTCTAAGAGGACAAATTTTGAAGCCCTCACTTGAGCAGTTTGGCTTCATTGCGGTCATCAGGGAGGGTGCCGTCAGTGAGATAGCGGACGTAGGCATCCATCCATGTAGGCTCTTGGGTGAGCGGAAGGACTTCCTCGCCATCTTCTATGCTGGGCCTTTCTAGGTACTTGACGTAGGCGTCCCTTGCGATGCCGTCGCGGTGGTAGCCAGGCGGGAAAGGATGTCGGCCTTGGCGTTCTCACTCCGGGGAATATAACTGATGCTGAAATAAGCTAACGGAGAGACCAAGAGCCGAACCTTGCCCAGGTATTGAGTCATAGGGGGTCACACGCCTCGTACTCCCCGTTGATTTGTCCGGAGACGAGTTGCGAGTCAGTGAAAGCTCTGAGATGCCTTATTCCAACCCTTGGGCTAGCCTTAATCCTGCTAGCAAGGCCTCATACTCGGCTGGTTGTTGGTGGCTTTGAATAGAAACCGCAGGGCGCATTCTGCTCTCTCTCCACCGGTCCGGTGAGAATGAGACTGGCGCCGCTTCCCTGAGAGTTTGACATGCCGTCTACATGGAGGATCCAGGTTTCTCCATCGCTGCTTGGCCCAGGCTCATGCTGCTCCATGGAAACCTCCCTGGTCTCCTCATCGCCCAAGTGCACTCGACTAGAAATTGGCCAGGACTTGGGACTTCAAGGCCGGCCGTGCTTGGAAGGAGAGGTCAAATTCTCCTAGCTTGATGGCCCACTTGGCGAGTCTGGCCTGAGGTGTCCGGACGGATCAGGATGGCTCGGAGAGGCTGGTCCGTGAGCACCACAATAGGATGGGCTTGGAAATATGGGCGGAGATGCTGGGCGGAGATGATCAGGCGAAAATGATTTTCTCTGTCTTGGAGTATCTGACCTCCGCATCATGAAGCACCTTGCTCACGTAATAAACAAGGCCTTTGGGTCTCAGCGTCAAGACGCACCAAGACTGAGCTAACGGCCTCAAAGAAGCAGCTAGGTAGAGGAAGAGACTTTCCCCGTTTCTTGGCTTAGACAGGAGCGGCGGAGAAGACAGAAACACTTTTAGCCCGTCAAAGGCTTTCTGGCAGTCGTCCGTCCACTCGAAGCTGTTTACTTTCCGTAGGGCCTTGAAGAAGGGCAAGCATTTCTTGGTTGATTTGGAGAGGAAACGACTTAGAGCCGCCACCCTCCCCGTTAGCCGCTGCACTTCCTTCTTGCTGGATGGTGGCCTCATGTCGAGGATGGCGCTGATCTTCTCTGGGTTTGCCTTGATCCCTCACTGAGTCACCATAAAACCCAGAAACTTGCCTGCCGTGACCCCGAAGGCACATTTCTTGGGGTTCAGCTTGACCTGGAAGCGGCGGAGGTTGTTGAAGGTTTCTTCTAGATCGGAGACATGATCAGAAGCGCGATGCTCTTGGTCAGCATGTCATCCACGTAGACTTCCATGTTCGGCCTAACTGATCCTGAAACACCCTGTTCATCAATCTTTGATAGGTCGCCCCATTCTTGAGACCGAAGGGCATCACTTTGTAGCAATAAATCCCTTTTCTGTCACAAAGGATGTGTGCTCTTCGTCGCTGGGGTCCATCCTTATTTGATTATATCCAGAAGGCATCCATGAAGCTGAGGAGCTCGTGGCCGGAAGGTGGAATCTACCAGCTGGTCTATCCTTGGCAGGGGGAAACTGTCTTTCGGACACCTTGTTGAGGTCGGTGAAGTCGATGCAAATTCTCCAGCTCTCGTTTGCCTTTCGTACCATGACCACATTGGCCAACCAGCTAGGGTAATGCGCCTCTCGGATGTGGCCGACACTGAGCAGTTTGTTAACCTCCTCATCGATGGCCTTTTGCCGCTCGGGAGAAGCTCCTCTTCCTCTGGCGGATTGGATGGTGCTTCGGATCGATGTTGAGCTTGTGGGTGATTACTTCTGGAGGAATGCCGGGCATGTCAGATGCTGACCAAGCGAAAACGTCTGAGTTGGCCCGCAGGAAAGTTAGGAGGCGATCGCGATCCTCCAGGGGGAGGAGTCCGCCGATGCGCACGGTCTTCGCCGGATCGTCCCCGAGGGGAAAGGTCAGGAGGTGCTCGGCGGCTCCCCTCTCCTGTCGGACTCCCTGAGGCAGGTGCTTCTGGGACCGGCTCGGCCTCCAAGGGGCTTGACCATGTGATAGCAGGGCAAAACTGAGCCGATCTCGCCTTTCATCTCCCCAACTCCTCCGCTAGTAGGGAACTGCACCAACAGGCACCGGGTGGAGATAACCGCATCCAATAGATTTAAGCCTGGGTGCCCAAGAATGGCGTTGTATGCCAAGGGGACCTGACCAGAACTTCATGATCACCGTGCTTTGGCATGGCGGTGTTCCGGCTGTCACAGGCAAGGATATCTCACCCTCAACCCTTACCGAATCCCCAGTGAATCCGACCAAAGGGGTTGCCACAGGCTGAAGAGAGTCTAGAGACAATCCCATCCAAACAAAAGCATCATAAGTAAGGATGTCAGCTGAGCTGCCACTATCAACCAATATCCTTTTTACAGGGTGCTTGGCGATCGTCATGGAGACGGCGATGCCTTCATTGTTTACATTCTCAATGTTTGCCGATCCCCCCCCAAGAACTACATTACCCGGCGCCTCCTCCCCTCTTGGTCACTTAGATGCGGAAGCCGCTCCCCAGGACACCATTCCAACTGTCCGCTCCGTGGGGGTGTTGTCGACAGCGGCCTGAGCGGGCGGGGTCCCATGAGTGCCGGCAGCGGTTGCGGCGCCTTTTGAATATACTTGCCGAGGTAGCCCCGCTGGATGAGCTCCTCGATGGCTCGCTTCAGGCTGAAGCAGCTGTCGGTGTCGTGGCCGTAATCCCGATGGAATCGGCAGTAACGGCTCTTGTCGCGGGGAAGACCTTTCTTCATAGGAGGAGGGTGCTGGAGATAAGGCTCGCCCTCGATTTCCATCAGGATGTGGATCGAGGGCGAGAAGAGGCGTGAGCTTGCTCTCATCGGGGACGGCTTCGATGCCTGTTGTCGGATCGGCGAGGCGGGTCAGACCGGCGGATGAGGGGCCCGTTCGGCTCGGGGCGAGCAGGCTTGCGGCTGAGCTCCTTGATGATTCCCGGGTGAGGTCGGCCTCATCCGCGCGGATGTACTTCTGGGCCTGGAGGAGGAGGTCGGAAGGAACTCGGGGGTTTCTTGTCCAGAGAGAAGGTGAAGCGGGACAGGAGGAGTCCCCGCTTCAGCACCAGCATTGCCACCGCATCGTCGAGGTGGTAAACTTCGAGGGCGGCGGTCTTGAACCGGGACACGAAGTCCCGCAGCGATTCCCCTCCTTCTGGCACGGAGAAGAGGCTATCCGCGACCCTCGGGATCCGCTAGCAAGCATCAAAATGTGCCAGAAAGGCCCTTTCTAGCTCTCGAAAAGAGTCGATGCTGTGAGGGGACAGGTGCGAGCGGCTTTCCGTAGAGTGGCAGGGAAAGCCTTGCAGAGAAGGGCGTCTGAGGCACCCTGGACTTGCATCATGGATTTGTAGCTCTCGAGGTGGTCGAGAGGATCCATCGTACCATCATACGGATCTATCTGGGGGAATCAAATCTAGAGGGGACAGGCTCCTCTAGTATTCGGCGAGTATAAGGAGGATGGGTGTCATATTCCTCCTCCGGTTGATTGTTGATCTTTGGCGAGCTCGTCTAGTCGCCGGTTGTACTCGTCCAGGCGCTCCTCCGCTGACGGCTGATCGTCGGGGCCCTCCGAGAGGCTCGGAGGATGAAGAAGAGGAAGACGAAGAAGAAGGAGAAGGATGCTGGAAGGTGGGATTTCTGCTTTGGAGGAAACTTGCTCGGGCCACAATCTGGAGATCGCGGCCGCTTGGGGGCTCACGGCGAGGCTTCCTTGGAGAAGCCCGAGACGACCGGCCTCTCGCTGAGGAGAACCTCCCCTCGCAGACTGCTGGCTAGCAGGGGAGCGGTCTGATGCTGGGTGGCCACGGACTGCTGCTGCTGAAGTCGTGGACCATGGCGGTGAGGGTCTGAACTTGCCGAGTGAGAGTTGCCAGCTGCTCCGCAGCCGGGCAGCCGCTTCCGGTTGAGGGAAATGATGGGAGGATCAGCGGCAGGGAGGTTGGTCTCCTGCTGCTTAGCCGGGGAAGATGCCCCCGGGGTGACTGACTGAGGCATCCTGAGCTCGTGTCATCACCATTGTTGGGAGAGAGAGAGAAAGAGAAGTATACTGTAGGGTTTGGGCCTTCTTTGCTTGCCTCCCCCTTCCTGGCGCGCCAATCTGATGACGCCTGATCACCGGTCTTGAACGTCGGAGAAGAGAGCTGCTTAATCCGCGGTCCCATGCCTGATCGGATGGCCTGCAAAAAGTCCCAAGATCGGAGGGATGCTCCGGTGGGGACCCTCCGATGCTCAAGTCAGTAACCGGGGTCACAGCTGAGGGAGAGCTCAGATGAGCTCTGGGAAGAAAAAATGAGTCCTCAAAAAAGGGGAATCCCTTTTTGGGTATCAGGATAGCGAGTGTATGAGTTTTCGTACCTTGTTCCTGAGTGGACTTACCCTTTTATAGGGGGTTGACACCTGCACAACCACGTGGAGTTCCGTAAGAAAGGAATGTCCATGGGGTTTGGGGTTGCGTGAATTTGGGCTGGTTGGTGGGTCCTGTCCCATCGGAGAGGGAAAAACGCGGTTGGTGAGCTACGTTCCATCAGTCAGTGGGGCTGACAGTAGTTAGGTCCAGTCCCATCAGCGGCGTGGCCAGTGGGTAGTTGGGCCTGGGGATGCCAGGCGGCGCGGGTCAGAAGGACGACGGCGTGAACAGTCAGGACCGTTCTGGGGCCGACTTGAGACAGCCTCGACCTCCTGAGGGCGCCGAGGCCGTACAGGACCGACTCGGCCGAGCTGAAGATGCCAGGCGGGGCCGACTTGGAGATGTCTGGGCCGAGCGGGGCTGACCAGGGAAGGTCGGAACCAGGGAAGGTCGGGGCCGACTTGGAGATGCCGGGGTCGAACGGGGCCGACAGGGAAGGTCGGGGCTGACTTGCCGACTTGGAGATGCCGGGGCCGAGCGGGGCCGACCAGGGAAGGTCGGGGCCGACTTGGCCGACTTGGAGATGCCGAAGTGGGGCCGCCTTAAGATTTTGGTTTTGTCATAATTGTTCTCGTGGCTACGTCAGCCACATCGCAGGCCATGACCCACAATAATCCTTGCCTTTCCAACATCCGATCTGGTTGTTTGCATTGATTCTCCATTGTACAGTAGGTCAAGCTTTTCCATATGTACTTGCTTGTAACTACCTGAGAGGTTTTTAAAAACTCAGTATGAGACTACTCACAGACCCCATGAGAAAATATGGGTTTTTGTTTTTGTTTACCTGTAGTTTGTAACCCAAATTAAGGGCTTGGCATAAGTATGGAAGATGATGTTCTCATCTTCATCAGTAAATCAAACTCTTGCACAAAGATCTATGGATCCATCACTTCCACCTCCAACCATTTTGCAAGCCAAGGCAATCACCTGTGGAGCTCTCATTCTTCTGCTTCTTGGTCCAAAATCACCACTGTTTGATGAACCATGTGTTGGTATTCAAAAACAATATATATATATATATATATATTGTTTTTGAATACCAACACATGGTTCATCAAACAGTGGTGATTTTGGACCAAGAAGCAGAAGAATGAGAGCTCTATATCATCATATATATGTAGTGAAAGCATACGGATCGTTTAATATGAATAAAATTAATATTGTCATATGAAAAAAAAATTATCAAATAATTTTTTTAAACATAAAAACATACCGATATATTGTTCCTGAGTGGACTTTTTCTTTTATAGGGGGTTGACACCTGCACAACCACGTGTAGTTCCGTAAGAAAGAAATGTCCACGGGGTTCGTGGGGTTTCGTGAATTTGGACTGGTTAGTGGGTCCTGTCCCATCGGAGAGGGAAAAACAGCGGTTGGTGAGCTACGTTCCATTAGTCAGTGGGGCTGACATGTAGTTAGGTCCAATCCCATTAGCGGCGTGGCCAATGGGTAGTTGGGCCTGGGGATGCCAGGCGGCGCGGGTCAGAAGGACGACGGCGTGAACAGTCAGGACCGTTCTGGGGCCGACTTGAGACAGCCTCGACCCTCCTGAGGGTGCTGAGGCCGTACAGGACCGACTTGGCCGAGCTGAAGATGCCGGGGCGGGGCCGACTTGGAGATGTCGGGGCCGAGCGGGGCCGACCAGGAAAGGTCGGGACCGACTTGGAGATGCTGGGGTCGAGCGGGGCCGATCAGGGAAGGTCGGGGCTGACTTGGCCGACTTGGAGATGCCGGGGCCGAGCGGGGCCGACCAAGGAAAATCGGGGCCAACTTGGCCGACTTGGAGATGCCAAAGTGGGGCCGCCTTAAGATTTTGGTTTTGTCATAATTGTCTCGTGGCTACGTCAGCCACATCGCAGGCCATGACCCACAATAATCCTTGCCTTTCCAACATCCGATCTGGTTGTCTGCATTGATTCTCCATTGTACAGTAGGTCAAGCTTTTCCATCTGTACTTGCTTGTAACTACCTGAGAGGTTTTTAAAAACTCAGTATGAGACTACTCACAGACCCCATGAGAAAATATGGGATTTTGTTTTTGTTTACCTGTAGTTTGTAACCCAAATTAAGGGCTTGGCATAAGTATGGAAGATGATGTTCTCATCTTCATCAGTAAATCAAACTCTTGCACAAAGATCTATGGATCCATCACTTCCACCTCCAACCATTTTGCAAGCCAAGGCAATCACCTGTGGAGCTCTCATTCTTTTGCTTCTTGGTCCGAAATCACCACTGTTTGATGAACCATGTGTTGGTATTCAAAAACAATATATATATATATATATATATATATATATATTGTTTTTGAATACCAACACATGGTTCATCAAACAGTGGTGATTTTGGACCAAGAAGCAGAAGAATGAGAGCTCTATATCATCATATATATGTGTAGTGAAAGCATACGGATCGTTTAATATGAATAAAATTAATATTGTCATATGAAAAAAAATTATCAAATAATTTTTTTAAACATAAAAACATACCGATATATTGTTCCTGAGTGGACTTACCCTTTTATAGGGGTTGACACCTGCACAGCCACGTGTAGTTCCGTAAGAAAGAAATGTCCACGGGGTTCGTGGGGTTGCATGAATTTGGGCTGATTGGTGGGTCCTGTCCCATCGGAGAGGGAAAAACAGCGGTTGATGAGCTACGTTCCATTAGTCAGTGGGGCTGACATGTAGTTAGGTCCAATCCCATCAGCGGCATGGCCAATGGGTAGTTGGGCCTGGGGATGCCAGGCGGCGCGGGTCAGAAGGACGACGGCGTGAATAGTCAGGAACGTTCTGGGGCCGACTTGAGACAGCCTCGACCCTCCTGAGGGCGCTGAGGCCGTACAGGACCGACTCGGCCGAGCTGAAGATGCCGGGGCGGGGCCGACTTGGAGATGTTGGGGCCGAGCGGGGCCGACCAGGGAAGGTCGGGGCAGACTTGGAGATGCTGGGGTCGAGCGGGGCCGATCAGGGAAGGTCGGGGCTGACTTGGCCAACTTGGAGATGCCGGGACCGAGCGGGGCTGACCAGGGAAGATCGGGGCCGACTTGGCCGACTTGGAGATGCCGAAGTGGGGCCGCCTTAAGATTTTGGTTTTTTCATAATTGTCCTCGTAGCTACGTCAGCCACATCGCAGGCCATGACCCACAATAATCCTTGCCTTTCCAACATCCGATCTGGTTGTCTGCATTGATTCTCCATTGTACAGTAGGTCAAGCTTTTCCATCTACTTGCTTGTAACTACCTGAGGTTTTTAAAAACTCAGTATGAGACTACTCACAGACCCCATGAAAAATATGGGTTTTTGTTTTTGTTTACCTGTAGTTTGTAACCCAAATTAAGGGCTTGGCATAAGTATGGAAGATGATGTTCTCATCTTCATCAGTAAATCAAACTCTTGCACAAAGATATATGGATCTATCACTTCCACCTCCAACCATTTTGCAAGCCAAGGCAATCACCTGTGGAGCTCTCATTCTTTTGCTTCTTGGTCCGAAATCACCACTGTTTGATGAACCATGTGTTGGTATTCAAAAACAATATATATATAGTGGTGATTTTGGACCAAGAAGCAGAAGAATGAGAGCTCTATATCATCATATATATGTGTAGTGAAAGCATACGGATCGTTTAATATGAATAAAATTAATATTGTTATATGAAAAAAAATTATCAAATAATTTTTTTAAACATAAAAACATACCGATATATTGAGGTCTTGAAGGAACAGACTCACCCTACCACCGGATTCGAAGCTATGGATGAAGAATCCCACGGTAGAGTTTACGGGCCAAGTACTTCATAAAATACCTACAAAATTAAAACGAAACCAGAGCCTTCCTCACCTTTTTCAAGATCGGTATCAAATTATGAAAGTGTGCTCACTCTTGATTTTCTCTATTTCTCACAACTCTTGCGCATATAAAATAAAAAGAGGAAAGAAACTTTTCTTTCGTTTTTCCTTTCTTTTTCTAAAAGTCCATCTTATGCCATATTTATAGGCTCAAGTGAATCAGAATTAATTTAATTTTAATAACTTTTATCTGTTACAATATTTGATTTAGATAACGTTTATTTATTATAATATTTAATTTAGATAACATTTATATGTTATAACATTTAATAATTCTACACGTCAACTCCTCGATCATATCAAAGAAAAAGTTATTTTCTTATTTGTAACTAATTTATAAATAATATCTAAATTAAATATAATGATATCTAAATTATTAAATCTTATTTAATAATTTTAGATATTATTAATTTTAAATATCTAATAAATTAAATTTATTATTTTATTTTAATATTCTTAATAATCACATTATCAAAATATTAAAAAAAATAAATTTTCTCTCTTCATCAACTCATAATATGCGTCACTTACAAAAGCAAAATTCTCTTGTATGATGTTTCACAATAGCACTTATGTGCAATCATTCATATCAATTATTATATGAACAATATGTCTAAACATATTTTATTTTATCCAATAACTAATTTATTGTACCAAAATAAATGTGAAAAAAATAATCAATCAAATCGATTATTTATCTTCATAATAAACTCTTTATTATAAAGTTTCAATAAATATTTTATTTAAAAATAAATAAATAATCACATTAATTATTCAATCCAAGAGTATTCGATGCGATTAACCTAAGATGTATGGGGACCATGGACCCATAATTTTAAGCTTCAATAAACTTGAATAAACTTAATTAAAACTCTTTAATTATTTATTTAGTTTATTAATCTCAAAGTTATTCCACTAAAAACTCGAGACTGCACTTTTGAAAATTACAAATTAATTTTACTCGAAAACTTAAGTATCATTACATATAATTTAACCCTCCATAATTAGTTCATAATTAGAGCTATGTAAAATAACCGTTATACCCCTCTAATTTTTCTTATTCCTTAAGTACCATTGATTCACCAGTTAAATAGTTAATTTATGATCGAATCATAAATTGCGCACATAACTGTTTAGCCACATAATCAACACTTAAGGGAATTCTTTTCAAAAGCCATGGATTCTATATCTTTAAATTACATTCTTAGCCCAATGTGTTATTAAACCTTCAAGATGTAAGTATTGGGCCCAACATCAAATGAGCTTTAACAAATAAATCAAAAGATCTAATAGCACAATCAAGGAGTCTGTGATTAAATCAGGATTAAGGTTGATTTACATATGATCATCTTGTAACATAAATTAAATTCTTTATAGCGGTCTTAAATAAAGATTCAAATTATGTCGGTCCAAGTCTTATATAATCTTATTATATATAATACATCCACTAAGTGTCTCTACATAATAATCCGGATAAGATTGTCACATTCAGAATGTTCATGGACCGTATTAGTGATTAGCAATAGAAAATCCTTACTTCTATCAATCACGGACATATTTAAATATATTAGCTGTAATTTTAATCCTCTTATATACATTATACTAAAATTACAGCCTCATAATATATTTGGATTTTCATATAATATTCATCTTTCATATAAACGAGGCAAGATTAAAGAAAAATATTTTTTTATTAATTTAAAAAATTAAAAAGTATAAACACATCTGATATCAAGGGCACCATTCTCAATAATCTCCCACTTGCCCTAAAGCAGATGTGACATATCTTTTAATCCCATTCCCATAAGATATTTGTTGAACGTCTTCTCAGGCAGCGTCTTTGTGAACGGGTTAGCCAGATTTTGTTTCGATGCTATCTTCATAACATTGACATCACCTTGATGCATGACTTCTCTGATGAGATGGTATTTTCTTTCGATATGCTTGCCCCTTTTATGGCTTCTGGGTTCTCTTGAATTAGCCACAACACCACTATTATCACAAAATAATATCAATGGCATATCATTCCTGGAATAACTTTCAAGTCAGTATAGAACTTTTTAAGCCAAACTGATTCTTTAGCTGCTTCATAAGCCACTATATACTCAGCTTTCATGGTAGAATTAGCAATGCTAGATTATTTGATACTTCTCCAAACAACTGCTGCACCACCAAGTGTAAACACTGATCCAGATATCGACCTTCGAGAATCTTTATCTGATTGAAAATCAGATTCAGTGTATCCTAAGAGGTTCAGGTCTCCACCTGAATATACAAGAATATAATTTTTGTTCTTCGAAGATACTTGAGAATGTGCTTTACTGCCACCCAGTGCTCTATCCCAGGATTTGACTGGAACCGACTAACAACTCCCACTGCATATCAGATGTCTGGTCCAGTGCATAGCATAGCATACATTAGACTTTCAACTGCCAATGCATATGAAATTTGTCTCATGTCCTCTTCTTCTTGTGGTGTCTTAGGACACTATTCTTTAGAGAGAACAATTCCATGTTGGGTCGGAAGAAGACCCTTCTTGGAATTTTGAATCAAAAAACGAGCTAGCACTTTATCAATATAAGATGCCTGAGACATTGCTAGGAGTTTGTTCTTCCTATCCCTAATGATCTGGATACCAAGAACATAATTTGCCTCTTCCAAATCTTTCATTTAGAATTGTTCGGCCAGACATCTCTTTACATTAGATAATATTTTCACATCATTTCCAATGAGTAAGATATCATCTACATAAAGTACTAAGAAAACCATACTTTTTTCATCAATGAGCTTGTATACATAAGGTTCATCAACATTTTACTCGAAGCCATAGGTTTTGATAGTTTCATCAAACCTAATGTTCCAAGACCTGGAGGCTTGTTTGAGTCCATAGATGGATTTATTAAGCTTACAGACTTTTTGCTCCTAATCTTTAACAATGAACCCCTCTGGTTGTTCCATATATATGGACTCCTCTAGATAGCCATTCAGAAAGGCTGTCTTGACATCCATCTGCCATATTTTGTAGTCAAAATATGTAGCTATGGATAAGAGAATGCGGATGGACTTTAACATGGCAACTGAGAAGAAAGTCTCTTCATAATCAACTCCCTTTTTTTGGGTATAACCCTTTGCCACAAGTCTAGCTTTGAAGGTCTCTACCTTCCATCCGCTACTCTTTTCTTCTTGAAGATCCATTTACATCCAATGGGCCTAACATCTTCAGGTGGATCTACAAGTTCCCAGACAGTATTGGAGTACATAGACTTCGTTTCTTGGTTTATGGCTTCTAGCCATTTGTCCTTATCAGGATCATCCATCATATGCTGGTATGATGATGGATCATCATCGTTGGTATCAGCTACCACAACATTTGCTTCGCTATCCTGTCTATAGTGGGTTGGAGTTCTGATAACCCTCCCACTAGTCTAGGCACCATAAATCCTGATTAGGAGTTGTGGTTTCTTCTTCCCTAATTTCAATAACACTTGTTGATGGAGTGGTAATCTGATCTTTGAGCAACTCTTTGAATACAACTTTACTCTAAGGTTTGAATTTATGTATATAACCATTTTCAAGAAAAGTGGCATTTATCGATACAAACACCTTCTTTTATTGTGGACTATAAAACAAACATCTCTAGTGCTTTTTAGGTAGCCAACGAATAGACACACTTCTGCTTGTAGTTCTAGCTTCTCAGATTTGCCCTTAAGAATATGAACTGGACAACCCCATATGTAAAAATGACATAAACTCAGTTTTTGCCCGTTCCACATCTCTAAGGGTGTCTTAGATACAGATTTAGATGGTACAACATTCAAAATATGCATTGCACTAGCCTGAGAACCATAAAGACTAAATTTTAAGGCATTTAAAACTCTTAGCAAAAATGTTGCGGTGTGGATGCAATTGAAGGAACTTCCTATAGAGTTGGTCAAAAGAATGAATTCTAGATACAACATCATTGGTAAGAAAGCCTCTGTGGTTAAATGATTCAACAGAGAACTTGAATTTCAGAAACTTTATGAGAGTTTGTGTTTCAGTTGATATAGGGTGTTAAAAAAAACTTGGGTCGGATCCATCCATGATGGATCAAACCCAACCCAAATACACTGGCCCAACCTAATAAAGCAGTAGGAAAGAAAAACAGCCCAGTGAGGCTAAGGGAGAAAAATAAAATAAAATAAAATAAAATAAAGGGGAAAGGAGATTTAGATCAGTTTTGGTCATGGGTTCTTAGAAAATTTTTATTTTCTTATTTGAACTTATATATTTGGAGATATTTAAAGCCCAAAGTAGGGTCCAGAATTGGATCCGGTTGAAGTTTAATGATTGATTGAATTCTCTTTTGCATATATATATATATATATTGCTCGATCACTGTTGTATCATTTTTTTTGAAATAGATTGAGCTGGTTACGTACTGGTATGTTAGTTTTGTACTGACCTTTTTTTTTTGAACATATCTCTATTCCAAATGGCAAAAATGATTACAACGATAACACGTCGTGATGTAAGGCAAAACGAGCTACAAGAGAGGATCCAGGGGTTAAGATATCATCCAAGAGATAGCTTACGTAAGCATGTCAGTAACTTTATTGCCTTATGAAATACCTAGAGGAACAAGCCTTTCCTATACTGGATAACTATAAGATATGGGCATTGGATCGCTTGCTCCCATTATATTTTTTCGAAGTCTTGCACAGCATTTGGGATCACTTTAGTGAGCGTATCTCTTACAGGGATTTGTTTTTAATCTATTAAACCATGTTGACATGCTGGATAGGTGACTCTGAAGAAGAAGCTGATATTATCGAAAATAAGGATCCACCACCTCTTGTCGAGCTTCAAGTAGATGATGTCTTAGAGTTGACCAAGAAACCCAAATATGGATACTTAATATTTGGACTTTGTGTTGTCCTTGTTAGAGTCCTTGTGGCTTATTACTTATTGATTATGTTGCACCTATAGTTAAAGCTTGTATGTTGCTTGTCTTATTTGAACATAATGTTTATTATATCATTTGCTTGCTTATATGAATTATGAATTTCATATGTAATTAAATGATCTTATATGTGAATATGATAGATATTATTTTGAAGTGAATCAAAAGATAAAGATAAGACTTATGATTATGAATGATGGGTGGAAAGCATAACGACCATCTGATTTTATAACACGAGTTAAGTCTTTTGCTCGTTGATCAAAACTTGGGACAATAACTAGACATGTGTTGTGCTGAAACTAAATGAAATTCATTATATTAACAGTATATCATGGCTTTGAAAAATATAATTGTTGACCTGAACAAAAGTGATAAGAAACTCAATGGCGAGAATTATCATGTCTAGCATCTTAAGATACAATATGTTCTAGAGGAACAAGAGGCTTTAGAAGCTGTTAACCATACCATGGAAGATCCTGGTCAAGGTAATGGTGTCAAGCAAAGGCGAGACCAGGAGATCTATCAAGCTTGGAAAAAGAAAGACTCCATAGCTAAGGCATATTGATAAGCGCTATGGAAGATGACCTTATTTGTGAGTATGAGCAGTATCTTTTGGCTCATGAGGTCTGGGTTGCCTTAGGAGAGAGATTTGTTGGAGTCAGTACAAGTAAGCTGAGGAACTGACTATTAAGCTCGATAGTTATAAGAAGCATCCTGATCATTCAATGGCACAACATCTCCGGGAGATGTCGAGTATGATAAGGGAGCTAAAAAATGTTGGACACATTCTGATTGATGAGCTGTAGGTACATGGAGTGATCCATTCTCTTTTAGATAATTGGGACACTATGAAGCAAAATCTTATCTACAATGAGAGTATCAAGACCTTTGCTGATGTAGCTCGACATGTTGAGCTGAAGACTGAACACCTAGAATCCTTAAGGTCTATCGGACATGTATATGTTGCTGAAGGGTCCAGGGGTGCTCCTAATAAAAAGCGTAAGTGCTTCTGGAAAAAAAAAAGTAGAGGTAATTGTAAGAATCGTGCTGCTAAATAGTTCAAGAAGAACAAAGGTAAGGGCAAGTTCTTTGGAAAGAAGAAGAAGGACAAATCAATGTTGAAATGCTACAAGTGTGGCAAAAAGGATCATTTTGCTCGTGAATGCTCTGAGCAAAATAAGGTAATACATTGTCCTAATACTCTTAGTGAAATATATGTTTCTAGCACTGTATTTCTTGCTGACTCTTATCCTTTATGGACAATAGACTCAGGAGCCACATACCATGTAGCTAAAGAAAGAGCTGCCTATGTGGAGTTTCATCGATTGCCAGCTGGGAGCAAATGGATATACGTAGGAAATAATGCAAGAATAGAAGTCAAGGGACTTGGCACATGCAAGCTTTAGTTGCATGGTAGTAGGATGTTCACTTGCATGATGTTCTTCGGATATTCGGCGAAACTTAGTATATGTTGTTATTCTTCTTAAGATGGGTTTTACTTTAAATTTTCATGGTAATTGTGTTGACCTATTAATGATGTTGTTCATTTGGTTTCTGAATATTTGTCTGATGGTTTTATGGTGTTAGATATTGAACCTTATAGTAATTATATGTATGGCTATTTTCCAATGGTTGCCTCTTCTAGTGCCGATAGTGTTAATGACAAGATTTGGCATGCTAGATTAGGGCATATTAGACAAAATAGAATAAATAGATTAGCAAGAGAAGGATTGTTCGTCCTTTAGCTAAAGTAAACTTGTCTATATGTGAGCACTGTCTCACTAGAAAAATAACTAGGAAACCATTTGGTAAGGTTGTTAGGGCAAATTTTCTTTACAGTTAATTCATTCGGATATATATGGTCCAATGAATGTGAGGGCAAGGCATAGAGCCTTTTATTTCATTATTTTATAGATGACTTCTCACGTTATAGATATGTTTACCTTATTTCTCAAAAGTCAGAGGCATTAGAACATTTTAGAAAATATTTAAATGAAGTTGAGAATCAACTTGAAAGAAAGGTTAAAGCCTTAAGAATGGACCATGGAGGAGAATATTTGTCTGATCAGTTTGAGGCAATATATAATGAGAAGGGAATAATCAGACAATTAATGATTTTTGGTACTCCATAATAGAATGGAGTAGCTGAGAGAAAAATTGGACTCTTTTCGAGATGGTTAGATTGATGATGGCGCAGGCTAGTTTGTTGATCTCCTTTTGGGGTAACGCATTGATGATAGCTACTTATATACTTAACCATTTGCCCTTCAAGTTAGTTCCATCGACTCTCTATGAATTATAGACAGGCAAAAAACCTAATTTAGACAATCTAAGACCTTGGGGGTCAGCTGCATATGTCCATGACATACCCATAAGTATGGGAAGTTAGGCCCAAGAGGGCAAAAATGTATCTTTATAAGATTCTATGAATTTTCAAAGGAATATGTGTTTATTGGTGAACAATTAGATGTAACTGTATTCAAGATTGAATCACGAGATGCAGTATTTCTTGAAAATAAATTTCCAAGTCGAGGTGAAATAGATAAAACTACTTCTTTTGTGAGATGGAAGAAATGGACCATGAGATAACTATGGATGAACCTCATCTACCTCAAGAAAATAATGTATTACATGGTGAATCTTCTTCCCAAATACCTGATCTGAGGAGGAGTTATAAGAACCTCGTTCCTCATCGAAGGTTTGAGATAGAAGGGGAAGCATTTATGATTGCTCCCATGGAAGAAGAAGAACCTCGAACTGTGGATGAAGCATTTAACTACCAAGCCAGAGAATAGTGGGAGAATGCTATGAAGAAAGAATTAGCCTCAATGAAAAGTAATAATGTCTGGGACTTAGTTGACCTACAAAAGGACATAAGGCCATTGGGAACAAATGGGTTCTCAAGATAAAATATAATGTTGATGGGTCAATTGAGAGATATAAAGCCCGACTCATTGCTAAAGGTTATACTCTACAAGAGGGTATAGACTACTAGGACACTTTTTCTTTAGTTGTGAGATTTGCCTTTATTCATTGATTATAGCCATTATGGGGCAATTAAATCTTGAATTGCACCAGATGGATGTTAAAACGGCTTTCCTCAATGGTAAACTTAATGAAGAGATCTATATGGAACAAGCTAAAGATTTCATAGTAAAAGATCAAGCACACAAAGTGTGCAAATTGAAAGAGTCAATTTATGGTCTTAAACAAGCATCAAGGCAATGGAATATGAGATTATATTATATAGTTGTTTCATATAATTTTGAAATGATAAGTGAAGATTATTGTGTTTACATAAAAGCCATTGAAGAAAAATTTGTAATATTGCCATTATACGTTGATGACATTTTATTGGCTGGGAACGATAATAAATTTATCATAGAAGTTAAACAATGGTTATCCTTCCAATTTGACATGAAGGATATCGGAGAGGCATCTTATATTTTGGAGATTAAGATAATAAGAGATTATTCAAGAAAACTTAAAGCTTTTAGAGATGGGCAATGGGTCGTACCTGGCATGGCACGGTCTAGGCCCCCGTATCGAACCAAAAAATGGACCATACCGAGCATAGTCCGTTAAAAAAATATAGAGCCCGGCACGGCCTGCGGCCCAATTTGGGCTGGGCCGTGCTAGGCATGGCACGCCATGGTCACGATCTCTCGCCTTTGCCAAATTTTGATTCAGGAGCTATAGGAACGGATTTGTGTGGCACGATCTCTCCGAAGACGACTTCATCTACCCGGTTCACAGCCAAGAGTACATTCTCAAAGGATCGGAGCTCCTCCACCTCGGCAAACCTCCTAGCTCTCAAGAAGCCCTCCCCATCTCTTCTTCCACCTTCGAGAAGCCTCCCGAAATGCCCAATTCCGCTCGAGACGATTCCAATTTCCCCGTTTTGAGAAGAAAGAAGACGTCTTGGGGTTCTCTCTATCCGAATGAATCCACGGTCTACAAGAGCAAACCGATGCTGGACCACGCAGTCAAGTTCTTTGATGCATCGACCCAGACAGATGACCCGCAGCAGAGGCGGCGAGCTCCTGTCAGAGAAGACGGGCGAGTGGAGATCCCAGATCTCGAAGCGACGGAGCTTGAAACAGACGAGATCTTGCCTCCGCCATCCACCTCCAGCCCTGAGATGGTGGAAGTACTGATCAAAGCCGACGGCCAAATCATCGTGATACGCCCGGTGTATTGGGATCGATCGGTGGGCCCCTGCTAGAATGGGAAGGCAAGGGTGTCAGCGATCTTGATGCATATATTCTTGTATGGCTCGATCACCATGAAGGAGCCGAGGATCTCGCTGGTGTCGCAGTACAGGGGAATGCCAAGCGAGGGAAGGGCAGATGGAGGCAGCTTCGGGATGAATGCCTACTAACTTCGGGACGAGGGCCCATGCCCTTGTGGGCTGGCATGGCCCAGGCCCTTATGGGCCGTGCCGGGATGGCATGGAAAATCGTGCCATGCTTGGCCCGCTTGGACCATGCCAGCTCAGGCCCTAATAGGCCATGCTGGGCTTGGTCTGTGGGCCAAAGTTTTCGAGCCCGGCATGGCCCCTTTTAATGGGTTGTGCCTGGGCCTGGCTAGGGGTGCAACTTGGGCCGGTTTCATCCCGAACCCGGCCCGCAGAACCCGATTTGCAGCAGTACTCAAACTCTAATTTGCTTAACCCAAACCCGAAGGATTCGGGTTGAACCCAGACTGATTTATAACTTGGGCCGGGTTAGGGTTGCAGTCAACCCAAACCCGAAAAAACCCAAACCCGCAAAGCCACAAGCAACAGGCCCACTGGTGTTGTGGAAGTGATGATTTAGCCTTGTTTGTTAGGTTTAAAGTAATAGTTTTGTGGAAGTGATGATTCTTGGTATGAACATTCCATCAGAATCTTCATTACCTTTTAAAATGAGCAATATGCCTTTAACAATTGCATTTTATCATGTAATGTTGATGGGCCAAACTAGTATCTTTATTTTTTTTAATTATATTTTTTGAGATATTTATAACTTCTAATATGAAGTTTGTCAAAATTTTATGAAAGCATCTGAGAAGAGGTGATGAGCAAAAAACTAAAACATCTAGGAAAGGGGTGATGAGTAAAAAATCAGAGAGCTTTGGATGTCGAATGTAGTCTCGCTACTTGAAAAAGATCTCTCATACCAGACTTATGTGGTCTTCTAACTGGTTCTTTATATCGTCTCAATATTTTCTGCTTCCAAAGGATAAAGGTGACTTCATCAATGCATATGGTGGCTATTGAAATGTTATGCAACATTTGAATTACTTTGAATATGTTTTGGTTTAAGAATGTACTTCTTTTTGTTTAGTCTTATGTAAAATATGTATATTTTTAGACATATAATTTGAAATGTGATGCTTGTTTGTTTCAAACTTCAGCTTGTTTGTACAATATAAAGCTTATTTGTTTCAAACTTTAGCTTATTTGTGCAATGTTAAGCTTGTTTGTTTCAGATTGTCATATATATTTTTTTCTATCAATCCGAATTCCAATCCGAAACTCAACCCGAACCCAATTTAAAAAATAGGGTTAGGGTTAAGGTTTTACAAATAGGGTTAGGGTTAGGGTTGACATTTTATAAATAAGGTTAGGGTTAGGGTTGAGGAAAACCCGAGTTTCATGAGCTCGAGTTGCACCCTATGCCTGGCATAGTCCGGTACTATAGCAACTGGGCCATGCCAGGCACGGCTCAATTTGTGCCGGGTCAGACCGAGCCATGAGCGGCCCGACCCAGTGCCCATCTCTAATAGTTTTGTCTCAAAAATCTTATATTGAAAAGATTTTGGAACGAAGGATTGTAATCCTTGTGACACCCCAATAGCTAAAAGAGAAGTTCTGAGCCAAAACATGTGCCCCATCACACTTCGAGGGAAGGAGAAGATGAACAAGAAGCCTTATGCCAAAGCCATTGGAAGTTTGATGTACAGTATGGTGTGTACTAGGCTAGACATCTGCTATGTCATTGGTTTAGTGAGCTATTTTTAGTTGAACCCTGGAATCAAACATTGGAAAGCGGGTAAGAGAATATTGAGATATTTGAAAGGCACGAAAAATATTGTATATGTTATCAAGGATCAAATTTGAACTTAGAAGGATACTCAGATAATGATTGGGCTGGAAATTCAGATGATAGGAAGTCCACTTTTGGTTATTTTTTTAATTAAAGGGTGGTGCCATTACTTGGTTTAGTAAGAAATAAAGTTGCATGGCCTTATCAACAATGGAAGCTGAATTTGTGGTATGTTCAGTAGTAGTATACAAGAAACTGTTTGGTTGAAAAGGTTCTTAAAATATCTGAATGTTGCTGATGATAGTAGGAGTTTAGTTGTTATACATTGTGATAATCAAGCTGCCTTAGCTTGTTTAAAAGATCTCAAGTATTATAGCAAGTCTAAGCATATCGATATTAAATATCAGTAGGTAAGAGATATAATTGCCAAAGAGCAAGTTGAATTGAGATATATCTCTACTCATCGAATGCTTGCTGATTCTTTCACTAAGCCATTAGCTTGAAATATTTATGCAAATCATATAAGATCTTTGGGCTTACATAAATTGTAATGTACTTATGAACTATTGAGCTATAAACTCAATTGATATAATAGAATTTTATTTAGATAAGCCATGATCTACTAATAAGGATTGTGAACATATGTGATTGGTTGATTGTTTGGTTAAGAATGTTCATGAATGTAATAAAGCATTTCAATAGGTTAGAGATTGGTCTTCTCGCATGGACAATCGACTCTATGCACTGCGTGTGCGTATAGATTAGACAATTTTGAGCATATAGCTGGGCTATACAAAAAGAGATGGCTCAAAATAGAATGTTGCCTTAACATGGAAACAAAAGTCAAGATGAGATCATTCTGAATACCTAATGATCGAAGCAAATGCTAAAATGCATATTTACTTAACATGTTGGAAAGCCAGACATGAGTTCATTAGGAGGTTAGCAAGTAAATGTGAATGAACTCAGGTTAGACACTAAGGTGTATCTGGACTTAAGTCTGTACGATGTTGAAGTTACTGAACGAGTAAGACATGTGCTCTCTTAAGGAAAAGGCAACATCATAGCATGTGATTCATACCACATGTACTTAAAAGGACAAAGGATTAGTAGGAGAATAGATCCTGCTTCTCTACTATGCGAGACCCTTGAGATCATTGGATCTCAAATATGTACCCTTTATTGGACTTTTGGCAGTAGCTCAAAAATTTTAATTTAGTGTTGCTACTTTAGCATGCTACCTATAAGCCATGGATGATTCGGTTTAAAGGGGCACGTCTAGAAAAGAAGCTAATTGGAGTTGGAGAGTTACTAGTTGAAAAGGAAGACTACTCTTATTGACATTCGTACATGTATTCACTGACCTGCCAATTATGCTGCCTGGTGGGTATCATAATTGTGATTACATTATAATGAAAGTGGTTAAGCATATTCTTGTTGATTGATTAATAGAGGGATCAGAGATGCTTGAACCGATGAAATAGAGAGGGAGTCTAGGGTACTGCAAGATACTGTGGTGAGTCTCTTTCTTTTTTTGACGAGTGGCTATATACCTAATGATATATAGCGATATGCTTAAGTATTCTTGTGGGTCACACGAGTTACTTGCCTTAGTATAAAGTGATTGGTATATTAAGATTATGGTGACTTGGGTTTAAGTTAACCCTGTCACGTGCGAGTGGGAGATGTTAAAAAAACTTGGATCAGATCCGCCCATAACGGGTCAAACCCGATCCGAATACATCCACTTACCCAATGGTTAATAACTGCAAGGGGTAGTGGGTGGTTGTGAAAACTGACACAATAGAAGGGGGTCTCGATTATGAAATGAGGGGGATCAACGGTTGTTTTTGAAGCAGAGTAGGCTCTTTCTCTTGAAAAAAAATTCAGAGAGATAATCGCATGGGCATTTAACCTGTGAAAAATAAAGTGTGGTTCATCTTGTAATCATATATGGATCATGCAAAATCATAGGGGAGAGAGGGCGAACACGATCCACTTCATCAAACAAGGTTTGATTTTAAATTATTTTTATTAATACATACAAAGAAAGAATACCTAAAATTATATTGATAAAAGTAAGACAATCATTTTAAAGTGGATTGAATTGTATATAGCAGCAGCTAATTGACTTTGACAAACTCCTGGCTCAGATTCAAAGTATGTGAATATGGTAAACGTAATTTCACTCAAAAAAATCATAAATGTTCTCTCTCTCTCTCTCTCTCTCTCTCTGTAAAACAAGACTAAGTAGTGGAGAATATGAGCACCCAAGGATTTAACCTTTGACCAGTCGTGTTTGTAAATGGATAGTGTTTCATTGAGGAATATATCAGCAATGGTAGCACGTAGAAAAAAGTTGCGATCACCTTCGATTTATAGATATGTAGTACTGTTAATACCGTGTTTTCAGCTTTATATCAAGTACATATAGTTCATCTAGAAAAAAATCACATATTTTCAATTTTATATCATAAATTTTTTTATTAAGAAACTAGACTGAAATGTTATGCCTAAGCTTATTAAGGGGAAGAATAGCGAGGGCATGAGAAGGGTAGACAAAAGGTGTTTAGCTTACCATGATGCCTTTATATAAAAATGTATTTATATGATGTACAAAATGCTTTATGTTATATTTATATTAAAGAATATATCAAAGGTATTAAATGCTTCACCAACTCTTTATACTAAAGAATGTTAAATCTATTGATCGGTGTATCGCTAAGATTAGTGGATTACTGGATCGAAAAAAAAAAAAATAGCATTTTTCATAGCTAAAAGAAGCGTTTGATGGTTTTTGAAACTAAAATGAAGTTATTGTAAGTTTCGACTTATTGGTACCTATAGGTATAATTAGAGTATTATAAATATAGAGCAGACAGTACTTGCAGAGGATTCAGTTCCAATTTCAAAACAAATTCAAGACTTTATCAGCATAATAAATTCTTGTATTTAGAAGCAGTTATAATTGACTTTAAAAGAAGCTTTTTTTTTGTATTTTTCATTCTATTCTTTCTATTTTCTGCCTTTATATCTTACTTTTCATGTTAAGCAAAAGTGAAAACAGCATATTTCTTTGGCCAACAAGTGCACAAGCAGGAAACCTATACATCTAATTCTTTATCAACTTTAACTTTTATGAATAGGTATGTAATCTTTCATTAAACTTCAATCAAGTCCAGTCAGTAAAAAACTAAACCATTACTTGAAAAAAAAAGGGGACAAAAATCTAACTTAACCATAATCAACCTGTAAAAATTATTGATCGCTACCTTGGATATTATTAATTCTTCTTTATGAAAAGCATTGCATGTTTGTATATATATGTCTTTATGTACGCAAGTTTACATTTATGCAAATTCTTATTTAGCTTTAATTATAAATTTTAAATTTAAATTAGATAGTGTATTGAAAATATTAAAATAATTAAAATAATATGATGCATAACATTAGTAGAATTAAAGATAAAATTATTAAGTTATTAAATAAAATATTTATTATATAATAAAAAATATAAAAAAGGAAAAAATATTTTAGTATTCATTTTAAGTAGAGTAGAAGATCAAAAATAAAAAATAATATAAATTATCATAGCCTTCAAACAAAGGAGTAACCATGATGCATGACACTAATTGCAAGCTCAAAAAGAATAAATATATTAATTTAATTTATTTTTTAAAATTTGTCCATCGGACACTTGAGCTATTTCTGGTAAAAGGGCAGAGAAAAATAAATCTCGTCTCCCCATTTATCCCAACCATCCATTTATACCATGGCCTCGGCTGATTCGGGAAGTACAACTCTCGAGGAAGGCTGATTCGGAATCCTTTGCACCCAGGGAGCGGTGGTTTAAAATAGAAAACATTGTAAGATTGGTTATTATTCTATAATTTTATTTTTTAATTGCCGTGCCACCAGCTGGCAAAGCCTATAATCCGTTTAGTTAGCTTTTTTTTTTTTTTAATTTTACAAACGGTATTCATACACCTAGTCGGGTTAGATCCGATATATCATAAGCTAATAACTAAGACAAAATCAAAGGGCAAACATCTCCCGATTCCCATCTCCAATAACCGAGTGAAAGGCCACTCTTGCAGCAATCAGTCCGCAACATTAGCTTCTCGGTAGACATGGCAATCTGGATGTAGGTACCTCCAAAGCCATAGAGCGGATGTCACATAATAAAGGGATAGGAGGCAGATGGAAATTGTGCTCCCAACGGATCCATCGAATAACAGTACTGGAATCACCTTCAATGATGAGACTGCGGACGCCCAGGGTTCGAACAACATAAGATATACCCGCCCATGCCGCATAGAGCTCGGTCATAGGCACCGAGGAATCAAGAAGACCAAAACCTCCTGCCGCCAGCATCCTACCATCCGCATCCCGTATAACCTAAGCTGATCCAGCACTTTTGCCGCGGACACTCCCATCAAAGTTAATTTTGACAAACCCTAGAGAGGGGGCTCCCAAGAAATAAAAACCGTACGTCGGTTCGCTGCCGCAGCAGCAGGGAGCCCCAGTGACCAAGGTTCGCAAAATCAAAGGACCCCTGATGGGAGGTATACTCAGCATAAAGAGAAGTCGCAGCCCTGAGAACCCTGTGAGGAGGAAGAACCATGTCCGAGAACAGAATCTGATTCCGGGATAGCCATATCTGATAAGCAATATAAGCCCATAAAGGACCCCATTGGTGAGTACCCCTCCAAATTCGCTGCTTCAATAGTCTCAGAAAGAAATACGGTGGGAGTCAGAATAGTCCATCCAGGGACAAGCACGAGAGAGTTGCCAAATCTGTCTAACCCTGGCATAATAGAATATAGCATGATCGACCGTTTCCTCCTCAATACCACACACTGGACAAGTGGGCAATATACTCAGACCACGACGCGATAGAATGGAGCATGTAGGAAGAATTTCCCAAGCCAGCTTCCAATGAATAGTCTCACTCTAGGGTGAACAGGCAGATGCCAAATCCAGTCCCCAGCCATCGAATCCTGAGGGTAGTCTCTGAACATAGACAGAAGGTCCCTTATGGGAGCACGAGGCAAGCAAGATCTCCTCCACACCCTGGTATCAGTACTAGCACCCGAGAAAGAGGGATAGAGAGAATGCGCCGACAGAGCTCAGTCCCGAAAAAGCTGGACACTCGAGAATGCGACCAGGTAGAGCAATCCGAGGAAATAAGGCCACTAACACACATACCATAAGGAATGTCTGGGCAAACAAAGGTCGGCCACCGAGACAGGGGAGGTCGGCAATCCACGTATCCTGAATGGCGTCCACTGAGGTACCGTCACCAATCATCCAAGAGGTACAGTTCAAGATAGTCGGAGCATATCGACAGACCTCTTTCCAATAAAAGGAATGCCCCCGATTAGACTGAGAAAGAGTAGAAGAATTCCAACTACCGTACTTGGCTCGCATGAAGGAACTCCACAGGCAATGCAGATCAAGCAGGAACCGGAGGCATGCCTTGCTGTCAGAGCCTCTCTTCTGACCAACAGCGACTGGATGCCGAGTCCACCCTCAGCCAATGGCAAACAAACAGTGTCCCAAGCCAAGAGATGAATACCGTGGCCATCCTGCATCGATGCCCAGAGAAAATCCCGAAAGTATCTCTCAATCTTCGCAGGCATGCCATCGGAATGGTAGTATTAGATAAGAGATAGCAAGGCATCGAGGAAAGCACAGAACGGATCAATGTAATCCGCGCCATCATAGAAAGGCCAGACACCTGCCAGCCATCCAGACGATCATGGATCCGTCTCACCATAAAGCTAAAGTCCGAGCACCGCGGCCGTCTCCCAGTAATCGGTATACCCAAGTAGGACATCCGATCGGACTGAGCATGAATCCCCATAATCTGAGATATAGACCTCTTCATAGCAAGGTCGTCCTCGGGCTGAAGCAAATCAGCGACTTGCTGAGATTGACACACTGACCCAAAGCCCGGCAATAGGAGAGAAGAATGGACGCAAAGATGGTGGCATTACTGGTAGAGGCCTTCCCCAGCAGGAGACAGTCATCAGCAAAAAGTAAATGAGACAGCGAAGGTCCATGGGGGCTCGCAGCATATGGGTCAATAGCAAAAGTCCGCGTCACCATAGCAAGCTCCGGGACAGAGCATCAGCAGAGAGGATGAACAAGAATGGAGAAAGAGGACATCCCTGCCTCAGACCAATCGCCGAATGGAAGAACTGCGTCCGATCCCCATTAATCAGAAGAGAGAACGACGGCCTCTGGACACACTCCATCACCCAGTCAACAAAAGTCCCATGGAATCCAAACTCATGCAGAGTGCTACAAAGAAAGTCCACCTCAGTCTATCATAAGCTCTTTCCATATCAAGCTTGATAGCCATGAGGCACTGACGTCCCAAGGCTCTCTGAAGGTCATACATAAACTCCTGAGCCAACAGGGCGTTGTCCGTGATACTACGCCCCCTAAGAAAAGCACCCTGCTCCTGAGAGATGAGACGAGGGATAACCGAAGCCATCCGGGTAACCAAAAGCCGAGCACAAATTTTATATAATGTGGTACACAGACTGATAGGCCGAAAATGCAGGGGAGAGGACGCATCAGTACGTTTAGGTACCAGGGTGACAAGAGTCGCTTCCAGTCAGAAGGCATATGAGTGGCCTGAAATACAGACTGGATAGCCGAGACCACGTCCAGACCAACTATGTCCCAATAATGGCGAAAGAATAAGGGCGGGTACCCGTCAGGGCCTGGGGCCTTGTCCGGACCCAGCTCCCATAAAGCAATACGAATCTCCTCCGTAGAGAAAGGCCTGATAAGAATATCATTCTCCACATCAGAGACCTTGCAAGAAGGCTGAACAGGATAAACCGGGAACCCATCCCTGACATCTCGGTCCATCTGGACTGAAAGAAGTGAAGAAGCTGATCCCTGATCGCCTTCGGATCATCCACTGAGCGGCCCTCATCATCATCTAAATGCCTGATGCGATTCACCGAACCCATAAAGTAGTCTGATGAAAGAATCTCGTGTTGCGATCTCCCTCCATAATCCACTGAATGCGAGACCTTTGCCTCCAATAAGTTTCTGCTGCAACATAAGAGAGTGGTGGATGGCTAAGGTGGCTCTGAGGGTGGTCAGATCCGTATCATGAAGAAATCCCTCCTGATCCTCCTTGGTTTGTAGAGAAGAGATAATAGACTCCGCTTGTTCTACTTGCCTCATAATATTCCCCACCTCCCTCCTATTCCAGCTAGAGAGCCTACGGCTGGCAAGAAGCAGCCGCCTAGAAAGTCTGTATGTAGCACTACCTCTGACCGGCATCCGCCAGACCTGAGAAATGATATGCCTCGCTGAAGAATAAAAGGTCCAGAACTTTTCAAACTTAAACTGTCGAGACCGCTGAAGAGATACTTCAGTAGAAATAAGGATAGGACAGTGATCAGAACCAATCCGGGGCAAGTGAGTAACAGTAGCAGATGGAAAGATCTGAAGCCAATTAGCAGAAGCCAAAGCCCTATCCAGTCTCTCCCAGACTCTAGCAGAACCCTGACGGTTATTGCACCAGGTGAACTGGGGTCCAGCAAACCCCAAGTCCAGGAGACCCGCCGAGGCAATAAAATTCCTGAATTCAACAATGTCCGAAGAACCAACAAACTGTCTACCTCCTCTCTTCTTAGAGGCCCCCACAATACAATTAAAATCACCAGCAACAAGGGAGGGAAAGCCCTGGCCAAGGAGCAAGAGAATCTCATCCCAAAGCACACGGCGAGCCCTAAACTCAGTACTGGCATAAACTCCAGACAACAACCAAGGCGCAGAGGATCCTTCCGAGACAACCAAAGCCACCTGCTGGCCACAGCCGTGGAAGGCATCGACACGGACTTTATCCGGTCTCCAAAGCACCAAAATACCTCCAGAAAGCCCAATTGAGTCAATAGCATAAGAATTCCACAGTCTAGAGATCTGCCTCCGAAGGCGAGTCAGACTGTCCCCGATAGACGAGTTTCCGTCAAAATGCAGATATCAAGATTATGAAGCTGCTGAAGCCTCCCGAAAGAGGACCGAAATGAGGGTTTCAGGGCCCCTCGAACATTCCAAACAAGAATCTTCATTTGGAAAATTGAGATAGAGGGACCCCAGTAGAATCCCCAGTCACCTTCTCCCCATGGTGATCATTAAGCAGCATGGGACCCACTGGTCCCAGGTCAGTACACTCATCCACCCTAGAGGAGTCCATAGCCTCCACAATACGATCCTTCTGGATGGCATCCTTAAGAAGGCTAACCACTGCGTCGTGGTCCGAAACGATCGAACGAATCGACTGGGCTGACCCTTCAACAGAAGCTGGGGTCACACTGTCCTTACGACGGGTCTTTTGCTTCCTCATCCCGACAAGACCCGGTGTACCACCAGGGGACTCAATAGAAGCCAAAAATACAAAGGACCCTTTCTCAATGGACTTATCTCTGAGGGGTGCTTTCCTTTTCCTTTGGAAGCCTTGGATACGACTCGCTGCACCAGAGGCTCAACAGGCCGAGCCCTCTTCGACGGCCAGAGAGGCCACCGCCGCAAGACTTAGCCGGGCCCCCCAATACCAAAGGAATAGAGCCAAAGTCCTCAGAATTCACTGAATTCACTGAAGCCACCGGGACTGAAATCAGGATTTCAGACTTGGACTCCTGAGCCCTCCCACCCAGTCCAACCGGCACGCAAGCAAGGGACCGGCACGCTGGAATAATAGCCAAAGAGGGAGAGCTCGGGGGATCAGAAGCCTCATTCTCTTGAAAGTGCATCGTAGAAGACCCCGTGGACACCACCCCGGCTCAGCATGCAACTCGCCATCAACTGCGGACACCGTGGGCGGAAAGCGGCAAGCAGGCTCTCCAAACACAGGAGAAGACTTTAGCCTTTGGAAGGGCAGAGCCACAGACCTACCATTCGATCCTTTGCTCAGATTTCTACGCGCAACTTTCTTAGGAGTTTGCCACTGTTCCGTCAAAGCAAAGGAAGGGGAAGCAGCCATGCCCGGAGCAGGGGAGTCCTGAGACGCTGGTTGCATCTGAACAGGGGGCTTCCGCCGTCTCACCGCCGCCATCCAAGGACCAAACGGAGGAGTCGAAGAGGAAGAAGAAGAGTTCGGCCCAACTCCACAAGACCCAGAAAAATGCAAGGATCCACAGAGCTCGCAAATACCATCAAGATGCTCGAAGGTGAATTGCTGCCAAAAAGGACTGTAGAACCTCTGATTCGAGCACCCGGACGAAGCAGCTTGCTGAGGTCGACACTGACACAAGCGCGCGCGAAACCTCCCCGCTTGCGTTCCTTGGTCGATGCATCAGAATACATGAATCTCCCAGCAGCAGATAGGATTGAAGCTAGAGCCTCATCTGCCCAAAATTCGATGGGAAGCATTGCAATCGGATCCAAAGCAGAGCCTGAAGCATAGAAGTCTCAGATGGAATGAATTCCGGCTTCCACTCAGAGACAGCAAAGACTTGGCCATTGACCACCCATGGTCGACCAAGGAGAAGCTCCGTTGCATGATCGTCGGCAAACCAAAATAAGTAATGCCGGTGCGCCAAAGCCACGGATTCAATATCCCCCAAAACGCCGGCTCGTGAAATTCACGAACCAAAGCATCTGGAGGAACCACCGTCCAAGACTTTGGGCGAGAATGGCACGATTCATCCACCTACTAACCTCCTCCTCCAAAGAGCTCACAGGGACCTGATGATCTCAGGGAAAAGCCGCTCCATCTCTGCCACCACAGCCGGAGATGGAGCAGGGAAACCCACTCGAAACGGCTCGAGCGGGCGTTGCTCCATGGCTTGCCGGCGACCTTCGGAGCATCGGACCCCATCGACGGCTTGACGAAGGGACAGGCCATCATCGGATGAAGCATAACCGAAAACAGCAGCACGAGGCGATGGAGATCAGGAAGAAGAAGACACAGCCCGAATCTTAAAGCAATCACCAGCGGACACTCTTGGGTCACTCCTTAAATACAGTTTTTTTTTTAATAGTTGGCTTTACCGGTATGGATTTAATATAAAAATTCTATTCATTCTATTAAATCAATAATTATAATTGAATAACTAATTTCAAGAAAATGACCGCATGGCCGTTGTTAGTTGTTACAATCCCCTTTAAATAGAGGAAAAAGGAAAAAGTTAGCCGGTTGAAAGCGGTGGCAGTGGTGGAGAAGCCGCCTTCTTCCCCTCGCCGCCCCTCCGATCGGAGTCCCATTGTTCTATAAAATTTCTCGCTTGAGTTCCCATTTTAACCCTTCTCCCTTCCGCGCCATCTTTCGTTATATATTTTCTTCTGGCTCAGGTCTCTTTTAAGATATGATCTCCCTCTCTGAATTCGTTATTGGAAGCTTTCGTCTTTTACTAATCGTTACTTTCCACGAAAATTGGAAAAGAAAAAAAAAATCTGAATGTTACGTTGCTATGATGAGGCTTTCTGGAGATTAATTTACGGCGACAGTTTGGACTAGGAGATCTTTTGGGCAATTTAGAGAGATTTTTTTAACTTATATGATAGAATCACAATTATTTATTGATTTTTCTATATTTAGGGACTTATAACTTGAATATTTTGGAGCGAGAATATGGACCATATCATCCAGATACACTGGGAGTATACAACAATCTAGCAGGGACCTATGATGCGTTAGGAAGGTATACTTTCTTTGATCTCATGCATTAGATATGCTTCTGAATGATTTAAGATGCTATTTAATTTTTTTTTGCTCAAAACTAATAATTCCATTTACCATACATAGCCTGGTCAACCAATTTGCATGAATCTACATGCTACAGTGCACTTTCTGCATGGCATCAAAACATTGTCGACACACTCCGTCGTCTGGGTCACGAACCGATCGAGAATTCCCCTAATTAAGGAATTCTTCTGGGAATCTCGTAATAGTACAGTTGGAAGTGATGGAAACCTGCTCATGCTCGATGGAGGTAGCGTCGTATGGTCTTCGATCGAACTTGACGGTGGCAGCGAACATGCTACGTACTGCACAACTCTTGGACTCAGGGAACCTCGTCCTCCGGTCGGGCGATGGAACAGTGGTGTGGGAGAGCTTCGATCATCCAACCGATCGACACGTTCCTCCCAGGCATGAAGATTAGTCTTAACACCAAGTCCGGCAAGAGAGCGCTCTTCACTTCATGGAATCATATACTACACTTACACTCAGTGTAATAGCTCCGTTTTGAGGTTTGTTTTGCAATGGCATGGAGTACTGGAGAACGCTACGATGCAGGTTGGAGATACGAACGGATGGGAGTCTCTGTGGGCAGAGCCTCAGATACCTCTCTATATCTGAGATGCCTCTCAGACGGAGACTGAGGAAAGACGAGGGTATGATGCTCGTCCAGTACTAAAGAAAACGAGGAAATCCTGCCAGAGGAGCTCCGGCGGGGGAGGGTTCCGTTATCATATCAGATCATGCACCCATATCATACATCCAATACCGGAGACAAAAGCATATGCCTTACAGGAGCAGTTCTTCAAACAAGCTCTTTTACAATCTGCTTCATATAAGACGGTTGAAGCCCAATCTGAAAGGTCCGGCAGCTTCACTCCTGCCAACCTACAGAATCCATCTCCACTGCTGTTTAATTGACAATCCAACAGGGTTCTTCTGACATACCCTCCTGACCAATTTCCTTTACTCCATTCGATGCTCGAGCTTGGCTCGAAGCCTTCCAGGCAGCTACATATCGGCGTGTCGCCATCGTTGCACTTCCCGTATCTCCCACACTTGCCATAGATCTCGCACTCGTTGACCGGCTCTGCCCACAGAGACTCCCATATTTGTATTACTCTCTCTCTCTCTCTTTAGAAATCGTGTACCATCAGGTCACGTGAAATTCTAAGTTTTGGTAAGGAACCAAAATGAAATTATCAAGTGCTCATTTGGGTATGTTACCATCTTTGTTCGTATATGAATAGCATGGTGATATACTTCATTTTGCCTTGGCTCAAAGCCTATTTAAAACCATATTATCGCGCCTTAATTATCTACTGTGAAGCAAAATGGATCCGCTGTTGTAGATGGCCTCCAGTTTGTTTTATTTCAGGCGCCAGGTGCCATCAACGTGCATGGCTCGGCTCCAAGCAGAGCAATTGCCTTGAGGGAAATAAAACTAGCATAGTTACCGCTTTCAATTGGTGAAGAAACCTGATTGCCTTGGATCAATGAAATGATGATTCTCATTTATGTCTTTGCCCTTTGTTTTAAGGATTCACATATATGTAAATACCAAAGAAAGAATACCAAAGAAAGAATGCCCTATCATCCAGTTGTCCTTCCCGCTTCGGCTGGCCTAGACTTCACCTTTCTCTCTCCCAAACCTCCGTCAGCGTTTCAAATCACGGACAGAGTCGTTCACCCTCTCCAAAAGTTTTATTCCTCATCCCTCCTTTTCTCCCACTTGAACGTTTGCCGCCTTGTCTTGGTATTCACTTCATCCTCTTTGGTTTGGTTTGATGTTTTTGGTTTTCTGGTCTTCTTGGGTTTCCCCTCAAGTATCTCTCTGACCTGAAAACCTCTGTTTAAACTCTTGTTTTCCCCTCTCATCTCTTCTTTTTAGTGTTTGAATCTTTAGGTTGACTAAGTTCTTGATGTACGAGGAGCGTTTCTGTCTCCATAATCCTCTGCTATGAAAAGTTCTTGATTTGTTATTTGGTTGCTGATGATGTTCAGTGGTAAAAGTGCGGAAGGAGATTAGATGATATATGGGTTGTGGAGTGGAGTCAAGTTCAGACCTAAATATTCAATCTTTATTTGGTTCAATCAGACGACTGATATGAGAAGCTTCTGTTATTTTTTCTCTGAAAATATCCCCTGGTTTTAGTGCATGAATCTTCACATATAAACTTACATACTTCATTAGGAAATTATATATAATACCTATATTTTTTGGGGCGTTGTCCATTATTTTTCTCAACTTATTTTACTGGGTTCCTTTCCAGCTAATGTCTTGTTTATTTTGTAAAACATTTGTTTTTTCTATAGTTTATGAATCCTCTGGCACTTCAGGCTTTTGACTTTGCTTTGATTTTTCCTGTATCTTTTTACTACAAGGAGCCTTCCAATTGCAAGATCAACATAGATTTTTATCTCTCAACGGAAAATTCTTTTGGTACTTGTTTTCATTTTTCTGTATGAGTATGTCTCTCATAATCAAAACTCTAATTGGTGTACTAGACATGAAATTTTGTTTCATTTTATCATGCAGTGGACATTATAATGATTCAAGCACATGAGGCACTTACATGTGGAGAAGTTTTCATAGTGAAGCTAAACTAATTTGATGAATAATGATTTAATTATTCTTCTTTTTCGGTCAAAGGACATTTCTGGTGATATTTTTCTTTTGGACATGGATGTTGTTCTGTCCTCAACCTCTTAATGTTGCTTTGGTTCTTAAATGCATTCTTTTCATGAGGTCACTGCAATTAGAAGTCTAATTTATTTAATTTAATGTTATGGGCTGCAAGGCATAATTTCAAATGTTGATCTGCTAGCTGATATAGTCAGTACTGTTATCATTTCCAGGGAGAGAATAAATGGCTAGATAGAAGGAAGGCATCTTGTGGAGCAGAATTGCTGCAAAAGTTTATGTACTTTTAAAATATAAAATTGAAAGTTTTCAATTCTGTAGAAGGTTTTGTGATCATATTGATCTCCGATATTTTGGCATCATTGTGGTCCTTCTTGTTGTTGTGTGCACAGTAATGAACAGTAATGCTAGAGTACAGTGTTGTTTCTTTTTGCAGTTTTCACGGTTCTGTTAATTCTTGTAGACTTTAAATTATCCTTTTTATGAGCATACTCATTAACTAAAGTCATATTTTGTGGATAAAATTTACTTCATTTTATCACAAGCAGCTTGTGGGTTTTGATTAGCATTTTTTATTGGAAGCTCCTTGAACCTGATATAGTTATCTAGCACTAGTTTCTTCTCAATCTGCTGCATTATGCTATCAGGAAAGTTATGCCATATTGTTATATTTAATTTCTCCTTTTCTTCTTTGGGCACATTTGCAGGAGTGGTGGAAGGTGATCAATCATGAGTAACCAGACTGAAACCAATGAAGGCATCATGAGTAACCAGACTGAAATTACTGAAACCAGTGAAGGCATCATGAGTAATCAGACTGAAACCAGTGAAGGCATTAAAAATGAGGTTCATTATCTATTCCTAGTTTCTAGTAAATTGTTATTGGCAACTTCTACTCAAACAAGGTGGAAATTATATAGAGTTAAGTGAATACTATGAGAAAACCACTAATTACTCTTACATAAATGAACAGGGCAAGACCATTGCCATCATCATCTGCTGGCTTCTAGGAATTGGAGGTCTTCTGGCATGGAATAGCTTGTTAACAATAGAAGATTACTACGCTTACATCTTTCCAGTATGCTTCTTTCTCATCATCAACTTAAGTAATGTTTTTTTTATTTCTACAAATACATCAGAGGTATATGTTTTGAGACTCTATGCTAGCCAGCAAAATTCTAGGGAGTCTGTTCCGTTCTAGAGATGGTGCGTGATTCTCTCTTCATCGTATCACTCTAGTAGTTATCTGTGATGTAGGTTATTGTAATGATATTTAAGGACTGCATGTTTTTGATATTTAATGCAGCCAAGCAATGATCCCATAAAGGCAGGCCAGTAATGGAGAATCACTATGGAAAATGCCAGAATAGGTTCTAGAATTTGTTGATAAACTAGCTACATCATTCAATAGTCCATGCCATTAAACCTGGCTTGATCCAACTTGGTGACAAGGAGAACTACCCAAAGTAAAACATTACCTCAAGCCATCAACTAATTTGTGTGCTAGAACTGAAATTATCTCATTCAGAAATAAAATTTATATTTCTTATTAAAATTTGTTGTTGTGATGTTATGCTCAAATATGCATTTTTTAGCACTTTAGGATATTGTACCTTATGAAGCACTGATGCAAAATTTCTGATCAATGGATATTAGATAAATTCTTGTATGAACTGTCTAAAGATTTCTCCTACTGCAGGATTACCACCCGACAAGAGTACTTACTATTGTTTATCAAGCTTTTGACCTTGGAATTGTTGCAATACTAGCATACAATGAAGCAAATGTCAACACTAGAAACCGCAACCTAATTGGATATAGTCTGTTCTTCTTAAGTTCTCTGGTGCTAATTGTGGTAAGTTTCCCCATTATTTTTCTAGATATGGTCCTTCCTAAAATTTTAAGCAGTTACTATCAAGGTTTTCTCAAATCCAGTTCATGACATCAATTGTTTATGTTGTAGTTGGATGTGGCAACATCTGGAAAAGGTGGGCTTGGACCCTTTATCGGCATATGTGTCATCAGTGCAGCATTTGGAGTTGCTGATGCTCATGTTCAGGGGGGAATGTTTGGTGATCTGTTCTTGATGTGCCCAGAATTCACGCAGGTAAGGTGATGGTGGATTACTTCTGCAAATTACTTATTTGATTTTAATTTTCATGTGGAACAATATTCTCACATCTACGAGCCATCTTTTTCTTGTTAAATTGCAGTCCTTCTTGGCTGGCTTGGCTGCATCTGGCGCACTGAGCTCTGCTTTGAGATTAATATTGAAGGCAATTTTTGAGAACTCCCAAAATGGTCTTCGCAAGGGAGCCAGTGCGTATACATATTACTTTAGTACATCTATAGTGTGATAAGCAGAGAATATACCATCCATTTCATTTGAAACTTTAACATTTAGACTGTTTGGTTGTATGTGCTGAAACTAGTACTTTTTCATTGGTTTGAATTATATGAGGGATGCAGGTGATAACTTTTCCGGCACACACCCTAGTAAAATCATCTGTAGTATCTGACCCAAAAGTTATTTTGTCCATCAGTTCTAGGATTATAATTTGTCTTCTCAAGCTATTTTAAATTAAGTCCCGACCTCTTGGAGTAGTTACTGTAATTGCCTAAGAATTCAAAAGTACCTCAGATTAATTGCAATTCACATACTATCAATAGTAATTTCTTAACCTTCGTAAGTAGAACACCAAATGATTCATGATGTTCTTTAGGTCATGAACCCTGCTACGTACACAAAATTTCTCTGTGAGATATACCATACCTGGAACATAAATTGAGCATAGATTATATTAGCTAATTATCATATCAGTTCCTGTTCTCTTTTAGTATTTTTCACAGTATGAAGTTGATATGAATCATCAGGAAATTTATAGAAGATTGTCATTTTTAACCCCTCTTGCAGTGGTGTTCTTCGCAATCTCCACATTTTTTGAGCTGCTCTGTGTTCTTTTGTATGCATTCATCTTCCCAAAAGTGCCGATTGTGAAGTACTACCGAACAAAAGCAGCTTCAGAAGGATCTAAGACAGTTTTTGCGATCTTGCTGCTGCTGGCATCCACGACCAACATGGTCAAAGAGTCTGTATCTTGTCAAGAGTTTCATAACTATTTCAAAACCTTAATTTGTAAGCTGCTTCTTTTAGAAATAGAAGTTTTGTTTCCACATTAAAGTTTATATTCCTTGCAGGTTGAAGAGGACCCAAGATTCTCTGAACGTTTGACAAACAAACAGTTGTTATTGAAAAATAAAGATTATGCAATTGATGTATTTCTGATATATGTCATGACACTGTCAATTGTCCCTGGATTCTTGGCTGAAGATACTGGCTCTCACAGCTTGGGTTCATGGTAAGTATTGGAGTGAGTAATGTGTCATGCTCTGTCAGTATTTTCAATTTGTTTTAGATTCGGTTAAAATGAAGCGAAATCCAAGCTTGCATAATTCTCATATGCATATAATATAAGCTGTTAACTCTGAGCACGTAGCTAACATTTCCATAATTTACATTTTTCCTTGCATTTCAGCATATTGGTTTTTACAACACATTAGCATCTTCATTTGCTTGTGAAGTTTGTTTCTCTTTTGAAAGAAATTGACCTGTGAAATATTATGCTTAGCCTTTGAACTTTCTGTCTACCATGATTAACTGATGTTGCTCATATTTAACTTGCTTGTCATTTAGGTATGCACTTGTCTTGCTGGCCATGTATAACATATGGGACTTGATAGCAAGATATCTTCCTCTTTTAGAATGGCTAAAGCTGAAATCACGAAAAGGTATCATGCTTGCAATTCTATCACGTTTCTTACTCATTCCAGCATTCTACTTCACAGCAAAGTATGGAGACCAAGGATGGATGATTATGTTGACATCCTATTTAGGACTCAGCAAAGGTTACCTTACTGTCTGTGTATTTACTGCAGCACCCAAAGGATTCAAGGTCAGTAAACCATTTTGTCCAAAAAGAACCACATCGATTACATGCATTAAAGTAGTTTAATGTCACAAAGCACACCATTACTTCGTTGATATTATATATGAAGCCTTTGACATCACTATTTATAAATTGATCTGGAAAATGTCGATTTAAATTGGACTAAATACCTTAGCTTAGCTCAACTCTTTAACAGATCACTGAACCGTCATTTGCTCAAGTGTTTGGTGGGACCATTGTAAGTTAGGGGAAGCAGATGTAAGCACGATGGAGGGATACTCTCCTCATCCTGTTATCTCTGAAAGTTCCATTTCTAACCCTCCTCACCCTTCAAATTTATAATTTTTGCCATCAGCCATTCCTCTTAGCATGAGGACCCTGAACCAGGCTCCGACCGAGTCTGTACATATGTAAATATGACTAAGAAAACGGTTCAAAATTTTCTTCAAAAGAAAGAGAAAATGGTGCTAACCACGGGCAGGGAGATGGGCGAGCCATGGCTCACCAGGACTATGACCGGCATCGCCTTGCCCCTAAGGACCACCCCTTTGGTCACTTCCACCACCAAGATTGATACTATCATCGCCACCATCTTTAGCTAAACCACCGCTATGTCATCCCCCCACTCTTTCATTGTGTCATCCTCTTTCTCCACATTGTTGTCGAAACTCACCGTTACCATTAACGTCAATATCGTTTTCCTGCCTACCACACACAAAAAAAGAACCTAACCAAGGCCACCCAACCTGAAATCAAACACGTTCCAAAAAGAGGTAAATATTAATTTGTTATTAAGATATTGAATGTGATTTTGCAAAAGTCTCTAAATATTATTGCAGGAAATAATTTTGGACTAAGGACTGAATAGTTTTGGTTATGCAGGCACCTGAGCAAAATGCACTGGGGAACTTGCTCATGGTATTTCTTCAGGTAGGTATATTCTTAGGGGTTACACTTGATTGGCTATGGCTCATAGGCAAAGGCTGGTGATGCTTCTTTGATGAAGTGATATTGTATGATCATGACTGGTTGGATGTTGCTTAAAGAAATAGCTGATTTGTTGTGACATTATGACATAGTTCCTTTATTTTATGGTTTTTAGTTTTTTTTAAAATTGTTCTAAGCCAAACAACTTTAAACGTTGCCATTGATATTGCCATATATTTTGCTAAAGATTGTGCAACTATTTGCTGCTTATTTGATATCCAACAACAAACACACGAATCAAAAGAAAAAATATACCATGATGTCTTATTCATGTCATCAAAACTTCTAATCTAATTATTACCAAATAATCAATCAACTTTTTAATGTTTCATTGCCTTTACATTATACCACCAATCAATTGTACCCTTCTAGTACCTCAAGATTCTTTTGGCAGTTTCATAGTGATTTTGACTTGGCTTCTGCATAAATCTTGAAGCCAGCTAGTAGCAAACGTTTTATCAAGATGACAGTAAAATATAATAAATTTTCAATTAAGCTTTATAGATAGTGACATAAACTTGCTTGGCTCCATCACCTTTCTTCAATTTTCATTCACTATTAAAAGAATGGTAACAAGGTTGCAATCAAGCATTTGAATCTTTTAAGCATTCGCACTTCATTTATAAGATAAAGATTCCATCCTCCATTTGGGATACGTCAATCCCCAAGAAATAATTTATAAAGCTAAGTCGGTCATTACATAAGACTTCATCATATCTTGTTCGAAGTATTGCATCATACTCTTATCATTTCCTATAAAATTGAAGGCATCTATTAAATGCAAACAATAAGAATAGCTATCAAGATACTAAATATCATTCTTTTTCATGGGAAGCTATTTGCATGCATAAAGAAGCTTCCCTCTCCCTTTTCTTCTTCTTTTTTCAGTTGAAAAATTAGCTTGATTATTTATCCTAAATCAGCAATTTTATTGACATGTCCAAACTTTTTATAATAATGACATTTAGGTTTGCCTTTATGCCAGCAATTTGAAGTGGAGTAACCTTCTTCCAAATTTGACAAGAAGGCTTAGAGCTTTTCAAAACATCCTTTTTAAATTATATTTTCTTCTTGAAAATTTGCAAATTTGAAATTATCTTCTTTTCTGCTGGAGTTTTGATTTCTATTTTTTGAATCTAACTTTTGTTGGTCACTATTCGAATCCCCTTTGTTTGAAAACTTCTTAACTAACAAAAATTTTGTAAATTAGTAACACCATTTTGGCATCGCTAATAAAAAAAATTCATTGCTAATCGAATTAGCAATGCAATAGCGATGCCAAAAAATTTATCGCTAAATTAATCGTTACTGCGAAAATTAGCGATGAATTTACCGACGCCAATATCTTTCTATTTTTTATTTTAAATAAAATTTTATAAAATTTAGTTTATTTATTCGGCTATTCTGGTTTCCAGTTCTCAGGCCTTCCATCATCTCATCTCTTTCAGAAGCATCCCATCACATATACTACTGATTTTGAAAGCCAAATATGATTCTTATTGCATGAGGCATCACAAGTCACTAGATCTAACTGGTAAATATTGATGGCCTTCGTGACATCTTAGTAATTATCCAAATAAATAGAAACAAATATGAATCACAAGGATAATTGATAAAATTCAGAAGAAAAAGGTTGAAAATGATTGTGCAATCTAAAGAAAAACCGCCAATTGTTTCACTTAACAGTGATAATTTGTTCAGTCTTCTCGACCGATGGTACCCTAGAAATCTTCGGACTCATCATCCTTGCTGCTCATCCTAGTAGCTTCTTCTGGATCGCATGGATGCCATGAATCACCATGCAGGAATTAATACTAGTCACACGACCCTACCGATAGCTTTTGGATCAGCTATTAGATTCGGCACCACCGCATTAGATGTAACTCCCCACGTGAAATCAATGGGAAGAAAGGGAGGAGAAGGAAGCTACGACACGATGTCGGTGGCGTGCTGCTTCTTCCTTCTTCACCCCCTTCTCTCAAGATAAATGGAGAGGGAGAGGGGAGTCTTCTCCCTCCACCTATCACCATCAGCGAGCACATGTGAGCTTCCCCCTTCCACTGATTCAATGAAGAGAGAGAGTGGCAGAGAGAGGGAGAACGGGAGGAATTTCTTTCGTTACTGTGCCCGGCCGCTTGAGGCGGCCGGAGGAGGGAGAAAGGAGGAGACTCCGGCCGCTCGAGACGGCCGGAGTGGGGCATTGGAGGGCCGTCGGCCGGCCCTCCCTTCTCTACGGAACCAAGCCGCTTCGTGGCTTGGTTCGGGCCCGGCGGAGTACCCACCGGCTCACCGGGCCCGAGCTAAGATCGGCGACCTCCACCGGCCCGGGGCAATATCTGGCGGAGGTCTAGCTGGCCATGGTGGCCGGCCGTGCCACCAGAACGAATGAAGCCGTGGGAGAGAACGAGAGAGAAAGAGAGAGATTGAGGGAGAAAGAGAAAGTGGGGAGCTCGGCCATGGCGGCGGCCGGCCCGGGGAGTGGCCAGCGGCGGCCCTGGCCGTCGGCATAAATCTTCCCTGTTTCGGGTGAAACAGTGGAGGCGGGGGAGAAGAAAGAGGAGCGGGTCGGCTGGGCCATTTTCCATTTGGGCCCTATTGGGCCGGCTCATGAGCCATCTTTGGGCCACGTTTTGAACTCCGTATTGGGTCTGGAATGGAAAAAATAAAAATATGGCCCGATTCAGTGTTAACTCTAGTTTCTTGGGATATTTTTTTCCCCATTTGGGCTTATATATTGAGAGATATTCGAGCCCAAAATTGGGCCCAGGATTAGATTGGGTAGACCTTAGGGGATGCTTTATTATTCCAATTTTAGAGATTTAATTGTGAAAGTTAATGCTGTAGGTACCCAGAGGTCCATATAGCTGGTGTACAGTTTGGGATTTGCGTACTGAGGTAAGTAAGTCATTTATCACAGTTTTATAAGTAAGTCAACCATTTATCATAATTTTTATAAATTATTAAAATATAAAAATTATACATTTAATGCTATATTGATATATATTGTATTATTAGAAAAATGAGAAAATGGATTGGTACTCTCGTTTGTAAGTAAGCCATTTATCATAATTTTTATAAATTATTAAAATATAAAAATTATGTATTTAAATGCTATATGATATATATTGCATTATTTAAAAAATAAAAAAATAGATTGGTACTCTCATTTGTAAGTAAGCTAATTATCATAATTTCATAAATTATTTAATATATAAATTATGTATTTAAATGCTATATTGATATATATTTTATTATTTAAAAAATAAGAAAATGGATTGGTACTCTTATTTGCAAATGAGCATTTACTATGATTAGTTTATTTTACAAATAATTTGGTACCTATACGGACAACTGATCAATTGGCATGACCTTTTAAATTGCTAAAGGTTTTATAAATATACATGTGTATTGACATGTTTAAATTACTGTAATTATAAAAAGTATATGGATTACATTTTTGCAACGATACATGCTATTTGGCAAATGTGACATGAAAATGATACTTTGTGTATATAATATGTCCCACTATGGTCCGCTATGTTAGGATATGATATGATATGATGTGATATGTTGCATGACTCACTGACTCCAGGACCTACCTTCATAGGGGGAATATGTGAAAGACACACACTCATGAAGTATGATGTGACATAATATAGAAATATTATGCCACATGACTCCGGGACCCACCTCCATAGGGGGAATATGTGGAGGACATACACTCTGAGGGTGTGCTGTAGCCGGATATGGAAGGATATGAGTTCATGACGCTGGTTCCAGGACCCTGACTCCTAGGGGGATATTTATGAAGGAACCATCCGAGGGGGGTGTTCTGAGGACATAGTGTGTGGCCGTGGGACATTGGTATAAAAATATATTTTTACATGCTATTTACAGTAGTACAGTTGTTTTATCCTGAAATTATATATTCTTGAAATGCTATATATAGCAATTGCTTTCAAAATTATTTTGAGCATATGATGTATATTTTTGATAATATGGTAAAAATATATTTGAAACATGGAAGCTTAGCAGATGATTATTATGAAAAAATTTGAGTTGATAAAAGCTTGAAGTAATTACATTATATTATAGTTGGCTTACTTATTGAGTATGAGCTCATTTAAATCTCACAATGTTTTTTCAGAGCCACAGAACTGAAGATGAGAATATGGGGTAGTTGGAGCAGCTATCAGAGTAACTTAGATCCAATACTTTGTTGTAACCCATTGAATTATGTATGATGGGCATATAGCCCAAAACTCATGATTATGGTTTGTATTAAGAATACTTTGAATTTGGATGAGATATAGTTATTACCCCTCCTTGTATTAAGTGTTATATTTCAGGATGCCTTGCCTACCAGGCATGCGGCGGGTTGCCATCCCTAGATTCAATATTGGGTCTGGGGCGTGACAGCTTTTGTGGTATCAGAGCCTAGGTTTGACCTTAGGGACAAACACAAGATGACACTAGGCCAAACCTTAGGATAACATTGGGAATGATAACTTTATTAGAATTTCAAGTAATATGTTTTGAAAGTCTTAAATTTAGTGGTTTATAAGGATGTTGACTGGAACCTAACCCTGGCAGGAGTTAGGAATGCCACGTCACACTAGGAGTTTGCGGCCTATTGGGAACTCCCAGGCTGGTGACTCTAGCCAGCAGGGAGGCCAGCAAGCTTCTGGAGGCTCTGGTTCCATTAATCTGGCTGGCAATGACCAACTGCAATTTCAGGCCCAGTTATTTCAGGCTCTTGTGGAAATGTCGCAGTCTATGCAAGCCATGCAGCAATAGATTCAACAAATTCAGCCTGCTCAGCCTGCCTCTCTCGCTCCGCAGACTCAGTCGGCTCGTTCCTACAGACTGAGCTTGCTCTTAATACTTCTTTAGGATTATTTCATTCATATGCAATGTGATGCATTGATCATGAATGATAAAAGCATTGTTAAACCTCATGACATCTAAGACAAACTAAACTTTGTGATCATGTATATTTAAAGTAGGCAACACTTATGCTCAAATCTTAGTAGATTTGATTGCCACGCATTCATTTGTATCTAACACATATTTCGCCAAGGATGAATCTTTGACACCCGTTTCTCTAAAGCAAGAGTTGCACATTGCTTTCCCAAATGGTGATGTTATGAGGGTAGACTCTGTATGCAGATCTTGCCTGATTAACATGGGGGATAGGAAATTGAAGGCTGATCTAATCGTCCTTCCACTGAAATCCTTCGATGTTATTCTTGGGATGGACTGGTTGGCCTCCTATCATGCTTCAGTAGACTGTTTCAGGAAAATGGTAATCTTCAAAATTCCTAATCAACCTAAATTCAGTTTTACTAGAAGTCAAGAGCATCTGGCCTCAGTGTTCGTGTCAGCACTACAGGCCACAAAGTATTTGAAGAAAGGTGGCCAAGGGTTTCTGCTATGGTCAAAGACCTTCAGCAAGATGAGGTCAAGCTGGAGGATATTCCAGTGGCTCAGGAATTTCCTTATGTATTCCCAAACGATTTGACCAAATTGCCCCAGATCGGGAAGTTGAGTTCACTATTGATTTGGCCCCTGGCACTGGACCTATATCTAAGTTTTCGTACCGTATAGCCCCAGCTAAAATAAAGAGTTGAAGAGCCAATTGCAGGAGCTCCTAGATCGGGAATTTATCAGACCTAGTGTTTCCCCGTGGGGTGCTCTAGTATTATTTGTCAAAAAGAAAGATGGAAGTCTTTGGCTCTGCATTGATTACCGAGAAATCAATAAGGTAATAGTGCGGAATAAGTATCCCTTACCGAGGATTGATGATCTATTTGATCAACTCCAAGGAGCTCAGGTATTCTCGAAGATTGATCTTCAGTCAGGGTACTATCAACTCAAGGTCAAGGCTGGGGATGTGCCTAAGACAACATTCCAACTAGGTATGGCCACTATGAGTTCTTGGTGATGTCGTTTGGGTTGACTAATGCTCCGGCAGCAATTATGAACTTGATGAACAGAATCTTTAAGCCATACTTGGATCAGTTTGTGGTGGTCTTCATTGATGACATCCTGGTGTATTTTAAAAGTCAAAAGGAGCATGTGGACTACCTGAAGATTGTTCTGCAAACTCTTCGGAAGAAAAAGCTTTATGCCAAGCTGCAGAAGTGTGACTTTGGTTAAGCCAAGTATCATTCTAGTGCCTCTTCTAGTGCCGATAGTGTTAATGACAAGATTTGGCATGCTAGATTAGGGCATATTAGACAAAATAGACTGAATAGATTAGCAAGAGAAGGATTGCTGGTCCTTTAGCTAAAGTAAACTTGTCTATATGTGAGCACTGTCTTACTGGAAAAATAACTAGGAAACCATTTGGTAAGGTTGTTAGGGCAAATTTTTCTTTATAGTTAATTCATTCGGATATATGTGGTCCAATGAATGTGAGGGCAAGGCATGGAGCCTTTTATTTCATTACTTTTATAGATGACTTCTTGCGTTATAGATATGTTTACCTTATTTCTCAAAAGTTAGAGGCATTAAAATGCTTTAGAAAATATTTAAATGAAGTTGAGAATCAACTTGAGAGAAAGGTTAAAGCCTTAAGAACGGACCGTGGACAGAATATTTGTCTGATCAGTTTAAGGCAATATATAATGAGAAGGGAATATCAGACAATTAATGATTTTTGGTACTCCATAATAGAATGGAGTAGTTAAGAGAAAAAATTAAACTCTTTTTGAGATGGTTAGGTCGATGATGGCGCAAGCTAGTTTGTCGATCTCCTTTTGGGGTAACGCATTGATGACAGCTACTTATATACTTAAACCATTTGCCCTTCAAGTCAGCTCCATCGACTTCCTATGAATTATGGACAGGCAAAAAATCTAATTTAGACAATCTAAGACCTTGGGGGTCAGCTGCATATGTCCATGACACTACCCATAAGTATGGGAAGTTAGGCCCAAGAGGGCGGAAATGTTCTTTATAAGATACTGTGAATTTTAAAGGGATATGTGTTTATTGGTGAACAATTAGATGGAATTGTATTCGAGATTGAATCATGGGATGCAGTATTTCTTGAAAATAAATTCCCAAGTCGAGGTGAGGTAGATAAAACTACTTCTTTTTGTGAGACGAAAGAAATGGACCATGAGATAACTATGGGTGATCTACCTCAAGAAAATAATGTATTACATGGTGAATCTTCTTCCAAATACCTGATCTGAGGAGGAATTATAAAAACCTCGTTCCTCTCGAAGGTTTGAGATAGAAGGGGAAGCGTTTATGATTGCTCCCATGGAAGAAGAAGAACCTCGAACTGTGGATGAAGCATTTAACTACCAAGCCAGAGAACAGTGGAAAAATGCTATGAAGGAAGAATTAGCCTCAATGAAAAGTAATGATGTCTGGACTTAGTTGACCTACAAAAAGGCATAAGGCCATTGGGAACAAATGGGTTCTCAAGATAAAATATAATGCTGATGGGTCAATTGAGAGATATAAAGCCCGACTCATTGCTAAAGGTTATACTCAACAAGAGGGTATAGACACTTTTTCTCCAATTGTGAGATTTGCCTTTATTCATTTGATTCTAGCCATTATGGGGCAATTAGATCTTGAATTACACAGATGGATGTTAAAACGGCTTTCCTCAATGTAAACTTAATGAAGAGATTTATATGGAACAAGCTAAAGGTTTCATAGTAAAAGATCAAGAACACAAAGTGTGCAAATTGAAAGAGTCAATTTATGGCCTTAAACAAGCATCAAGGCAATGGAATATGAGATTCTATTATGTAGTTGTTTCATATAATTTTGAAATGATAAGTGAAGATCATTGAGTTTACATAAAAGCCATTGAAGAAAAATTTATAATATTGCCATTATATGTTGATGACATTTTGTTGGCCGGAAACGACAATAAATTTATCATAGAAATCAAACAATGGTTATCCTCTCAATTTGACATGAAGGATATGGAAGAAGCATCTTATGTTTTGAGGACTAAAATAATAAGAGATCATTCAAGAAAACTTATAACTTTTAGAGATGGGCTCGCATGGCACGGTCCAAGCCCCTGGGCCGAACCAAAAAATGGACCATGCCGGCCTAGTCCATTAAAAAAATTTAGAGCCCAGCATGGCTTGCGGCCAGTTTGGGCTGAGCCGTGCCAGGCATGGCACGCCATGGTCACGATCTCTCGTCTTTGCCAAAATTTGATTCAAGAGTATAGGAACGGATTTGTGTGGCACGATCTCTCCGAAGATGACTTCATCTACCCGGTTCTCGGCCAAGAGTACATTCTCAAAGGATCGGAGCTCCTCCACCTCGGCAAACCAAGCCCTCCCCATCTCTTCTTCCACCTTCGAGAAGCCTCCAGAAATCCCCAATTCCGCTCGAGACGATTCCAATTTCCCCGTTTTGAGAAGAAAGAAGACGTCATGGGGCTCTCTCTATCTCAATGAGTCCATGGTCTACAAGAGCGAACCGATGCCGGACCACGCAGTCAAGTTCTCCGATGCATCGACCGACAGACAACCCACGACAGAGGCGGTGAGCTCCCGTCAGAGAAGACGAGCGAGTGGAGATCCCGAATCTTGAAGCAACGGAGCTCAAAATGGATGAGATCTTGCCTCTGTCGTCCACCTCCAGCCCTAAGATGGTGGAAGCATTGATCAAAGCCGATGGCCGGATCGTTGTGATACGCCCGGCGTCTCAGGATCGATCGGTGGGCCCCTGCCAGAACGGGAAGGCAAGGGCGTCGGCGATCTTGATGCATCTGTTCTCGTGTGGCTCGATTGCCGTGAAGGAGCCAAGGATCTCGCTGGTGTCGCAGTACAGGGAATGCCAAGCGAGGGACGAGGGAGATGGAGGCAGTTTTGGGACGAATGCCTACTAACTTCGGGATGAAGGCCCATGCCCTTGTGGACCGGCATGGCCCAGGCCCTTATGGGCTGTGCCGGGATGGCATGGCGGACCGTGCCGTGCCTGGCCCGCTTGGGTCATGCCAGCTCAGGCCCTAATAGGTCATGCTGGGCTTGGTCTGCGGATCAGAGTTTTCGAGCCCGGCATGGCCCCTTTTAATGAGTCATGCTGGCACAGTCGGTACTATAGCAACCGGGCCATGCCAGGCACGGCCCGGTTCATGCCGGGCTGGGCCGGGCCATAGGTGACCCGACCCAGTGCCCATCTCTAATAGCTTTGTCTCAAAAATCTTATATTGAAAAGATTTTGGAACGATTTAATATGAAGGATTGTAATTCTTGTGACACCCCAATAGCTAAAAGAGAATTTCTGAGCCAAAACATGTGCCCCATCACACTTCGAGAGAAGGAGAAGATGAACAAGAAGCCTTATGCCAAAGCCATTGGAAGTTTGATGTACAGTATGGTGTGTACTGGCTAGACATCTGCTATGTCGTTGGTTTAGTGAGTTGTTTTTAGTCGAACCCTGGAATCAAACATTGGAAAGCGGTTAAGAGAATATTTAGAGAATATTGTATATGTTATCAAGGATCAAATTTGAACTTAGAAGGATACTTAGATAATAATTGGGCTGGAAATTCAGATGATAGGAAGTCCGTTTCTGGTTATATTTTTTTACTAAATGGTGGTCATTACTTGGTTTAGTAAGAAATAAAGTTGTCTGGCCTTATCAACAATGGAAGCTGAATTTGTGGCATGTTCAGTAGTAGTACAAGAAACTGTTTGGTTGAAAATGTTCTTAAAATATCTGAATGTTGCTCATGATAGTAGGAGTCCAGTTATTATACATTGTGATAATCAAGTTGCCTTAGCTTGTTTAAAAGATCTCAAGTATCATAGCAAGTCTAAGCATATCGATATTAAATATCAGTATGTAAAGATATAATTGCCAAAGAGCAAGTTGAATTGAGATATATCTCTACTCATCGAATGCTTGTGATCCTTTCACTAAGCCATTAGCCCGAAATGTTTATGCAAATCATATAAGATCTTTGGGCTTACATAAATTGTAATGTACTTATAAACTATTGAGCTATAAACTCAATTGATATAATGGAATTTCATTTAGATAAGCCATGATCTACTAATAAGGATTGCACACACATGTGATTGGTTGATTGTTTGGTTAAGAATGTTCATGAGTACATAATAAAGCATGTCAATAGGATAGAGATTGGTCTTCTCGTATGGACAATCGACTCTATGCACGCGTGTGTGTGAAGATTAGACAATTTTGAGCATATAGCTGGGCTATACGAAAAGAGATGGCTCAAAATAGAATGTTGCCTTAACATGAAAACAAATGTCAAGATGAGATCATTCTGAATACCTAATGATCAAAGTAAATGCTAAATTGGATATTTACTTAACCTGTTGGAAAGCCAGACATGAGTTCATTAGGAGGTTAACAAGTAAATGTGAATGAACTCAGGTTAGACACTAAGTGTGTCTGGACTTAAGTCTGTATGATGTTGAAGTTACTAAAAATAAGACATGTGCTCTCTTAAGAAAAAGGCAACATCGTAGCATGTGATTCATACCATATACTTAAAAGGACAAAGGATTAGTAGGAGAATAGATCCCTGCTTTTCTACTATGCGAGACTCTTGAGATCATTGGATCTCAAATACGTACCCTTTATTGGACTTTTGGCAGTAGCTCAAAAATTTTAATTTAGTATTGCTACTTTAGCATGCTACTAAGCCATGGATGATTCGGTTTAAAGCGGCACGTCTAGAAAAGCAGCTAATTGGAGTTGGAGAGTTACTAGTTGAAAAGAAAGACTATTCTTATTGACATTCGTACATGTATTCACTAACCTACCAATTATGCTGCCTGGTGGGTATCGTAATTATGATTACATTGTAATGAAAGTGGTTAAGCATATTCTGTTGACTGATTAATAGAGGGATCAGAGATGCTTGAACCGATGAAATAGAGAGGGAGTCTAGGGTGCTGCAAGATATTGTGGTGAGTCTCTTTCTTTTTTTGACGAGTGGCTATGTATTCCTAACCGATATATAGCGATATGCTCGAGTATTCTTATGGGTCACACGAGTTACTTGCCTTAGTATTAAGTGATTGGTATATTGAGATTATGGTGACTTGGGTTTAAATTAACCCTGTCACGTGCGAGTGGGAGATGTTAAAAAAACTTGGATCGGATCCGCCCATGATGGGTCAAACCCGACCCGAATACATCCACTTACCCAATGGTTAACAATCGCAAGGGGTAGTGGGTGGTTATGAAAACTGACACAATAGAAGGGGGTCTCGGTTATGAAATGAGGGGATGGATGATTGTTTTTTAAGCACAGTAGGCTCTTTCTCTTGAAAAAAAAATTTAGAGAGACAATCACAGGGGCATTTAACCTGTGAAAAACAAAGTGTGGTTCATCTTGTAATCATATATGGATCAGGCAAGATCATAGGAGAGAGAGGGTAAACATGATCCACTTCATCAAATAAGGTTTGATTCCAAATTGTTTTTATTAATACATACAAAGAAAGAATACCTAAAATTATATTGATAAAAGTAAGACAATCATTTTAAAGTGGATTGAATTGTATATTTAGCAGCAGCTAATTGACTTTGACAAACTCCTGGCTCAGATTCAAAGTATATGAATATGGTAAACATAATTTCACTCAAAAAAATCATAAATGTTCTCTCTGTGTGTGTGTGTGTAAAACAAGACTGAAAGACAGGAGCATGGCTTTCAGCTTGCTATGAAAGTAACAGATAATATGAGGTGTAGGCACATAACGCATTAGATACTCTCCCAGGGGTGCTAAAGTAGTGAAGAATATGAGCACCCAAGGATTGAACCTTTGACCAGTTGTGTTTGTAAATGGTTAGTGTTTCATTGAGGAATATATCAGCAATGGTAGCACGTAGAAGGAGAAAGTTGCTATCACCTTCGATTTATAGACATGTAGTACTGTTAATACCGTGTTTTCAGTTTTATATCAAGTACATATAGTTCATTCAGAAAAAATTCATATATTTTTAATTTTATATCATAAATTTTTTTATTAAGGAACTAGACTGAAATGTTATGCCTAAGCTTATTAAGGGGAAGAATAGCAAGGGCATGAGAAGGGTGGACAAAAGGTGTTTAGCTTACCATGGTGCCTTTATAATAAAATGTATTTATATGATGTACAAAATGCTTTATGTTATCTTTATATTAAAGAATATATCAAAGGTATTAAATGCTTCACCAACTCTTTATATTAAAGAATGTTAAATCTATTGATCGGTGTATCGCTAAGATTAGTGGATTACTGGATCGAAAAAAAAAAGCATTTTTCATAGCTAAAAGAAGCGTTTGATGGTTTTTGAAACTAAAATGAAGTTATTGTAAGTTTCGACTTATTGGTACATATAGGTATAATTAGAGTATTATAAATATAGAGGCAGACAGTGCTTGCAAGGGATTCAGTTCCCATTTCAAAACAAATTCAAGACTTTATCAGCATAATAAATTCTTGTATTTAGAAGCAGTTATAATTGACTTTAAAAGAAGCTTTTTTTCGTATTTTCATTCTATTCTTTCTATTTTCTGCCATTTATATCTTACTTTTCATGTTAAGCAAAAGTGAAAACATCATATTTCTTTGCCAACAAGTGCACAAGCAGGAAACCGTTACATCTAATTCTTTATCAACTTTAACTTCTATGAATAAGTATGTAATCTTTCATTAAACTGCAACCAAGTCCAACCAGTAAAAAATTAAACCATTACTTGGAAAAAAAGGGGGCAAAAATCTAACTTAACCATAATCAACCTGTAAAAATTATTGATCGCTACTTTGGATATTATTCATAGTTGCTGATGTGGCTGATGTAGTGTTGGCCCAGATGGCAACCCAAGAGGGGGTGAATTGGGTTCTTAAAAATTTAAGACTTTTTGAAATGTTTTAAATAGATTTACTCAAGATGTGCAAGTGAGAGAAATTAACTAAGAAGCAATGCACAAACAAAAATATAGAGAGATAGTAAGAGACAAAGAACACGGAAAACACAAGGTTTTATAGTGGTTCGGTGCAACCAGCACCTACGTCCACTCCCAAGATTCACTTGGGTCCACACTATAATCTTCCTAGATTACAGCCGAGTTGTTTTCCAAGCTCACAACTCAAACTTGTTGTTTTTCCGGGTGCACAACGAACCCAGCCGGTTTTACACGGGCTTACCAGCACAAAACCCAACTCGTTGTTTTAATGGGTCACAACGAACCCAAAACGTAAGCTATCCCAAGCTTACCACGAGGTATAACTACCTCCACTGATTCAATCCACTTGAATCAGTACACAAGAAAATAAATTCGAGTTTAAATACAAACAGCTCCTCTAGAGCAGAATAATCAAAATAAAGCTAAGGTTTAGAAAAGCCTGATTAAGTAAGCTTGAATGCAGGCTTGGCTTCTTTGCTTCTCTTCTCCAACTCCTTTGAAGTGTGGAATCAGGCCTCAGCACAGATTCTCCTAGCTTTGGGGCTTTTGGATGTTGGTTGAAGCTTTTCTTCTTTTCTTTCTAGGTCGGAAGATCTTGATTTGCTCTTGGTTGCTTTGGGATCTCCTCTTGAACTTTTTGTAGATTGTAGCTCAGGAGCACACGAATCTCTCTCTCTGATTTCACTCCTTTTGAATCTCTTTTCTTGACTCAAATGATTTTTCAAATGAAGCTCTGTTTTTCCCTCTTTTTGAAAGATTTTCTTTTTCACTCTCTTGATTCTTTCGATTTGAAAAGAGCTCCTCTATTTATAGATTCTGCAAGAATATATCCGTTAGAGACAAAGAAAAATAGCCGTTAATCAAAAAACTAACCGTTGGAGCTGAGTTGGCATCCGTAAAAATTTTGCCCAGATTTGCTGGAGTCGACTCATGCTTTTCCCGAGTCGGCTCGAGCTCGTCTTACCAAAATAGAAATGTTTATAAAGGTTAGGGGTCGACTCACCAAAAGTAAAGTGTCGACTCCTGAAAGTCGGGAGTCGACTCGTGAAAGGCTTGGGGTCGACTCGCGAAGTGCTCAGAAAAACACTCTTCTGGTGTCTGAGCGGAGTCGACTCGCACAGTCAAGGAGTCGGCTCGACAGAATTAGGGGTCGACTCGATAAATTTCGTGGGTCGACTCGACACAGATGTACATTTCTGTACACTGAGCGGAGTCGACTCTAAAACTCAGGAGTCGGCTCCGGAACGTATCAAAAATCAGAAACTTTTCTGATTGACATTAAAATCGTTCCAGATTCATTTTAATTCATTGTTTTGACTTGAATTCAATAAAATTGATATTAAGAATCGATTCAAGAACTATTTCAAAAACTCATTGAATAAAACATGAATTATAAAATTTCTTTTTGAAGTTTAAACATTGAGCTTAAAGTTACTTTCAAAATTGATTAAAGTCAAACTTTAACATTCTTCATTGATTGTTCAAAATAAATATATTGCTTATTTAAATAAACTCATTATATCTTTTAATGAACTCAATGGCATTTAGTAATCATCAAAATCAAAAGGATTGGGTCATATAGTTTTTCAATAATCTTCCAACATGTAGCCATGAGGATAATTATGGCAAAATCAAGAGCTTAAGACGGCCCCACCCTGGCATCTCCAAGTTGGCCGAGTCGGCCCCGACCTTCCCTGGTCGGCCCCGCTCCACCCCGGCATCTTCAAGTCGGCCGAGTCGGCCCCCGACCTTCCCTGGTCGGCCCCGTTCGGCCCCGGCATCTCCAAGTCAGCCGAGAGGAGCCGACCAGGGGCATCTCCAAGTTGGCCGAGTCGGCCCCGACCTTTCCTGATCGGCCCCGCTCGGCCTCGGCATCTCCAAGTCGACCGAGTCGGCCCCAACCTTTCCTGGTCAGCCCCGCTCGACCCCGGCATCTCCAAGTCGGCCGAGTCGGCCCCGACCTTCCTTGGTCGGCCCCGCTCGACCCCGGAATCTCCAAGTTGGCCGAGTCGGCCCCAACTTCTCAGTCGGCCCCGTGCGGCCTCGGCATCCCCAAGAGAGCCAGGGCGATCCCGACTTTCCCAAGTTGGCCCCATGAAGGTCCTGGCCGCTCAAGCCGCCATCCTTCTGACCAGCACCGTCTGACATTGCCAGGCCCACCTACCCGCTGGCCATGCCGCCGATGGGACCGGACCTAACTACCCGCTAGCCCCCTGACTAATGGGACTTGGCCCACAAACTGTCGTTTTCCCCTCTCTGATGGGACATGACCTACCAACCGACCCAGGTTCACGCAACCCCCATGAACCCCGCGGACATTCCTTTCTCACGGAACTCTATGTGGTCATGCAGGTGTCAACCACCTATAAAAGGGTAAGTCCACTCAAGGACCAGGTACGCAAACTGATACACTCGTTACTCTACACCCAAAGAGGGATTCCCCTTTTTGCAGACCCCTCTCACCCAAGAAGAGCTCGTTTGAGTTCTTCCTCAGCTGTGACCTCAATTGCTGACTTGGGCATCGGAGGGTCCCCACCGGAGCATCCTTCCGGTCTAGGGACTTTTGCAGGCCATCCGACCCGGCGAAGGTTCGCGGATCAAACAGTTTCCTTTCCTGACATTCAAGACCGGCGATTGAGTGTCATCAGATTGACGCGCCAGGTAGGGGGAAAGCGTAGGAGTTTTCTGTGATCTCTTACTCCCTCTTCTTTCTTCATCAAGCCATGGTGGTAACATGAGCTCAAGATGCTTCCATCAGCTATCTGGTGGGGCTTCCCCCGCCAGCTAGGCAGTAGGAGGCCAATCCCCCTGCTACCGATCTGCCCGCCACCTGCATACCACCGAAGGCGGCCATCCCAGCTGAGCAGCTGGCGGCCCTCACCTCACCGCCATGGTCCACGGACTTCAGCAGCAGCAATCCGTGGCCACCCAGCATCAGACTGCTCCCCCTGCTAGTCAGCAATCTGCAAGGGGAGGCTCTCCTCAGGGAGAAGCCGATCATCACCGGGCTTCCCTGAGGAAACCTCGCCGTGAGCCCCTCAAGCGGCCACGATCTCCCAACTGCAGCCCGAGCAAACCTCCACCGGAGCTGTGGTGCCAGGAAGAGCCGAAGCGGACGTCCCACCTCCTGCATCCTTCCCCGTCTTCTTCTTCTTCCTCATCCTTCGAGCCCTCTCGGAGGGCTCCGACAATCAACCGACGGGTGGAGGAGTTCCTAGATGAGTACCACCGGCGACTAGATGAGCTCGCCAGAAAAATCAACAACCAACCAGAGGAGGAGTACGACACCCGTCCTCCCTACACCCACCAGATACTGGAGGAGCCCATCCCTTCCATATTTCGTTTTCCCAGATAGATCCGTACGATGGTACAACGGATCCTCTCGACCACCTCGAGAGTTATAAAGCCATGATGCACGTCCAGGGTGCTACGGACGCCCTCCTCTGCAAGGCTTTCCCCACCACTCTACGAAAAGCCGCTCGTGCTTGGCAATCACGCCTGTCCTCTCATAGCATCGACTCTTTTCGAGAGCTAAAAAGGGCCTTTTTGGCACACTTTGATACCTGCCGACGAATCTTGAGGTTCACGGAGAGCCTCTTCTCCTTGCACCAAAGGAGGGGGAGTCGCTGCGGGACTTTATGGCCCAGTTCAAGACCGTCGCCCTTGAAGTCTATCATCTGGACGACGCGGTAGCAATGCTAGCACTGAAGCAAGGGCTCCTCCCATCCCGCTTCACCTTCTCTTTGGACAAGAAGCCCCCGAGCTCCTACTCCGACCTCCTCCTCCGGGCTCAGAAGTACATCCATGCGGATGAGGCTGACCTCATCCGCCGGGAATTCTCAAGGAGCTCCAGCCACAAATCTGCTCGCCCCAAGCCAAATGGACCCCCTCACCATCGGCGACCTGATCCGCCTCGCGATCCGATAATAGGCATCGAAGCCCCGCCCCTGCCGAGAGCAAGCTCATGCCCCTTCTCGCCCCTCGATCTCACAACCTCATGGAGATCGAGGGCGAGCCTTATCTCCAGTGCTCCCTCCTATGAAGAAAGGTCCTCCCCACGACAAGAGCCGTTATTGCCGATTCCATCGGGATTACGACCATGATACCGACAACTGCTTCAGCCTGAAGCATGCCATCGAGGAGCTCATCCAGTGGGGCTACCTCAGCAAGTATGTTTAGAAGGCGCCACAACCACTGCCGGCACTCATGGGGCCTCCGTCTGCCCAGGCCGCTATCGACAATGCCCCCATGGAACTAACGGTCGGGATGGTGTCTTGGGGAGCGGTTTCCTCATCTAAGCGGCCGAGAGGGGAGGAGGCGCCGGGCAATATAGTTCTTGTGGGGAGGTCGGAAAATATTGAGAATGTAAATAATGAAGGCATCGCCGTCTCCATGACGATCGCCAAACACCTTGTAAAAAGGATATTAGTTGATAGTGGCAGCTCAGCTGACATCCTTACCTATGACGCCTTTGTTCGGATGGGATTGTCTTTTGACTTTCTTCAGCCTGTGGCAACCCCTTTAGTTGGATTCACAGGGGATTCAGTAAGGGTTGAAGGTGAGATATCCTTGCCTGTGATGGCCGAAACGCTGCTACGCCAAAGCACAGTTATCATGAAATTTCTGGTCGTGCGAGTTCCCTTGGCATACAATGCCATCCTCGGGTGTCCAGGCTTAAATCTATTGGATGCGGTCATCTCCATCCAACGTCTGCTGGTGCAGTTCCCTACTAGTGGAGGTATCAGCAAGATTAGAGGCGAGGTCGGCTCAGTCCTGCCCTGCTATCACATAGCGTCAAGCCCTTTGGAAGCCAAGTCGATCCCAGAGGCACCCAACCCCAGGGAGTCCGGCAAAGGGGGAGAGCCAGCTGAGCACCTCCTAACCTTTCCCCTCAGGGTCGATCCAGCAAAGACCGTGCGTATCGGCGGACTCATCTTTTTGGAAGACCGTGATTGCCTCCTAACCTTCCTGTAGGCCAACTCGGACATTTTTGCTTGGTCAGCATTTGACATGCCTGGCATCCCTCCAAAGGTGATCACCTACAAGCTCAATATCGACCCAAAACACCATTCGATTCGTCAAAGGAAGAGAATCTTCGCTCCCGAGTGGCAAAAAGCTATTGATGAGGAGGTCAACAAGTTGCTCGGCACCGGCCACATCCGAGAGGCGCATTACCCTAGCTGGCTGGCTAATGTGGTCATGGTGCGAAAGGCAAATGGGGGCTGAAGAATCTGCATTGACTTCACTGACCTCAACAAGGCGTGTCCGAAAGATAGTTTTCCCCTGCCAAGGATAGACCATCTAGTGGATTCCACCTCTGGCCACGAGCTCCTCAGCTTCATGGATGCCTTCTCTGGATATAACCAGATAAGGATGGACCCCAGCGATGAAGAGCATACCTCCTTTATGATGGAGAAGGGCATTTATTGCTACAAAGTGATGCCCTTCGGTCTCAAGAACGCGGGGGTAACCTATCAAAGATTGATGAATAAAGTCTTTCAGGACCAGTTGGGCCCGAACATGGAGGTCTACGTGGACGATATGCTAACAAAAAGCACCCATGCCTCCAACCACGTCTCCGACCTAGAGGAAACCCTCAACAACCTCCACCGCTTCCAGGTTAAGCTGAATCCCAAGAAGTGTGCCTTCGAGGTCACGGCGGGCAAGTTCCTGGGTTTTGTGGTGACTCAGCGAGGGATCGAGGCAAACCCAGAGAAGATCAGCGCCATCCTCGACATGAGGCCATCATCCAGCAAGAAGGAAGTGTAACGACTAACGGGGAGGGTGGCGGCTCTAAGTCGTTTCCTCTTCAAATCAGTCAAAAGGTGCTTGCCCTTCTTCAAGGCCCTGCGGAAAGTGAACAGCTTCGAGTAGACGGACGACTGCCAGAAAGCCTTCAATGGGCTGAAGGCGTTTCTGTCTTCTCCTCCGCTCCTGTCTAAGCCAAGGGACGGGGAGAGTCTTTTTCTCTACCTCGCCGCCTCTCCGGAGACCGTTAGCTCAGTCTTGGTGTGCCTCGATGCTGACGAGACCCAGAGGCCTGTTTATTACGTGAGCAAGGTGCTCTATGATGCGGAGGTCAGGTATTCCAAGGCAGAAAAAATTATCTTCGCTCTGATCGTCTTTGCCCGTACTTTCAAGCACATCCCATTGTGGTGCTCATGGACCAGCCCTTCCGAGCCATCCTGGCTCGTCGGACACCTCAGGCCGACTCGCCAAGTGGGCTATCAAGCTGGGAGAATTTGACCTTTCCTTTCAAGCACGGCCGGCTCTGAAGTCCCAAGTCCTGGCCGATTTTCTGGTTGAGTGCACTTGGGCAGATGGGGCGACTGAGGAGGCTTCAGTGGAGTAGCATAAGCCCGGGCCGAGCGATGATGGAGAGACCTGGATACTCCACATGGACGGCGCATCAAACTCTCAAGGAAGCAATGCCGGCCTCATTCTTGCCGGACCAGGTGGAGAGAGAACAGAATGCGCCCTGCGGTTTCTGTTCGAAGCCACCAATAATCAAGCCAAGTACGAGGCCTTGCTGGCAGCATTAAGGCTAGTCCAAGAATTTGGAATAAGGCATCTCAGAGCTTTCACCGACTCGCAACTCATCTCCGGATAAATCAACGGAGAATATGAGGCGCGTGACCCTGCTATGACCTAGTACTTGAGCAAGGTTCGGCTCTTGGTCTCTCTGTTAGCTTATTTCAGCATCAGCTACATTTCTCGGAGCGAGAACGCCAAGGCCGACATCCTTTCCCGCCTGGCTACCTCCGCCGACAGCATTGCAAGGGACGCCTACATCGAATACTTAGAAAGGCCCAGCATAGAAGACAGCGAGGAAGTCCTCCGACTCACCCAAGAGCCAACATGGATGGATGGCTATGTCCTCTATCTCACTGACGGCACCCTTCCCGATGATCGCAACGAAGCCAGACTACTCAAGTGGAGGGCCTCCAAATTCGTCCTCATAGACGGATGTCTATACAGGAGGTCATTCTCCTACCCCATTCTCAAATGTGTAGGACCCGTCGACGCCGACTACATTCTTAGAGAAATCCATGAAGGCATCTGTGGAAATCACCTGGGAGGCAGATCCCTAGCCCAGAAGGCCCTTCATCAAGGATACTTCTGGCTCACCATGAGGGAGGATGCTGCCAAATTGGTTTAGAAGTGCGATGGTTGCCAGCGCCACGCACACATCCAGCATCAGCCGTCTGTCCCGTTGAACCCGCTCTCGGCCCCTTGGCCTTTCGCTTAATGGGGAATGGACATCCTTGGGTCATTCCCCCCAGCTTCGGGGCAGTGGAGATTCTTGCTGGTCATCATCGACTACTTCACCAAGTGGGTCGAGGTCGAGGCGCTGGCTAAGATCACCGAAAGTAAGGTTAAAGCCTTCTTCTGGAAGTCGATCATATGCCGCTTTGGCCTACCTCACACCCTCGTCACGGACAACGGCCGCCAGTTCAACAATGATGCATTCAAGGCTTTTGAGGCGAGTTAGGAATTCATCATCAATTCACCTCTATCGGCCACCCTCAAACCAATGAAGAGGCCGAGGTTATGAACCACACCATTCTCAGAGGGCTCAGGACTCGGCTAGACGAATCCAAGGGTCGATGGGTAAAAGAGCTCCCCAGTGTGATATGGGCTTACCACACGACCCCCAGAGCCCCGACGGGCGAGACTCCCTTCAGTCTCGTCTTCGGATCCGAAGCCGCCATCCCCGTTGAGATCGGACTGCCCAGTCCGCGCGTGGAGTCCTTCAACGAGGAAAATAATTTCGTATTGATACGAGCCAACCTAGACTTCATCGATGAGGCATATGATCGGGCGAGGCTACGCATGGCGACCTTCCGCCAGCGGGCAGCCAAGTACTACAATGCCCAAGTTCGTCACAAAGTCTTTCGCCATGGAGATTTGGTTTTGAGAAAGGCTGAGGTATCCAAGCCTACGGAGGGGGGGCAAACTGTCCTCCAACTGGGAGGGTCCTTATCGTATCGCCGAGACACTCTATCGAGGAGCATACAGATTAGAAGAACTCGACGGACGACTCATTCCATGTACCTGGAATGCGGTAACCTCCGCCAATATTATCAATGATGTATCCCCCCCAGAGTGCGAGTAATGAAAGGGTCCATTCCAATGCCACAGCCTGCCCTTCCTTGTATCCAAGGACCAAATCTCGAAAAAGGAGCTCGCTGGCATCGCGGCCCATGGGATACCATTCGGCCCCAGCACAGAGGTGCCCCCGAGTCGGTTAAGACCCTAAAGTCTTCGTATCCGATGAGTCGCCCCTCGGATGGCACACAAACCCCCGAGGTAACTCTAAAGGAGCTCGCCGGCATCACGGCCCATGGGACACCACTCGACTCTAGCACGGAGGTGCCCCCGAGTCGGTTAAGACCCTAAAGGCTCTGTACCCGATGAGTTGCCCCTCGAGCGGCACACAAACCCCCGAGGTGGCTCTAAAGGAGCTCGCCAGCATCGCAGCCCACAGAAAACCACTCGGCCCTGGCACGGAGGTGCCCCCAAGTTGGTTAAGACCCTAAAGGCTCCGTACCCGACGAGTCATCCCTCGGATGGCACACAAACCCCGAGGTGATTCTAAAGGAGCTCGCCGGCATCGCAGCCCATGGGACACCACTCGGCCCTAGCACAGAGGTGCCCCCGAGTCAGTTAAGACCCTAAAGGCTTCGTACCCGATGAGTCGCCCCTCGGGCGGCACACAAACCCCCGAGGTAGTTCTAAAGGAGCTCGCCGGTATCGCGGCCCATGGAACACCACTCGGCCCTGGCACAGAGGTGCCCCCAAGTTGGTTAAGACCCTAAAGGCTCCGTATCCAACGAGTTGCCCCTCGAGCAGCACACAAACCCCCGAGGTGGTTCTAAAGGAGCTCGTCGGTACCGCGGCCCAAGGGACACCACTCGGCCCCAGCACGGAGGTGCCCCCGAGTCGGTTAAGACCCTAAAGGCTCCGTACCCGATAAGTCATCCCTCGAGCGGCACACAAACCTCCGAGGTGGTTCTAAAGAGCTCACCGGCATCGTGGCCCACGAGACACCACTCGGCCCAAGCACAGAGGTGCTCCCGAGTCGGTTAAGATCCTAAAGGCTTTGTACCCGATGAGTTACTCCTCGGGCAGCACACAAACCCCCGAGGTGGTTCTAAAGGGCCCTGCTCGGCCCCCCAACGTCTCCATAGTTTGGCCGAGCTCGACATCTCCAAGTTGGCCTCGACACTAAGTTGCCCTCGGATCGTTCCAAGCCTTTAGAAAATCCGTGCGCGGGCGAATCTCCCTACAAGTAGCCTGCGACAACCAGGGCATCTTGAGCAACCTTCCACATGGCTGGTTTATCTCTCGAAGATGCAATCCAAACATTAGCAAACTTAAGACTGCGATTCGGCCACGGCATCATCAACATGCGCAATGCTCAGAAATAGAAAACATCTCAGAAGGAAGGTTCCTCCTCATTGACGAATACGTGGCCCGTCTCATTGCTAGTTGCACAATAAAATGTTCAACCCGAAGGAAGGAAGAGACGAACGAGACAGAGCACAAAAACATTTTCACAAAAAGCTCTTCTTCATTAATAATGGAATTGAAGTACAAAACTCGGCCCGAAGCCAGTTACAAAAAGAAAAGAAAAGAAGAAGAAACGACAATTCTTTAGGGCTTGCTCGGGCCCGGCTCTCCCTCGTCGCCCTCCTCCTTCGCTGGCCCCTCATCAGGTTCCCCAGGGTGGATCCCCTCGAGCTCGAAGGTGTTGATTTTAAGAGCCACGAACACTTTGGTCTTGCACATATCGAAGCCCTTAACATAAGCATCAAGGCTGGCCTCAAGGACTTCCTTCTCGAACTCCAGCGAGGACTTGTAGTTGGTGATGGCTTGTCCCGCCCCGGCCTCAGCCTGCTGCGCCCTAGCCTCGGCCTTCTGGGCTTGTGTCTCAGCCCGCTGCGCCCTAGCCTCAGCCTCCTTGGCTCGCGCCTCGGCCTCTCAGGCTCGGCCCTCGACCTTTTCGGCATGGGCGCTGGCCTCGTCAGCATAGGCCACTGCCCCGGCCTTTTCTTGGCCCACCTCGGCTACCGCCCTCTCTATGGCGACGTTTCTCTGCGCGGCGGAAAATGCTTCACCCCGCATCGCCTCGGCCTACCCCTTGGCATGTTGGAGCTTGCGCGCCAGCTCTTCCGACTGTGCCTCGGTGGCCTCCAATTTGGCCGATATCAGTGCCAACTTGGCCTCGGCCGCAGAGGCCCGGCCACCTTCAACTTCGGCCCGGAGCTTCGCCTCCCTTATTCGGTTGCCCAAATTCTCCTCCCGAGCCTTGGCCTCGTGATGAAGTCGAGCAAGGCTCTGGGACTGCACCATGCTCTCCTTCTTATACTTGTCGGCCCACGCCATTGCCTTCACGAGCGCGTCCGCGGAGTGGGACATCGCTTTGCGTAGGGAAATCGCGTCGTTGGCCATCTACAGCAGAAGAATGCGTTAACCGCAGGGAAAAACTAGGACATCATAAAGTATGTCCGAAAATGAAGAAAATTTAGAGGGTTACCTGGATGACGGAGACCATCACTATGTCCAAAATCATGGAGTGGCTCTGCCCCTGCATTTCCTCATTGGACTCAGCAGTCTGAACCCTTGACAAAAGATAGGCGGCCCGCCCGGCATCCGCCATTGAATTGAACTAGGGTGCCAGTCGCGCCAGCCCCGCCTGCGGCCCTTCAGCCCGGGGCGGGTCGAGCGGCGCGTCGATCATTAGGATGAGCTCCCCAGCTCATCCCTCTGCTTCCTGATCGTCTCCGCCCCGGCCTTGGACCCTGGGCGTCTGGCTTCCCCTCTCTGGCAGTCAGGGGAGCCCTCTTCGCCTCCGGCTCCGCGGCAGCCGGAGGGCTGATGACAACTGTAACCTACTCCGCCTCGGGCGCATCAGTGGCGGCAGGAGCTTCCTCTTCGAGGTTCACGACCACCACGGCTGCTTTAGTGGTAGCCGGGATCTCCCCTTCCTCTACTTCGTTCCCGGCCAGCCCCGGGACCACTCCTACAGCCGGCATTTCCTCAGCCGGCTCCTCCGCAGGCATTGATGCCTTGGGGTTTCATCAATCTGAGCCGGCTCGGCCTGCTCTCTCCTTCGAGCCCTCTTCGCTGGCCTTGCCGCTTCTCCCGCCGCCTGCCTCTTTTGCTGCAGGGCGGCTTTGAACATATCGGTGGAAAACTTCATCGCTGCACCAAAAATGATAAACGTTAGCGACAGTATACAATGAACCTCAGGTCGAGACAGAAGGAGTCGAACGTCGTGCTCACTGACCGCCGGGGCCAACTTGGCCTCAAGTAGGTTCTCCTCGAACATGAGTTCCTTGTAGCCAGGGATTTGGCAGAGGACAACTGGGTAAAGAGTTCCCTATCCCTCTCCCCCACGGCAGCATTATCGTTAGAGCTGGTGTCCGGCTCTCTCAATCAGCCCTCATCCTCTCGACATGGGTGAAAAAGAATCGGGACTTTCACCCCCTAATCTTGGACAGGAGACCTAAAGGGAAGGCTCTACTCGGCCTGGCGGTGAATGCCCACTAGGCCCCCTCACCTTGGCGGCAGAGCTTGTAGAAAGCCCAGAACAATGGCAATCCTGCCCGGGCCCCCTGGAAGAAACAAAGAATGACAAAAGCGCAGATGATCCGAATTGAGTTCAGAGTCAACTGCGCCGACACTAACCTATACCTATCTAAAAGGTTCAAGAAAAAGGGATGGAAAGGAAGGCGCAGCCCACACCGAAAAAACTCCTCGTATAGAGCGACCCGACCGGGGTGGACGGAAGTCACTCTATCTTCGAGCCCCAGCGCGGACAGGCGGATGAAACTGGGAACCATGTACCTAGCCCTGATGGCCTCTATATCCTCTGGGGTCATGGTTGAGGCCACTCCCGACGGACCCGCAGGGTCAAGGCCCACCACCTGAGGTGGTGGACGACGAGAAGACACGGGAACCACCCTAAGAGGGGAGCCTGAGATGGACGGGGGTTCGGTCGTCGACGGTCGATTGCGGATGGCAATGCCACCCATCGGCCGAGGCACCTGGTTGTCTGAAAGGGTTTGGTCTTCACCATCAAAATGGGAAGACTCTACTATAGGCCTCTTACCCTCCCTAACAGCACGACGGTCCATGGGAAGACGGAGGATGAAACTAACCTGGGGATCAAAAGGAACCTGAAGACAAAAGGACTCAGGTCGCAGAAGAACTCAGAGAAGAGGAAGCTGGAAGAAAGCGATGGCAATATAAAGCTTCCCCCAGGCCCTCGGGGCGCTTTTATACCCTCCTTTTCCGAACAGCGACGCCCGCAGCTCGCCATGTGGCGTGCTTCTATTGCACCACGGATTGTCCCCGGCAATCTTGCCTACGCCGAGGCATGCCGCTTTGATTCGTCCCAAGGAGCGTGATCCCCGACCAATCGCAGAGCATAGAAAGCAGAGAAATAATGATAACACCCACCTTTTCCCATCCTCTGATGGGCACCCTTTTCAAGGCATCCGGCGTTAACGTCAGCTCCCACCTACCGCATGATTGTGGAGGATCTGCGAGGTGACACTGCCTCGAAAGAACGCACCAGCTCACCAGTCATTAAAAGCGCAGTGAGGCAATCATTTTTGAATTTTTACGCCCCTTTCGCCCAAAGGACGGTAGACGCATGGCCCTCCGTGCTCAGGGGCGGGGGGGGGCATCTGATGTGGCTGATGTAGCCACAAGGGCAATTATGGCAAAATCAAGAGCTTAAGGCGACCCCGCCCTGGCATCTCCAAGTCGGCCGAGTCAACTCCGACCTTCCCTAGTCGGCCCCGCTCCGCCCCAACATCTCCAAGTCGGCCGAGTTGGCCCCCGACCTTCCCTGGTCGGCCCTGCTCTGCCCCGGCATCTTCAAGTCAGCCGAGTCGGCCCCCGACCTTCCCTGTCAGCCCCGCTCGGCCCCGACATCTCCAAGTCGACCGAGTCGGCCCTGACCTTCCTGGTCGGCCTCGGCATCTCCAAGTCGGCCGAGTCAGCCCCGACCTTCCCTGGTCGGCCTCGCTCGACCCCGGCATCTCCAAGTTGGCCGAGTCGGCCCCGACCTTCCCTGGTCGGCCCCGCTCGGCCCCGACATCTCCAAGTCGGCCGAGTCAGTCCCGACCTTCCCTGGTCGACCCCGCTCGACCCCGGAATCTCCAAGTCAGTCGAGTCGGCCCCAACTTCTCAGTCGGCCCCGCGCGGCCTAGGCATCCCCAAGAGAGCCAGGGTGATCCCGACTTTCCCAAGTCGGCCCCAGGACGGTCCTGGCTGCTCAAGCTGCCATCCTTCTGACCCGCGCCATCTGACATTGTCCAGGCTCAACTACCCGCTGGCTACGCCGCCGATGGGACCAGACCTAACTACCCGCTAGCCCCCTTGACTGATGGGACTTGGCCCACCAACCGCCGTTTTTCCCTCTCCGATGGGACAGAACCTACCAACCGACCCAGGTTCACGCAACCCCCACGAACCCCACCGATATTCCTTTCTCACGGAACTCCACGTGGTCGTGCAGGTATCAACCACCTATAAAAGGGTAAGTCCACTCAAGGACCAGGTACGCAAACTGATGCACTCGTTACTCTATCACCCAGAGAAGGATTCCCCTTTTTGCAGACCCCTCTCACCCAAGAAGAGCCTATTTGAGTTCTTCCTCAGCTGTGACCTCAATTGTTGACTTGGGCGTCGGAGGGTCCCCACTGGAGCATCCCTCCGGTCTAGGGATTTTTGCAGGCCATCTGACTCGGCGAAGGTTCGCGGATCAAGCAGTTCCCTTTCCTGACATTCAAGACCGGCGATTGAGCATCATTAGTTGCCAGACCTGGCTCAGACATTGACCCGGCCAAGGGCTTGGGTCACTGGGTCACTTGTTCAACCATCGGGTTACCGGTTGAACCATCGATCAATTATTTTAATATAAAATATATATTTATATTAATAAAAATTATTTTTAATAAAATGAACATATGAATACTAATCTTTATAATTTTCTTTTTTAAAAAAAATCTTTTTTTGGTATCGTATTTAATCTCTAAAATTTGCTTACTTTCAATCCGTGTACCCATTTTGTTTGATTTAACTTTTTCTCAAAAAAAAAAGAAAATTAAAGAAAATTTCTATTCAAGTTTCCTTTATTTTCATCATTTTCTCTTTATGTCTCTACTTTTCCGTCTTGATTCCTGATGGGGCCAGTTGACCCCACGGAGAATAAAGACAATAATTTTTGGATGGCCCACCTTGACAGCGGCGTCGGTCTCAACGTTGGCCACGTCCCGCCTCGATCTTGGTATCGGCCGCGGCCCACTTCGACCTCATCGTCCACGACGGCCCACCTTGGCCTCGGCAATCGGCCTCGTCCCGCTCGGCCACCTCGGCTCTAAGCTGGCCGGCCCCGGCACCTTCCCAAGCGGCCCGACATCTTCCTAGCCGGCCCCCTACGTCTCCAAGCTGGCCGAACCCGGCACCTTCCCAAGCGACCCGACATCTTCCTAGCCGGCCCCCTACGTCTCCAAGCTAGGCGGCCCTGGCACTTACCAGCCGGCCCCAGCACCTCACAGCCGGCCCCGGCACATTCCTAGCCGGCCCCCTACATCTCCAAGCTGGCCGGCCCCGGCACCTTCGAGTTCTCCAAGCCCGCCAAGTCGGCCCTGACCCTTCCTGGTCGGCCCTTCTCAGCCCCGACATCTCCAAGCCCGCCGAGTCAGCCCCGGCCATTCCTAGTCGGCCCCTCTCGGCCCCGGCATCTCCGAGTTCTCCAAGCCCGCCGAGTCGGCCCCGACCCTTCCTGGTCGGCCCTTCTCGGCCCCGGCGTCTCCAAGCCCGCCGAGTCGGCCCCGGCCATTCCTAGCCGGCCCCTCTCGGCCCCGGCATCTTCGAGTTCTCCAAGCCCGCCGAGTCGGCCCCGGCCATTCCTGGCCTGTCCTGCCCCGACACTTCCTGGCCGAGGAGGTCGGCCCCGGCCGCCCCTGGCCAGCCGGGTTCAGCCTCGACTCCCCCAGGAGGGTCAAGGTGTCCCAGTTCTCCCCAGCATGGCCCTAGCAGTTCAAGAAACCACCTCTCTGACTCGCACCGCCTGAGAATGCCAGGTCCACCTACTACTGGCCACGTTGTTGATGGGACTAGACCCAACTACCCAACAGCCCCGCTGGCTGATGGGACTTAGCCCACCAACCACCGCTTTCTCCCTTTCTGATAAGACAGGACCCACCAACTAGCGCAGATTCACGCAACTCCCAAGAACTCCGTAGACATTCCCTCCTTACGAAATCCCACGTGATCATGCCAGGGTCAACCCCTATAAAAAGGTGAATCCACCCAGTAAATAGGTATGCGCGATAATCCCCAAAATCACAGCCTTAGCATTCAGGAAGGAATCCCTCCTCCCTGAGACCTCCTTTTTCATACTAAAAAGGGCTCACTCGAGCCCCTCTTCAGCTGTGACCTCAGTTGCTAACTTGGGCGTCAGAGGGTCCCACCGGAGAACCCTCTCCGGTCCTAGGACTTTTCTGCAGGTAACCTGGTGAAAAAGAGACTGGAGAAGCATTCCATTCCCGACCTCCAGGATAGGTGATTGAGCGTCATCAGATGGCGCGCCAGGTAGGAGGATAAGAAAAAGTAGCGAACGTTCTCCCTGCGCTACATCTCGGTAGGCGAGACTCTCTCCCCCTCTTCTCTTCGAGAAGCCATGGTGGTGACGCGAGCTCAGGATGCCTCCGTCAGCTATCCAGCGGGGCTCTCTCCGCCAACTAGGCAGCAGGAGGCCAATCCCCCTGCTACCAACCCTCCAGTTACCTGCCCGCCGTCGAAGGCCGTTGATCAAACAGCGGAGCGCTGGCGACTCTTTCCCAGCAAGTCCAGAATCTCACCGCCATGGTCCACGGGCTCCAGCAACAACAGTTCATGGCCACCCAGCATCAGACTGCTCCCCCCGCCATTCAACAGTCGGCGAGGGGAGGTTCTCCTCGGCGGGTGGCCGATCGGCGAGAGATCGGCCGATGTCAGGTTTCCCCTAGGAAGCCTCAACGCGAGCCCTCCAAGCGGCCACGGTCCCCTGACCATGGCCCCAACAAATTTCCTCCCAAGCCACATCATCACGAGGAACCCAGGTGGAAGTCCCAACTTCCGTCTCCATCTCCTTTTGCCTCTTCTTCTTCCTCCTCCGAGCCATCTCGCAGGGCCCCGACGATCAGCCGCCAGGCAGAGGAACGCCTGGAGGGGAGTACAACAGGCGCCTCGATGAGCTCGCCAAGAAGATCAACCATTAGCCGGAGGAAGAGTTCGACACTCGTCCTCTTTACACCCGCCAGATATTGGGGGAACCAGTCCCCTCCAGGTTCCGCTTTCCTCAGATAGACCTGTATGATGGTACGATAGATCCTCTCGATCATCTCGAGAGTTACAAAGCAATGATGCAAATCCAGGGCGCTTCAGATGCCCTTCTCTGCAAAGCCTTCCCCGCTACCTTGCGGAAGGCCGCCCGTGCATGGCACTCACGCCTGCCCCCTCACAGCATCGACTCCTTCCGGGAGCTGGAGAAAGCCTTTCTAGCACACTTCGACGCCTGCCGGCGAATCCCAAGGGTAGCCGACAGTCTTTTCTCTGTCCATCAGAAGGAGGGAGAGTCTCTGCGAGACTTTGTGTCCGGTTCAAGGCCGCCGCCCTCGAGGTCTATCATCTCGACAACGCGGTGGCAGCACTGGCGTTGAAGCGGGGACTCCTCCCGTCCCACTTCACTTTCTCCTTGGATAAGAAGCCCCCAAGCTCTTATTCCGATCTCCTCCTCCGAGCTCAGAAATACATCCGTGCGGATGAAGCCGACTTCACCCACCGGGAATCTTCAAGAAACTCCAGCCACAAGACCGCTCGCCCCGAGCCCAGCGGGCCCCTCGACACAGGCGAGCTGACCCGCCTCATCGTTCTGAGATCAGGCATTGGAGCCTCGTCCCCGACGAGAGTAAGCTCACGCCCTCTTCTATCCCCTCGATCCCACATTCTGATGGAGATTGAGGGTGAGCCTTATCTCCAACGTCCTCCTCCCATGAAGAAAGGTCCTCCCCACGATAAGAGCTGCTACTGCCGTTTCCACCGGGATTACGGCCACGATACCAACAGCTACTACAGCTTGAAGTGGGCCATCGAGGAGCTCATCCAGCGGGACTACCTCGGCAAATATGTCCAAAAGGCACCGCAGCCGCTGCCAGCCCTTATGGGGGCCCCGCCTGTCCAAGCCCCGGTCGACAATGCCCCCACTGAGCGGACGATCGGGATGGTGTCCTGGGGATCGGCTTTTGCACCTAAACGGTCGAGGGGGGAGGAGGCGCGAGTAATGTACTTCCTGGGAGGGTCCCTACCGCATCACCGAAACACTTCATAGGGGGACATACAAATTAGAAGAGCTCGATGGGAAACCCATTCCACGTACCTGGAATGCGGACAACCTCCGCCAATATTACCAATGATGTACTCCCAGAAGCATGAGTAATAAAGGAGGCCCCTTCTGACACCACAGCTTGTTCTCCCTTATGTCCAAGGACCAGGTCTCTCAAAAGGAGCTCACTGGCATCACGGCCCATGGGACACCACTCGGCCCCGGCACGGCGGTGCCCCCGAGTAGGTTAAGACCCTAAAGGCTCCATAACCGGCTGAGTCGCCACTTGGGCAGCACACAAACCCCCAAGATGGTTCAAAAGGAGCTCACTGGCATCGCGGCCCATGGGACACTACTCGGCCCCGGCATGGTGGTTCCCCCGAGTAGGTTAAGACTCTAAAGGCTCCGTAACCAGCTGAGTCGCCACTTGGGCGGCACACAAACCCCCAAGATGGTTCAAAAGGAGCTCACTGGCATCGCGGCCCATGGGACACCACTCAGTCCCGACACGGTGGTGCCCCCGAGTAGGTTAAGACCCTAAAGGCTCGGTAACCAGTTGAGTCGCCACTTGGGCGGCACACAAACCCCCAAGATGGTTCAAAAGGAGCTCACTGGCATCGCGGCCCACGGGACACCACTCGGCCCCGGCACGGCAGTGCCCCCGAGTAGGTTAAGACCCTAAAGGCTCCGTAACTGGCTGAGTCACCACTTGGGCGACACATAAACTCCCAAGATAGTTCAAAAGGAGCTCACTAGCATTGCGGCCCACGGGACACCACTCGACCCCGGTACGGCGGTGCCCCGAGTAGGTTAAGTCCCTAAAGGCTCCGTAACCGACTGAGTCGCCACTTGGGTGGCACACAAACCCCCAAGATGGTTCAAAAGGAGCTCACTGGCATTGCGGCCCACGGGACACCACTTGGCCTCGGCACGGCGGTGCCCCCGAGTAGGTTAAGACCCTAAAGGCTCCATAACCGGCTGAGTCATCACTTGGGCGGCACACAAACCCGCAAGATGGTTCAAAGGGAGCTCACTGGCATCGTGGCCCATGGGACACCACTCGGCCCCAGCACGGCGGTGCCCCCGAGTAGGTTAAGACCCTAAAGGCTCCGTAACCGGCTAAGTCGCCACTTGGGCGGCACACAAACCCCCAAGATGGTTCAAAAGGAGCTCACTAGCATCGCGGCCCACGGCACACCACTCGGTCCCGGCACAGCGGTGCCCCGAGTAGGTTAAGACCCTAAAGGCCCCGTAACCAGCTGAGTCGCCACTTGGGCGGCACACAAACCCCCAAGATGGTTCAAAAGGAGCTCACCGGCATCTCGGCCCACGGGACACCACTCGCAGCGGTTCACAAACCCCCGAGTGGTTCATACCCTAAAGGCTTTGTACCCGGCGAGTCACACCTTGCAGTGGTTCCCACACCCCCGAGGCGGTTCAAAAGGAACCTGACGACTCTCAGCTCTTAGGTCATCCTCTGGGGTTTAAAAGGCTTTCAGCAGCCACGACTTACCTCAGCGGTTTCAACTCTGTGTCATCGACCGACGGCCAATCGGCCTCGACGGCTCTATTTCTGCTTCGGCAATTTTGTCCCGGCCTCAGCGGCTTTATCTTGACAGCCTCAAGCCGGCGTGTTGGCCCAGATGGCAACCCAAGAGGGGGGGGGGTGAATTGGGTTCTTTAAAAATTAGCCCTTTTTTTTTTTAAATAGTTTGCTTGTGATTTATGATGGCAAATGCAAGGTAACTATAAAGCTCAGTAAATAAGATAGAGATAGAGAAAGAGACAATGAAACACGGCAAACACAAAAGATTTTATAGTGGTTCGGTGTATCCAACACCTACGTCCACTCCCAAGATTCACTTGGGTCCACACTATAATCACCCTAGATTACAGCAGAGTTGTTTTACAAGCTCACAACTCGAACTTGTTGTTTTCCGGGCGCACAACGAACCCAGCTGGTTTCAAGGGCTCAGCAGCACAAAAACCCTAACTCAAGCTTAACCAAGCTTGAACCGAGG
>UESW01001320.1:0-147282 GCA_900491605.1 Calamus simplicifolius
ATAAAACCCGTTGGGTGCAAATGGATTTTCAAAAGGAAAAGAGGCACATATGGGAAGGTAGAGACCTATAAAGCCCATTTGGTTGCCAAGGGATATCGCCAATGTTATGGTATAGACTATGACGAAACATTTTTTTCTGTGGCAATGCTCAAATCCATTCGGTTATGCTTGCTTTAGCAGTACACTTTGATTATGAAATCTGGCAAATGGATGCCCGAACAGCTTTCCTGAATGATGAGCTGGAAGAGAAGGTGTATATGATACAACTTGAAGGGTTCACATCTACAGATGAGTCAAAAGTATGCAAGCTTTAAAGATCCATTTATGGATTGAAGTAGACATCTCAAAGTTGGAACATGTGGTTTGATAAATGTATCAAGACGTATGGTTTCGTTAGAAACAGAAAAGAACCTTGCATTTATAAATGGGCTAATGGTTCTGTGGTTGTATTTCTTGTGTTGTATGTGGATGACATTCTCTTAATCGGGAATGACATCCCAGCACTATAGGGAATAAAGGTCTAATTATCATTTCAATTCTTTATGAAGGACTTGGGTAAAGCCTCTTATATACATGGTATGAAAATCTATAGAGATAAATCTAAGAGGCTTCTGGGATTATCTCAATCTACGTACATAGACACTGTACTGAAACGGTTCAGTATGGAGAATTCCAAGAAAGGCTATCTCCCAATAGGCCATGGAATTTCTCTCCAAAAAGGATTGTGCAAAAACTCCTGAGAAAAAAGAGCATATGAGTAGGATTCCATATGCTTTGGTAGTGGTTCTATCATATACGCTATGACATGTACTAGACTAGATGTGGCATACTCACTAGGGGTAGTGAGCAGATACCAGTTTGACCCAGGTGATGCTCATTGGAAAGTAGTAAAGACTATTCTTAAGTATTTGCAAAATACTAAGGACCAATGGCTAATTTATGGAGAACCTGACTTAAAACTTGTGGGGTATACTGACTCTAGTTTTCAGTCAGATAGGGATGACAGCAAGAGTGTGTCAAGATTTATTTTTACCCTAAATGAAGGAATGATTTGTTGAAAAAGTTTCAAGCAGCACATAGTGGCGGACTCCGTTTGTGAGGCAAAATATAATGAGGCATCGAATGCAGCAAAGGAAGTTGTATGGTTGTGAAAGTTTCTAGAAGAACTGGGAGTGACACCTTCTTTAGATGGTCATATTTCAGTGCACTGTGACAACATCGATGCTATTGCTCAAGCCAAAGAGCCAAAGTCCCATCAACGCACCAAACATATTCTGCGCTGTTATCACCTTATGCGAGAAATCATGGAGAGAGGTGACATCGACCTTTAGAAAATTAATGGAAAGGAGACCTAACCGACCCATTCACTAAAGCTCTCGAAATCAAAGAATTTGGTGACCATAAATGAAAGATGGGTATTAGATACTATTCTGAGTGGCTTTAGTTCAAGTGGGAGTTGATGAAATTGTATCCTAAAGCCAATCAACTAACATGTAAATGATTATGCAAGTTGTAAATATATATAAATTATTAATTAATAAAATATTTATTTGGCAGTTCATCACATCGCATCTTTCTGAAATAATTTTTTTTGTGATGGAGTCCTTATAACTATAATCTATTCAATAAAGAGAGGGTTTATTGAGTAGTTCTTAAAATAGTCACAACCAAATGATATATAGTTATAGGGCAACTATGTATCAAGTAAAGATCGTTGTATGTCATATAGGTTGAGTGTCCTCTTTACCAAGAAGTGTGGTGATACTAGTATGATATGCATATGAGGTGTATGATACCTCACTAAACGTGACCAATCTGCGGAACACTCTTCTGCCAAGAATTGTTCGTGAAGGGATATGGATATAAGTGTCCCTCTGATCTAAGATCACCATGGTAGCTTGCAAACAACCTGCTGTACTTGGGTGCCGAATTATCTAGATTTTTAATCTAGTGATAGAAGATTTCTGGGTGCAGTAAAGTACTTATGGAGCAGTGAGTGGATCAAGATGGGATTGACCCCTCCAAACAATTTGGAATAAATGTCTCAATGTGTTTCAATTTAGTCAAACCTTGGCCAGGATAGTCCTTGTAAGAAGGCACATGACTTGTGAAGATTGACACTTTATGAATGAACTGATTAAGGGTTGGCAATTAAAACCTAAGTCATCTTAAGCATTGAGGGTCAAAGGAATGAATTATATGGTAACCATATGCCAAAGGGTTTCTTTCTTAACTTCCAATCTTTTTCGGTTTTTGATTGAAAAGAAGATGAAAATTTCTTCCTTATCTTTTAAGAAATGTTGTAAAAGGAAAAGATAAGATGGAAAGTTTTTTAGGATGAAAGGGATAGCCTGGAGTAAAATGTTTCCCCAATAACAAACATCCTTTTGACAACTCTAAGAGAACCTTGGTGTTAAAAAAAAGAAATTTCATCGTCGAAGCCTTGAAGGGGAGCTAGCACTCCGAAGAGGTGGATCAGGACCAAAACCCCAATGTGGATCACCTGTAGAGGCCATACACCTTTGTGTGGCTTGTAGAAGTTATACCTACCATCGCCTTCTATTATTGTGAGTCATTAAGCATCCAAAGGTAAAAGATTCAATAGTTACTGGTGACTTAGATATAATTTAAGACACTAGGCCACAAACATAGATATGATCTATGTTATTTGTATTTACATAGATTTGATTTGTGTACCTTTTTATATAGATTTGATCTATGTACTTTTCTTTTATACATGTATATATATAATTTTTATATATTAATCCTGTTATAGGCTAATATTGGATTGGATCCAATATCTTATTGCATCCGTTGCGTATTTATTTTAAAAAAATTTAAAATGCATATCTGTAGCCTACAAAAAGATTTACTAACAATTTGAAGCCCTATAACCAACTCTAAGCACTCTCCATATCAATTACCAACCAAAAGAAATTTCTTATTATAAATGATATATTTGACTTCACATATTGATGGCTTCATAAATTATATCCATGACACCTTTCATTATCTATAAAATATCATTCATTTTAGCTACGAAATCTATATGATAATTTTAAATCAAAGAAGTGTATATGATGAGCTGCCCACATGACATTGGCACACAATACAAGGGATATTGCTCATGGAAGAGAAAGCTATAGATGATGGATTTAACACAAAAAACAACAATCAACTTCAAGGTGCAAGCCAAGAACCAAAACGAACGCAACACAAAAGATTGGCCTCAAAATTTCCACTAGACACTTTTTGGTCTGAAATTTTCATTTTATGTGACAAGACAATCATTCAAGTGATTTAAATTTGCTTCTCTGTAGGTGGACTACATATTGAGGCAGAAGAAGGATCTTTCCCATACTTGAGGATATGCGAGACACTTCAATTGAGCCCAGATTTCTTCATCCCCCATGACGCTGATGATGAGGTCAATGAGACCACCCACTCTACAGTCATGGAAGGTGAGGAACCCATGGGCTCATCAGACTCAAAAATTTTGAGTGTGACATGCACTGAATCCTGGTCACTACATATATTTTAAACATTGCAAATATATGAGACTGTTATATAAATTAATTATGCCTATGATATTACAATGTGTTGGGATGTAAAGGTTTGAAACAGTGGAATCAAAGGTCTAGAAATGCTAAATTTCAAAATATATATACAGGTGAGGCATTATGGGTAACAATAAATAATAATTACGTTGCTGACCACACAGTCTTCACAAGACAAATTAAACACAATGTACCATTGGGCAAATCATAGAACAGAAGTTTCTTCTTGACATCATGCAATTACCAAAAAAATATATTTAAAATGGCACTATAATAAATACCGAAATAAAAGTATATTGGTCGCATAACAATTTTAAAAATGATAATAAGTACCAATAAGAATAGCCCCACATCCACACCCCCTTTGAATTTGCCTTTCATTAGATGCTTAGGATGGTTGTGTTTATAGAATATTTGAGGTGAGTACGTAGTCAAACAATGCTCAAAAAAAGCTAAGCAGAACATTGGCTGTGTTCCATTATTCTACGACTGAGGGGGGAAAAGTAAGACAATGACCCTATTAAAAATCATCAATACAATTGTATTTTATTAGTGTTGCCGCCGGGATCTGTCCTCCGACTCGAGCGCGGCCGGTCTACTAATCAGGGCTTCCTTCTGGGCGGACCTGCACAGAAGTCCTCACGTGAGACGTTAGGGGTGGCCCTCCACGGAAGACCCTCTGATGCTCAAGTCAGCGGTGATCAGCGATCAACAGAAAATGGGAAGAATGATCTCTATGGGGAGTCCTTCCAGGGGTGGCCAATCGGAAGCTCCAGGAGAGCATCGACGAGCAGTGGGAGAGAGAGAGAGTGAGCGAGAGTGAGAGTGAGCCGGGGGCTGTCAGCGCATACCTGAAAGAATCTGGGAATATTGTATTTATAGGCAATCACCTGGATCTTGAGCGCCTTCTAGAAGGTTCGAAGGTTGTTGGGATTCGAATCAAGCTGTTATGAAGCCGATGGGATCCGTATCTTGTCTGTTAAAAGATCGATGACTGGGAGGGCCCCCTGATGGCCTAAGATCTGATGAGTGCGTAGGTCCTAGGCCGTTATTCTAGATCCTAGACCACTCCTCAATATGATTCTTTGTTTGGGATTCTGTTACGATAGGCCTAGGCTCTCCCGCTTCGGGTTCCACGGAGGTGAGTATCGAGTCATGGATCGTTCAGGGAAGCCGAGCTATTAGAAGCTCGGGGGAAGCCGAGCTGTGGGAAGCTCGGGGGAGGTCGAGCTATGGGAAGCTCGGGGAGGACGGGCTATGGAAGCTCGGGGGAGGCCGAGCTATGGAAAGCTCGGGAAAGCCAGGCTATGGAAGCTCGGGAAGGCCGAGCTATGAAAGCTTGGGAAGGCCGAGCTATGGGAAGCTCGGGAAAGCCGGGCTATGGAAGCTCGGGAAAGCCGAGCTATGGGAAGCTCGGGGGAAGCCGGGCTATGGAAGCTCGGGGAGGCCGGGCTATGGAAGCTCGGGAAAGCCGAGCTATGGGAGCTTCCATAGCCCGGCTTTCCCGAGCTTCCCATAGCTCGGCCTCCCTCGAGCTTCCATAGCCCGGCTTCCCCGAGCTTCCATAGCTCGGCCTCCCCCGAGCTTCCCATAGCTCGGCCTCCCTCGAGCTCCCATAGCTCGGCTTCTCCCAAGCTCCCCACAGCTCGGCCTCCCCCAAGCTTCCCACAGCTCGGCTTCCCTGAGCGATCCATGACTCGATACTCACCTCCGTGGAACCCGACGCGGGAGAGCCTATGCCTATCATAATAGAATCCCAAACAAAGAATCATATTGAGGAGTGGTCTAGGATCTAGAATAACGGTCTAGGACCTACGCACTCATTAGATCTCAGGCCATCAGGGGGTCCTCCCAGCCATCGATCTTTTAACAGACAAGATACGGATCCCACCGGCTTCATAACAGCTTGATTCGAATCCCAACAACCTTCGAACCTTCTAGAAGGCGCTCAAGATCCAGGTGATTGCCTATAAATACAATATTCCCAGATTCTCTCAGGTATGCGCTGACAGCCCCCGATTCACTCTCACTCTCACTTTCGCTCACTCTCTCTCTTCCACTGCTCATCGGTGCTCCCCTGGAGCTCCCGATTGACACCCCTGGAAGGACTCCCCAGAGAGATCCTTCTCTCCATTTTCTGTTGATCGCTGATCACCGCTGACTTGAGCGTTGGAGGGTCTTCCGCGGAGGGCCACCCCCAACGCCTCTCGCGTGAGAACTTCTGTGCAGGTCCGCCCAGGAGGAAGCCCTGATTAGGAGACCGGCCATGCCCGAGTCGAAGGACAGATCCTGGCGGCAACAGATTGGCGCTAGAGGAAGGGCCTCAAGTCCCATCAAAACTTAAAAAAAGGAGACAAGGATCTCGATCTGGAGTAGAACCTCTCCAATGGCTAATCGGAGAAGAGCAACATCTGAAGCCCAGGACCAGGTCATCACTCAAAGACATGATCCAACAAGCAATGCGGCGCCGCAGCCGCCGCCAGTTGAGACACCGTCACCGCCAGTCATCCCGGTGACCCAGGACCAGTTCGCCACGCTGGTCCAGCAGGTCCAAGCCCTGACCCACCTGGTTCAGGAGCGCTTCGCATCTGCCCCTGCTCCACGCCTTAATGAGGAGGCCGCAGCTCCTTTCTCTCCGGCCACCTCCTCCTCTGGTCCGCATGAAGCCGCGGACCCCCCACACCAACCCAAAGGGGACAAACCAGTCCCGCGAGGCGGCTACAACAGGGATCCTCCTAGATCTCGACGGGCCCGGACCCTCTCCCCGGTGTCCTCCCGCCATGATTTGACACCGTCCCTGCGCTCTCCTCACCCAGCTCCTCCTCTTACATCTAAAGAGGAGATTCGTCGACAAATCTGGGAGATGCGTTAGGAACTGGATGCCGCCAAGCAGGCCCATCCGCCTCAGCCCAAGGCGGAGCAGGGCATCCCTTTCTCCAAAGGGATCATAGAGGAAGTGATTCCCTCCCATGTCAAACTACCCTCCGTCGAGCCCTACCACGGCTCTTCTGACCCGCATGATCATCTCAGCAGCTTCTGGTCAATAATGATGTTCCACGGAGCATCCGACGCAATCCTCTACCGCGCCTTCCCCTGCACCCTCAGAAGATCTGCTCGAACCTGGTTCAACGCCTTGAAACCAGGTTCCGTTGATTCATTCGATGAGCTGAGCCATCTTTTTATTGGCCAGTTCGTCAGTAGCAGCCGTCACCGGCGGAGATCCGACTCCCTCTCCGAAGTTAAGCAGAGAGAGGGGGAGTCCTTGAGAAACTACCTTGGCCGTTTCAACAAGGCCATGCTAGAGGTGGACCACCTTAATCATGAGGTGACTATGTCCGCCTTAGCGGGGGGAGTTTCGAAGGAGAGCGACTTCTACTTGGCGATGGAAGTCAGCTACCCCCAAACCTCTCCGATATGATGGCCCTGGCAGACAAATACGCCAGGGTCAAAGAGTCGCGGAGAGTTGCCCATGCCGAGCTAGCGAAGAAGAAAGAACCTAAAGGTTCCGACAGGCACCGACCCATCTGTCGGCCAAGTCCGCCTCGTCGCCAAAGAGCTCCCCCACCGCTGCCGAGAAATCGCTCTCGGAGCTCGCCCAGACGATTCGACTGGTACACTCCGCTCACTGTACCTAGGGCACAAATTCTCATGGAGATAGAGCGCCAGCTCCTTCGGCCAGCTCCTCTCCGAGGAAACCCAACCCGAAGGGACCTCGCCAAATACTGCCGCTACCACCGGGAGCACGGCCACGACACCGAGGAATGTTGGCAGTTGAAGAATGAGATTGAGAGGCTGATTCAATGGGGTCGACTGAACCATTTCAGGAGGGCACCCGAGTCAGGACAAGGGGGGATCGCCAGCCCGAGCTTCAACAGCCTCCTCCACCAAATCCGCCTATAATCGACCACATCAACATGATCGAGGAAGGCGGTAGCTCGAGCTCCAGAAATGATGATGAAGGATCGGCGCCAAAGAAAGCACGGACGGATGAGCTCTCCTTCTCCGACGACGATCTCCGAGGGATACAGTTCCCCCATGACGATGCACTAGTTGTATCCCTCAATTTAAATGACTATGATGTAAGCCGGATCCTCGTTGATAATGGAAGTTCTGTGAATTTTGTACCTCGATGTGTTTGCCAAGATGAGATTGCTCATGAAAAACCTTCGAGCCGTGGATTCCACCCTAATGGGATTCACAGGCGACGTTATCGTCCCAGAAGGGGTCGTAACCTTAACAGTTCGGGCAGGAACCTGGCCCCTTGTGGCCACTGTTCACACGGACTTCCTAGTAACTAAACTTAGGTCACCCTACAATGCAATATTTGGGAGACCCGGCCTGATGTCCCTCAAAGCAGTTGTCTCCATCCCACACCTGTCTATGAAATTCCCCACCGAGCGGGGAGTTGGAGTTGTCCAGGGAAGCCAAACCATAGCTCGACAGTGCTTCGTCACCAGCCTTCAGTCTAGAATGCCGGAAGTTGACGGGCTGGACGCTCGGGAGGACTTCACCAAGCAATGGGGAGAACCAACTGAGGAACTGAAGGAAGTGCCGCTGGATGAGGCTCATCTCGACCGAACCATAAAGATTGGGTCGCTGCTGAAAGGCAAACCTCGGCGGGAGCTGATCGACTTCCTCCGGAGCAACGCCGATATTTTCGCTTGGACCGCCTCCGGGAATCAGTCTTGAGGTTCTCGTCCACTGCCTTAACGTGAACGAGGCGTACCGGCCCATCAAACAAAAGAAGAGGAGCTTTACCCCAGAGCGGCAGAGGGCTATTGAAGAGGGGGTCAATAAACTCATTAAGGCGAACTTCGTCCGGAAGGTAAATTACCCAAATTGGTTGTCAAATGTCGTCATGGTGAAGAAGTTAAAAGGCAAGTGGTAGATTTGCATCGACTTCACCAACCTCAACAAAGCATGCCCGAAGGACAGCTTCCCTCTTTCCCGGATTGATCAACTTGTGGACGCCACCTCGGGTCATCAAATGCTGACGTTCATGGACGCATACTCCGGCTATAACCAGATTCGGATGGCCCCCGAAGATGAAGAAAAGACCGCCTTCATAACCGACAGAGGTACTTACTGTTACCAAGTTATGCCTTTCGATCTTAAAAATGCAGGCGCCACCTACCAGAGGCTGGTCAACAAGGTCTTCAAAGAACAAATCGGCCGGAACATGGAAGTGTACGTCGGCGACATGCTGGTCAAGAGCAAAGAAGCATCATGACACATCGGGGACCTCTCGAAGAGCTTTGCAACACTCCACAAGTATCAGATGAAGCTCATCCGACTAAGTGCGCCTTCGGCGTTAACTCTGGGAAATTCCTCGGCTTCATGATCTCCCAGCGGGGTATCGAAGCTAACCACCAGAAGATCCAAGCTCTTCAACAGATGGCGCCCCCGGCATCCATTAAAGAAGTCCAGTGCCTAACTGGGAGGATAGCGGCTCTCAACTGCTTCGTGGCGCGCTCAGCCGAAAGATACCTCCCCTTCTTCAAAACTCTCCGGTCGGCTAAGAACTTCCAGTGGACCCCTAAGTGTCAAAAATCATTCCAAGATCTCAAGAAGTACCTCGGCTCCTCTCCACTCCTCAGCAGTCCAAATCCTGGCAAGACACTATTCCTGTATCTGGCTGTTTCGGAAGGTGTCGTTTGCTCGGTGCTGGTCAGAGAAGAAAACAAGGTCCATAGGCCAATTTATTATGTCAGCAAGCTACTCCGTGACGCGGAGACAAGGTATAGCCGGATTGAGAAGATGGTGTTGGCCTTGATCACCTCAGTTCGGAAGTTACCGCCATACTTCCAAGCGCATTCTGTGACAGTCCTGACTGACCAACCCATCAAGGCGGTGGTCCATCGCCCGGAGACGTCAGGGAGAATGACTAAGTGGGCCATCGAGCTGAGCGAGCATGACATCCATTTTCAGCCTCGCCCGGCCATCAAAGCTCAGGTGCTAGCCAATTTCCTCCTCGAGTGTACCATCCCAGAAGACGGCTCCACCCCCGACTCCCCCAAGAAACCAAAATCTAGCGCCCGGTGGCTCCTCCATGTCGATGGGTCATTCAACGCTCATCGCTCCGGTGCGGGCTTGGTTCTCACCAGTCCGGAGGGGGTGACCTTTGAATATGGTGTCCGCTTCTCCTTCCCAGCCTCCAACAATGAAGCTGAGTATGAAGCCCTGCTGGTCGATCTCTGGATCGCCCGCAGCCTTAAGGTGGAGAAACTGAATGCCTTCACCGACTCCCAGCTGGTGGCGGGTCACGTACGAGGGGAGTTTGAGGCCCGGGAACCGAACATGATCCGATATCTCCAAGAGGTTCGGAGCTTACTCTCCCATTTCCCCGAATTTGAGATTATTCAAATTTCTAGATCTGAAAATGCTCGTGCCGACCTGCTGTCTCGGTTGGCAACGGCGAATCTATGGACACCGAGCAAAAATTCCACCTAGAGATCCTAGAGAGACCCAGTGTCGCGGAAGCCGACCGAGTAATGCAAGTTGAGGCGAGCCATCATGATTCGACCCCGTCCTGATGTACCTCAAAGAAGGGTCACTTCCGTCCGACCGGAGAGAAGCCAGAATGCTAAAGCTGCAGGCCACCCATTATGTGTTGATCGACGATCAGCTCTACAAATGATCCTTCTCCATGCCATTGCTCAGGTGTCTTCGCCCATCTGAAGTAGATTATGCCCTCCGCGAAGTACATGAGGGGATTTGCGACAACCATCTGGGAAGCCAGTCCCTATGTCACAAGGTGCTGCGTCAAGGCTATTATTGGCCGACCATGCAGAAGGATGCAGACGACCTTGTCCGAGCTTGCGACCCATGCCAGAGGCACTCAAGCATTCAGAGGCTCCCCTCCGCCAGCCTGGTCCCCATATCCTCCACTTGGCCCTTTGCCAAGTGGGGGATAGACATCCTCGGCCCGTTTCCGCTCGCCATGGGGCAGCGAAATTTCTATTAGTCGCCATCGATTATTTCACTAAATGGGTCGAGGCAGAGGCAGTTGCACAAATAACCGAAGCATGGGCCAAGAATTTCATATGGAGGTCCATCATCTGCCGCTTCGGCCTCCTGCACACTATAATCACTGACAACGGCAGGCAATTCGATAATCCAAAGTTTTGCCAGTTCTGTGAGGAGCACGGGATCTGCCACCACCTTACCTCAGTCGGGCATCCGCAAGCCAATGGAGCAGCCGAAGTAACCAACCGGACCTTGCTTCAAGGGATCAAAGCTCAGCTCTCCAGGGCCCGAGGCAGGTGGGCAGACGTGTTGCACCATGTCCTGTGGGCCTACCGCACCACCCCGAGAGTACCCACAGGCGAAACCCCATTCTGGATGGCCTTCGGCACAGAGACCGTTATCCCCGTGGAGATAGGGCTTCCTTCTCTGCGGGTGGAAAGCTACTCAGAGGAAGCCAGCGATGAGCAGCTCCGCACCAACCTCGACCTGATAGAGGAGATTAGAGAGAAAGCTCGGATCAGAGTAGCTGCCTATCAGCAAAGGGTGGCCCACTACCATGCCTCCAGAGTCAAAGGGAAAGCTTTCTTACCTGGCGACCTCATTCTTCGGAAAGCATCTGTCTTCAAACCGCTGAAGCAAGGAAAGCTGGCACCAAACTGGGAGGGCCCTTACCAAGTAGCTGAGATCGTCAGACCGGGGACCTACAAGCTGCAAGATCTAAGCGGGAGATTCATCCCTCGGACCTGGAATTCAGATAATCTCCGCAAGTACTACCAGTAGAGTACGCCCTCTGCAGGCTCGCTCCCATATATTCTTGTCGGCACAATGTTTTATAATTCATGACATAAATCACCACAAGTTAAATAACCAAAAATCGTGAAAAGATATAGATGCTGCTTACTAATCCTCGGCACGACCGAGTTACCTGTTCAGGCAGGAAAATCTCTGAACCTCGGCTGGGCCGAGCAACAAATCTCCGAACCTCGGCTGGGCCGAGCAACTACTCTCCGAACCTCCGCTGGGCCGAGCAACAATTCTCCGAACCTCGCCTGGGCCGAGCAACAATTCTCCGAACCTCGGCTGGGCCGAGCAACAAATCTCCGAACCTCGGCTGGGCCGAGCAACTACTCTCCGAGCCTCGGCTGGGCCGAGCAACAATTCTCCGAACCTCGGCAGGGCCGAGCCATAATTCTCTGAATCTCGGTTGGGCTGAGCAACGAGTCTCCGAATCTCGCTTAGACCTAGCGATGAATTCTAGAAGCCCTGGCTAAAGCCGGAGTGCATAAAGCCCCAGTAAAAACTGAAGCACGCAAACCCCGATTAGAGCCAAAGGGCTTCCGAATAGTCCCTAGAACTTTGGCCGGTTTGAAAAAATGCACGTTGTGCAAAACCACTGACATACACAAGGTATGCGCCTTTAGGCCTTGCCAGGCCCTACATGGTCGCTCGTGGGCCCCAGACAAAAACCAGGGAATTCCCCCTGCTGCTAAATCCCGGAATCTTACCAACCAAACACCTGTCTCGCTCCACAGGTGAGATCATGACTCTGCGCGTAAACCAATGGGACCACCCAGGCCCCTCGACAGTTCAAACAGAAACGAGTGGTTTTTCTTTTTCTATGAGCTAAACGACGATATCGGAGAACAAGAAGTTGTCAAAAAAAAAGAGAAGAGAGGCCTTTTTTATTGATTGGAAAAGTAAATACAAAAGAAAAGGAGAAAAAGTACAGAAAGAAAGAAAGTGGCCCTCGCATGGGCCTAACGTCTCCCACTAGGTGCTGCCGGGTCTTCCAAATGCCGGGACAGCTCAACGACTCATTGGTAGAGGGACGCTATCTCCTCCTTCCGCTGGCCCATGACCCGGCGTAGGGCTTCAGCCTCCCTCACGGAAACGGTGAGGTACTCCTCGACTGCCTTCTCGAGCTGCTCATGGCTTGCGAAGACTGACGCCAAGGACATACCATCAACCAGCACGGCGGTGCGGCCCCCCTGAGAGCCCCTATGACCGCCGTTGGACGATTTCCCCCCACCTTGAGAGGCCATATCGAAAGTTGTTTAGAGGCTAACCGAAAGGATGGTAAGCACTGGCATCCCGCTCGTCCGTATTTGTACCTCTCAGGCGGGTATCTCGATCCGTCGGTCATAAATACCGACCCATGAGGATTCACCACGTGTCGTCGCTCTGACGGGAACCCACAGGATGCGAGGGGTCATGCCCCTTCACGAGGAAGATCGGTAAACGTCAACGAACTGCTCGAAAACTCCCTCCTTCTCTAGAGACAGGGTTCCTCCCGATCTGCTGGGCCCTCGCACAGTAAATGCCCTCGATACTCCTCCAAGCTGCCTTATATCGACCGCCCCTTGGAAAATACAAAAAAGAAAGAGTGCCAGCACCTGACGATGATTCACTCCCCTCGGGAGTAGCCAAATCATAAGTGATGGGTGTACCCCTGCGCCGCCCATTCCGCCTTGACATTCCTCACCGAGTCTCATAGGAACCATGTATCGTGACTCGCGGTGGCGACTAAGTCATCTCTCCAAGCTCTAAATCTCCGAACCTCGGCTGGGCCGAGTAACTAATCTCCGAACCTCGGCAGGGCCGAGCCATAAATCTCCGAACCTCAGCAAGGTCGAGTAATAAATCTCCGAGCTTCGGCCAAAGTTAAGGAATATGTTCCACCGCCGGACAATCTCCAAATTTCCGTCTGAATTCGGGCAGCTTACGAGCCCCGTCTAGGTCGGATAGCGCGGGATCCTCGTCCAAGAACGAACGAGATATCCTTACGCCTCATTTCATTGCCAACAACAACAACTCTTGGCGCAAAAGAGACAAAAATTAAGAGAAAGGACAAAACTTTCTTTATTTCATTACCATCGAAACCGATTACAAACGCCTAAGAGGCATTACAAGTGCATTGAAATGCATAAAATAAAGACGGGTACAAAACTCGGGCAAACTGCTCCAAAGCAGCTCCGAGCGACTGTGATGCTCCGTGTCCGATCCAACAAATCAGACAAACCACGAACCAGTTAGCCCGAGCCAATAATGGGCGGACGACATGGCCCAACCGTTGCGACCAGCTTCGGTAAATAATGATATCTCGGCGTCCCAACCAGATATCAGAGAAATCGGAAAGGGTGGACGGGATATTACCCCAAACCACCCAACCGAGGGGCCCTCCAACGAGTAGGAAGGAAGCTCGCAGACCCTGGCACCAGAGCGCTCCCCCAAATCGGGTGTGTACCGCTCCACCTTGCCCAAACTCAAAGGCAAGGTACCTGGGCGACACACCATCACCCCCTCCCCACGTGGCGAAAGACTCCCCGGGCGTACAAGCCCGGAATCCAAATCAGGGGAGGAGAAATTCATGCAACCCATGGGGAGCCTGCGTACACTTCCGTACGTCCCCAAGGGGAACCACAAAGGTCACACGGGAAGCGTATATGTGCGCTCTCCATGCGATCTCTGCAGACCTCCTGTGCGCTCTCCATACGATCTCCAGAGCTTCTTTCTTGAGGGTAGGCCACCCCCCGACGGCTCCTTCGTCACCCCAACTGTCCGGAGGACGATGACGGCTCGCAGGAGAAAAACTCGGTCCTCCCACTCTAAGCCCTAAATAAACAAGCATTGTGTGCGCCTCCACATTTTACAATAAAGAAAAACTTTGGGATGGCCCAACACAACCCTCTTTTCCCCTTTTTATAGGCGAAGACGGACCGGGAATAGCCATCAGAGCGGAAAACCCCGGGATTCGAAACGCCAAGCCCGCGCCACGATGTGACCTCCTGAAATAAAAAACAGCATCCTGCGATGCGCGCTGAGCGCATCGCCCCAGCCATGATGCACGGCAAAAGATTACCTCTGACCCCCGATCATAAGCTTTAAATGTAGAAGATTGTCCGCCGATCTTGCGGATTCTGGCGGACCTCGGGGATTGTCCTACGAAAACGATGTCCTCCAATGGCGAATAAGCACTTACGCTGCACGCCAAAGCAGCCCACGTCGGGAAAGATCAACACAGCACTGGTTCGTCAAAAAGTCTTGAGCGACCTTTTGCTGGCCGCAGAGCCGTACCACCCACTTCGGTGAAACAAAAATTGGCCCACCTTGGAAAAGACAAAACGCTGACAGGGGTAATAAACGGATGCAAAGGCCAAACCCACTCTCTGCTAGGAAGAATAAAGGGGTGACAGCGAAGGTTCAACAAACCCCCCTCTCTCTTCGTCGAAGGCACGACCACAGTCTGGCTACTGGCAATGAAAATCCCCTCGGCCCTCGCCGAGCCATTTTTGCCCCTCGGCCCTCGCCGAGCCTTTTTGACCCTCGGCCCTCGCCGAGCCTTTTTGCCCCTCGGCCTCCGCCGGGCTATTTTTGCTCCTCGGCCCTCGCCGAGCCATTTTGCCCCTCGGCCCTAGCCGAGCTACTTCATCCCTCGGCCCTAGCTGAGCTACCTTTTCCCTCGGCCCTAGCCGAGCTACTCCGTCCCTCGGCCCTAGCCGAGCTATTTCATTCTTCGGACCTAGTCGAACCACTGTGTCACTCGGCCTAATCCGAATTAAATCGTCTCTCAACCTCCCTTCAAACCAAGCCATGTTGACGTTCGATTCTACCGTCGGGGCTATCCCTATGCCTTGGCCTTGACCAGGATATTCCTTCAAAACTCGAGCCCGGGAATCAACCAAATGGCACTCGTAGTTAGGACTAAAATTAAAGGCAAGAAAGCTATGGCCAAGAAGGACAAATGAATGACAAGCAGCTAATCCATTTATCAGTCTTCAGTCAAACTACAAAATAAGAGAAAGAAAAAGCACATACGGACCCCCAAGGAGTCACGACTTGGGGTCAGACCCAGCACTTCTTGCGGCAGCATCAGCAGGGGCATCGCTTGGCCCCCCCTTCTCAAAGGTGTCACGACAGGATACCTCGGTAGCCGCATCGTCTCCCAGAATAGCTTCAAGATCGATATCAGATATTTCTTCGTACTCGTCCTCCTCGACCCCCGGGGTGTATGCTTCATAATGCTCGGCATCCAAGCAAGACAGGTCCAGGTCTGGATAAGCCTGGGCAACCTTAGCCCGCGCCTCATCTTCGCCAAGCTGAAATATATCGGCACAAGCCGCCCTACGTTCGTCAGCAAATTTGTGGATTTCTTGTACTCCTCCACCGCCGAAGAGGCCCACGCGTTAGCCTCGGCTAATTGCTTCTCCAATTCGGATATCCTTCGGTGCCTTGAGGCCGCATCCTCTCCGAACGCCGCCAACCGCCCCTGAAACTCCTGGCTCACCCTGTTCACCTGCAGACAAAAAGCCAAATAAAGCGGAAGCCGAAAGACCAAGATGGGTAAAACAAATGATGCCCTACCTGCTCGTCCCGCTGGGCTAGCTCGCCCTCCAGCGCATGGACCCTATTGAGAGCCCTAGACTTGGCCGATTGGGTTTGACGAAGGCTCTCTTTTAGCTCGTCCACCCGGGACTGAGCATCCCGGTCTCTTGATGAGCGTAGTCGAGCTCGTCAGAAAGTTGAGCAGCTCGCTCATCCGACCACTTTAGCCGATCCTTTGTATCGGCGAGCTCTTTGTTTAGGCTGGTGAGGTGATCCTGCTGCCCCGGCACTTATGCTCTTCCTCCTCGAGCCTTTTGCTCTAGCTGACTCTATCTTCGGCATGGCTGGCTTTCAGCTGGTCCCACCTCTTATCAAAGAACAATTGCATGGATTTGACCTTGCTCTTGTGCTTTGCCCTGGCCTGAGCAAGCTCCAGACTAGCCTTCTCGGATTGCTCACGGAGGCTTTGGAGCTCGCCAATCTGTATGGCAAGTTGAGAGGCTCTTTCCCTCTCAACTGCAAGAATCCTGTGAGCCTCCCTGAGCTCCCTCTGGAGTTCACCAACATGTACGGTGAGCTGAGGGGCTCTTTCCCTCTCAACTGTAAGAATCCTGCGAGCCTCCCCGAGCTCCCTCTGGAGGACCACCAGGGCTCGAGAGAGTTTATCAGCAGAATCTGCCCTCTCCTTGAGGTGATCGGCCTCGTAGCGGGCCCGAGCCCAAGCTCCAACAGCCAGATGCAAGCGCCATTTCAGTGCCCTCATGATCAGAGCATTCTGCAAAAAAGGATTACACGCATAAAAGGCATAGTCGAACTAACTGACTAAAGGCCCAACTTCGGTGCGACAACCTACCCGAGACGCATAATCTGTCGCGATCCTCGTGAGAGAAAGATTGTCAATCTCGGGGAGAAGAAAAGCCTCACTCGGCGTCTCGGTGTGACGGAAGGCTATCTCAACAAGGTCCTCCGAATGACCCCCTCCTGTCGAGGAACTCTCCTCCCCTTGGAACGCAGACCGCATCAGAGCGGAGAACCTGGCGCTCACTTCCGGGTCGCGTGAGTGGAAATCTACTCTCAGGGAGCCAGCCTGGGCACCCGCGACCCATGAGCTCCTCGGTAGGCCAGCTTCCGCCACTAGGGCCCTCGCTTGAGAAGCTTCGGGCATTTCAACTCCGGCAAGGAAAGCCCCAACCGGAGCATCCCCTTCGCTCGCCGGCTCCCCTCCTTCTCCTTCTTCCTCGTCTTCTGCTTCTATCTCTTCAGAAATCCCCTGCCCACAACAGATTCTTCAAGAACTTCGGCTCCCCCCGGAGCCTCCTGTGCCTCGGCGGAAGGCCCTCCACAAGAAAGCCCTCCGCGAATTTCGATCGTTGGTTCGGCAGGTTCGGCCATCTCCTCGTCGCCTGCTGTGTTGACCCAATTGAGGATTTTGATGATTAACAAAACTATTTGAGTATAACATTTCAAGTTACTAATGATTTTGATTAAGTTTTTCAGATTATAAGTCAATTTGATAATCAAAATCAAGAGTCAAATCAAGTTCTGGTTCGAATCTAATGTCAAGGTAAGATTGCAGACATTAGAGTCGACACATGGAATCGTAGAGTCGACTCCGAAAATGGCACAGACTTAGAGTCAACTCCGAAACTGTTAGAGCCGACTCCAATAGAAAAGACAGAATGATGGTTTTTCAGGCCACGACTTAGAGTCGTTGACTAGAAGAATTTTGTGTCGACCTCAGAAAATCAGAGACGACTCCAGATAGAGCAGATTAAAGAATTTCGAGTTAGAGCCGACTCCAGAAAAGTTAGAGCCGACTCCAGAATGTCAGACATGGCTCCAGAACTGTCAGAACGACTCTAAACTTTATCTTTATCTATTTTTAATCCCAATGGCTATTGTTATTTATGGATCTAATCCTTCTTACACTTGTTTCTAATGGATAGTTTCAAACTATTTATGGATTAATCGGGATCTATAAGAAGAGGGTTTGTTGCATCCCAAAAGAAGAGACAAGAGAGGCAAAAAGAAAAGAATAGAGACAAATCTTTGAGATCCATCAGAAAAAAAAGAGGGAAGATTCGATAGGAAAGATCATACTGATTCCCCAAAAGAAGAGAAGATATTCCAAGCTTTTGCTGTTCTATTTCGAAGAAATCTCAAGAGAAGAAAGAAGCCCTAGTTTTCTGATCTTTTGAGTCTCAAGAGCATCTTGAAGGAAGATACAATCAAAGGAAGAGAAGAAGAAGCCACCAAGATCTGCGAATCAGGCTTTGATTCCTATCCTCTTATTATTGTTTCATTATTGTATATTTGCTCATTGGAGGAGCTATTTATCTTATAAAAAAAATATTGTTTGCTGGGTCAATCTGGTGATTGATTCAGTTGAGGCTGTTAGCCTTGTGCAAGCATTAGCTTGAGGTGATAGGTTTTGTGCTCGTAAACCTTGAAAACCAGCTGGGTTCGTTGTGCACCCGGAAAAATAACAAGTTCGAGTTGTGAGCTTGCAAAACAACTCTGCTGTAATCAGATTGATTATAGTGTGGACCCAAGAAGTACTTGGGAGTGGACGTAAGTGTAGGTACACCAAACCAGTATAAAATCTCCTGTGTTTGCCGTGATTGTCTCTTTATCTTCAACTCTCTATTTGTGCTTGTTTAGTTTTAATTTGTGTGAATCTAAGTTTTTATTTCCGCTGGGGGTTATCTTTCAAAAGAGTTTAAATTTTTGAAAAACCCAATTCACCCCCCCTCTTGGGTTGCTATCTGGACCAACAATTGGTATCGGAGCTAGTGCTCATTTGATTTGATCTAACGATCAAGAGTCAAAGATCCACATGGCAACTCAAGCTGGTTCATCTTTTTCCGAAGGCCAATCTACTAATAGACCACCCTTATTTAATGGTTCAAACTATGGTTATTGAAAGGCTAGAATGAAAATTTTCATTCAAGCACTTGACTATGATCTATGGAGTATTATAGTCAATGGACCACACACACCCACTGCTAGAGTTAATGGCATGGAGATTCCTAAACCGGAAACGGAATGGGATGAACATGATAAAAAATTGGCACAACTCAATGCTAAAGCAATGAATGTTTTATACTGCTTATTAGATGCAAATAAATTCAATCGCATATCTATTTGCATTTCTGCTAAGGAAATCTGGGATAGACTTGAGGTTACCCATGAGGGAACAAATCAAGTCAAGGAATCCAAGATTAACATGCTAGTTCATAAGTATGAATTGTTTAAAATGGATGCATGTGAATCTATTGCTGATATGTTTACAAGATTTACTGATATAGTTAATGGTTTAAAAAGTCTTGGTAAATCTTATGATAATTCTGATCTTGTGAGAAAGGTTTTGCGTTCCTTGCCTAGGACTTGGGAAGCTAAAGTGACTGCAATACAAGAGGCAAAGGATCTAAGTATCCTACCCCTAGAAGAATTATTGGGATCTTTGATGACTCATGAGCTTCAAATTAAGCAACATATTGATGATGATGAGTCAAAGAAGAAGAGAACTATGGCTCTTAAGATTTCTGAATACATGGAAGAGCCTCATGAATCTGAAGATGAAAGTGATGATGAGGACATGGCACTCATCACAAGGAAATTTAAGAGATTCATGAAGAAGAAGAAGTTTGAAAAGAAAAAGCCCTTTGCAAGAAAAGATGAGGACAAGGGCAAAGAAAAAGAAGTTATTTGCTTTGAATGTAAAAAAGCTGGGTCATTTTAAATCTGAATGCCCTCAACTAAAGAAAGGCATCCGAAAGTTCAAAAAGAAGGCAATGATGGCCACATGGAGCAATTCGGAAAGCTCAAGTTCAAAGAGGAAGAAAAGAGTGAAATGGCTAATCTATGCTTCATGGCGGACAATGATGAGGTAAGTCCGAGTTTTCTTGATGACTTCACTTTCGATGAATTGCATAGTGCTTTTTATGAATTAATGGATGATTTTGCGAACCTAAGTTCAAAGAACAAAGATTTGAAAACTCAAATGCAAAAATTATCCTTAGAAAATGAAAAGCATGTTGTAGATAAAGAACTTTTGATAAAAGAAAAAAAAAGATTGAAAAATGAAGTTGATAGACTTAAGCCTATAGTTGATAAATTCACTCTAAGCTCTATCAAACTTAATATGATTTTTATTAATCAAAAAGCTGTTTTTGATAAAGCTGGATTAGGATATAATCCGCTTAAAAAGCAAAAATCTTTGACGAATATTTTTATACATGCTGAAAAATCATCAAATATTACTTGTTTTAAATGTGGAAACAAAGGACATAAATTATATGTGTAAATCTCCACATAATAAGAGAAAGATGATTTGGGTTCCCAAAGGAACAATATTTAATGCATCTAACCATGAAGGACCCAAGAAGGCTTGGGTACCTAAAATTAAGACATGAATATTTTGCAGGAATATCTTGCAGCCATCAGACTGAAAAGAAAATGGTACCTGGATAGTGGTTGCTCAAGACACATAACGGGTGACAAAGATCAATTTATCACCCTTGAATCAAAAAGAGGTGGAGTAGTTACTTTTGGTGATAATGGTCAAGGCCATATCATGGGTATTGGTAAGATTCAAATTACTCCATCTACTCATATTGATAATGTTTTATATGTCGATGGACTTAAACATAATCTGATAAGTATTAGCCAACTGTGTGACAAAGGTTTCAAGGTTTTCTTTAAAGCTTCTGTTTGCACTGTTACTAATCCCATTGATAACAGCATTATTCTTGTTGGTAAACGTTATGGCAATGTGTACTTAATTGATTTGAGTAATTTATCTCCAAGTAATCATTGCTTAGTTGCTAATAATGCTAAGATGAATGAGATTGGTTGGCTATGGCACCGTAGATTAGGTCATGCAAGCACACACCTAATTTTTAAATTATTGAAAATGGATTTAGTTAAAGGTATTCCTAGCTTAAATTTTGAAAATAATCGAATATGTGATGCATGTCAATTTGAAAACAGACAAGAACTTCTTTCAAATCTAAGAATGTTGTTTCAACTACTAGGCCACTAGAGCTACTACACATGGACCTTTTTGGACCTACTAGAACCACAAGTCTAGGAGGAAAGAAATATGGTCTGGTGATAGTATATGATTACTCTAGATTCACTTGGGTAATGTTTTTGGCTCACAAAAATGAGACTTTCTCAATATTCATGAAATTCATTAAGAAAGTCACTAATGAAAAAAACACTACCATAGTGTCTATTAGAAGTAATCATGGAACTAAATTTGAAAATCACTTATTTGAAAAATTCTATTTTGAAAAAGGCATACATCATAACTTTTCTGCACCTAGAACACCGCAACAAAATAGAGTTATAGAAAGAAAGAATAGGACTTTAGAAGACATGGCCCGTACCATGCTATGTAAAAGCCAACTTCCAAAATATTTTTGGCGGAAGCTATAAACACAGCATGTTACATCCTAAATAGAGCCCTGATTAGACCTATCCTTAAGAAAACTCCCTATGAACTATGGTACAATAGGAAACCAAATTTAAGTTATTTTCATGCATTTGGTTGTAAATGTTTTATTCATAACAATGGTAAGGATAATCTTGGGAAGTTTGATGCAAAGTCTGATGAAGGTATTTTCCTAGGATATTCTAGATCTAGCAAGGCATATAGAGTATTTAATAAGAGAAGTTTAGTTGTAGAAGAATCCATTCATATAGTGTTTGATGAGTCTTTAGCATCAAGTTCAGATAAAATTGATGATGAGGAAGATACATCTTTAATTGAAAGAGATATTGAAAAATTAAATGTATCTTCAGATCAAGAACCTGAAGTTAAGGATGATGACTCACCTAAGGATGATGGTATTGATATTGCTCAGAATGATAAAGATCTACCTAGAGATTGGAGATATGCTTATGGTCATCCTAAGGACCTAATCATAGGTGATCCATCTCAAGGTGTAAGGACTAGATCATCAATGAGAGATATCAATAATCATCTTGCATTTGTATCTCATATATAACATAAAACTATAGAGGAAGCTGAGAAAGATAGTTATTGGATGTTAGCAATGCAGGAAGAGTTAAACCAATTCACTAGGAACCAAGTCTGGACCCTAGTAGATAGACCTAAAAATCACCCTATAATAGGATCTAAATGGGTTTTTAGAAATAAATTGGATGAAAATGGATTGGTAATTAGAAATAAGGCTAGATTAGTTGCAAAAGGATATAATCAAGAAGAAGGTATAGATTTTGATGAAACATTTGCACATGTTGCTAGATTAGAAGCCATTATGCTACTACTTGCATTTGCATGTCATATGAATTTCAACTTATTTCAAATGGATGTTAAAAGTGCATTTCTAAATGGTTTTATAAATGATGAAGTTTATGTTGAACAACCTCCTGGTTTTGAAGATCATGAATTTTCAAACCATGTCTTCAAACTACACAAAGCACTTTATAGTTTAAAGCAAGCACCTAGAGCTTGGTATGATAGATTAAGTAAATTTTTAATTGAAAATGACTTTTCTAGAGGAAATGTTGATAAAACCTTGTTTTTGAAAAGAAAAGAAAAGGATTTATTAATCGTTCAAATTTATGTTGATGACATTATATTTGGTGCTACTAACAATCTCCTTTGTCAAGAATTTGCTAAGCTAATGCAGGGAGAATTCGAGATGAGCATGATGAGAGAACTAAACTTCTTCCTTGGACTTCAAATCAAACAAGAGAAAGCGGGAATTTTCATTAACCAAACAAAGTACACAAAGGAAATACTCAAGAAATTTGGTATGGAATCTGCTAAACCTCTTGGTATGCCAATGAGTCCCTCATGCAAGCTGGACAAGGATGAAGAAGGTAAGAAAGTAGATCAGAAGCATTACAGAGGTATGATCGGATCACTTCTTTACCTAACTGCAAGTAGGCCAGATATCATGTTTCTATTTGCTTATGTGCAAGATATCAATCTAATCCTAAGGAATCACATTTATTTGCTGTTAAAAGAATCTTTAGATACTTAAATGAAACTAAAAATGTAGGATTATGGTATTCTAGAGACTCAACCTTAAAATTGATTGCTTATTCTGATTCTGACTATGCTGGTTGTAAATTAGATAGAAAGAGTACAAGTGGGGCATGCCAACTTTTAAGAAGTAACTTAATCTCTTGGTTTAGCAAGAAGCAAAATTCGGTTACATTATCCACTGCTGAGGCAGAGTATGTTGCAGCTGGAAGTTGCTGTGCTCAAATCCTTTGGATTAAGCGATAACTTGAAGATTATGGTATCACACTTGATAAAATTCCTATTAAATGTGATAATACTAGTGCTATTAATCTAACTAAAAATCCAATTCAACATTCAAGAACTAAACACATTGAAATTAGACATCACTTTATTAGAGAACATGTAACTAACAAAGATGTTTGTCTTGAATATGTTAATACTAATGATCAATTAGCTGATATTTTTACCAAACCTTTGTGTGAGGAAAGATTTTGTTATCTTAGAGGAGAATTAGGAGTTTGTGATCCTTTAGAATGATTTTCTGAAACTCTTAAGGATAACAACTATCTAGACTTCAATAATTTCTTGAAAATCCTCTATGACCAATAAGGAAATTTATCTAGAAATTTGAATTATTGTTTCCCCAATTGTTAAGGAACACTTATCTAGAGTTTGATGATTAATTTGATCAGTTTTAGATCCTTGACGTTTGAATTTTTCTCTGAAACTGTTGTGGAGTCGACACCTTCATATTTTGATGTTCTATCTGGGCAATTAGAGCCGACTCTAGCTTCTGTAGAGCCGACTCTAATTCGGGCACTGACAGATTTTCTGGTTCGGAGCCGACACCTCGTTTTCGGGAGTCGACTCTAAGTGGAACTAGGTCAAAATAAAAAGGACGGAGTCGATCCCAAACGAAACCTATCGTCTCCTAAACCTTTTCCAAACCGTTCAAACCGAGTTCAATCCCTCCAAATCCTCCAAATCTCTTAATAACTCCTTCCAATCGAATCCCATGGCTCCCAAAAGGCGTGCTATCATTGGTGGTTCGACTGTTCCGACGAAGCGTCGTTCAAATCGAGGTAACCTTCGTCATCTTCTTCATCTGCCACTCAGGATGACTCTCCACCCTCACCATCTTCTCCATGAGTTGACCAATTAGCGGGTAAGGCCATTACTACCGGAAGAAAAGTAGATTTTAACTTTTTTGTTTCGGAGGGCTTTGCTATTGAATGCTTGTTGAAAGAAATGGGATGGGAGAAGGTCTGTTCTTTGGATATCCCTACTTACCCTGCCCTAGTGAGAGAATTTTATAATGATTTATATAAAGGAGAGGGAGGCTTAGTGAGTGTTGTAAGAGGAACTAAAGTAATCATCACGGCTGAAACCCTTGAAATCTATTGGAGATGCCTACCGTTGGTTTAGTTGAATATCAACATAAAGACAGAGGAGGTGCCCTATCAAGGATGTTAGGGAGAGAAGTTTCTGAGTTTGAAGAAATCTTGGCCAATCAACTTAATTTGGAACTCATATTACTTCACAATATTTGTGGAAGAATTTTATTTCCTAAAATCGGAAGGTTTGAATATGTCTCGGAGCGAGACATCTTTTTGATGGACTGTATTCTCACTGGAAGACCTGTCAATCTTGCTGGTATGATGATAGGCTATATGGCGGAGGCAGCAACCAAGAAGAGATCTACATTGCCATATGGTATGATTTTGACATTGGTATTCAGAAGCCAAGGTGTACTTATAATGGATAATGAGCCACTAAGAAAATTAAGGCATACAGATTACTATAGTGTCTCTACAATTTACCGGATGGGCTTCAGAAAAGAAAATGAAATTGGATAAAAAAAGGACATGAGGCCAGAGCTGAAGAGGTTAGAGTTGAGGAGGTCAAAGGAGAGGATATTCCTGAACCATCTGCTGGACCTTCATCTGCTGGACCTTCTTCTGCTGGACTCAGAGGCTGAACCTAGCTCTCACCCTCCACATCAGTCAGCATTGGCATCTGAAAGATTTTCTGAGGAGCAAATAGGTCAGCTCAGAGCTTTACTGGCTGAATATGATAGTCAAAGGACAAATGATATGTGTAAGTTGAGAGAGGAGTTCAATCAGTTGAAGGATGAGATCAATTCAAGACTTGACATGATTTCTTTTTCCATTAGCAATTCCGTAGAATCCTTTAGCACTGATCTTCATAAGATTTTTGAAAGGATGGAAGACATTGCAGACGGTTCTGAACTTATCTTCATGCTACCAGTCAACTAAAGAAAGATATCGACCTCGCCGTCTCTCAAATTGAAGCTTATCTTGAAAGTTTTAAGAAGACTCAAAAAGATGATATTATGAAATGATTGGACATTTAAAGAAAATTATGTATAAGCATATTTAATTTTGATATCCTATCCTAGGTTGTATTTTAGGATTTCTTGCTTTAATAGCATGTATCTAGGATTTACATACTTGAATATGTCACTGAAACACACGTAATGAATCTTGCTTTGGAATACAATTACACTTTTATTTTAAATTTGTCTATAATTGATTGATTGAATTTCAATGAATGAGTTACTATCCTTATGATTAATTGAACCAATAACCCCGCTCTGATAAATTTTTTTATACTTCTTATTGCTGATAACAAAAAAGGGGGAGAGATAATTGTATATGCATATAAGAGAAAGAGAAAGAAAATGAAGAACAATTTTGAGATGAGGAGAGAAAAATTTTGAGATTCTAAATGATTCAATTGAATTCAGTTTATGTACATAGGGGAGTTATTCAATGCAGGGGGAGCTTAACTTTTTCATATAAAAGTTAAATCATCTTGATTGATGTCATGTATCTTTTGTTATTCATTTTCTCTGTTAGGAAGTTCTAAAGTTTTAACAATGTCTATAATTCTTAATTCAAATGAATTTTTAATGCATATACTCAAAGTTTTTGTCATCATCAAAAAGAGGGAGATTGTTGACCCAATTGAGGATTTTGATGATTAACAAAACTATTTGAGTATAACATTTGAAGTTACTAATGATTTTGATTAAGTTTTTCAGATTATAAGTCAATTTGATAATCAAAATCAAGAGTCAAATCAAGTTCTGGTTCGAATCTAATGTCAAGGTAAGATTGCAGACATTAGAGTCAACTCATGGAATAGCAGAGTCGACTCCGGAAAATGCACAGACTTAGAGTCGACTCGAGACTGTTAGAGCCGACTCCAACAGAAAAGACAAAACGATGGTTTTTCAGGCCACGACTTAGAGTCGACTCCCAGACTGTTAGAGTCGACTCTAGAAGAATTTTGTGTCGACCCCAGAAAAGTCAGAGACGACTCCAGATCGAGCGGATTAAAGAATTTCGAGTTAGAGCCGACTCCAGAAAGTTAGAGCCGACCAGAATGTCAGACACGGCTCCAGAACTATCAGAACGACTCTAAACTTTATCTTTATCTATTTTTAATCCCAATGGCTATTGTTATTTATGGATCTAATCCTTCTTACACTTGTTTCTAACGGATAGTTTCAAACTATTTATGGATTAATCGGGATCTATAAGAAGAGGGTTTGTTGCATCCCAAAAGAAGAGACAAGAGAGGCAAAAAGAAAAGAATAGAGACAAATCTTTGAGATCATCAGAAAAGAAAAGAGGGAAGATTCGATAGGAAAGATCATACTGATTCCCCAAAAGAAGAGAGAGAGATTCCAAGCTTTTGCTGTTCTATTTCGAAGAAATCTCAAGAGAAAAAAGAAGCCCTAGTTTTCTGATCTTCTGAGTCTCAAGAGCATCTTGAAGGAAGATCCAATCAAAGGAAGAGAAGGAAGAAGCCACCAAGATCTGCGAATCAGGCTTTGATTCCTATCCTCTTATTATTGTTTCATTATTGTATATTTGCTCATTGGAGGAGCTGTTTATTTTATAAAAAAATATTATTTGCTGGGTCAATCTGGTGATTGATTCAGTTGAGGCTGTTAGCCTTGTGCAAGCATTAGCTTGAGGTGATAGGTTTTGTGCTGGTGAACCTTGAAAACCAGCTGGGTTCGTTGTGCACCCGGGAAAACAACAAGTTCGAGTTGTGAGCTTACAAAATAACTCTGCTATAATCAGATTGATTATAGTGTGGACCCAAGAGGTACTTGGGAGTGGACATAAGTGTAGGTACACCGAACCACTATAAAATCTCCTGTGTTTGCCGTGATTGTCTCTTTATCTTCAACTCTCTATTTGTGCTTGTTCAGTTTTAATTTGTGTGAATCTAAGTTTTTATTTCCGCTGGGGTTATCTTTCAAAAGAGTTTAAATTTTTGAAAAACCCAATTCACCCCCCTCTTGGGTTGCTATCTGGACCAACATGCTGGCTCTCCTACCAGCGACCCAGGCCAAACCTCAGCAGCCGCAACCTCTTCCCCCGCCTCGATGGAAGCGGAGGTCGCTCCCACCTCTGCCTGTAACCCCTCCGAGCCACTGGCCTCCAATGAGGAGGGCCGAGCCGCCTCGCCCACGGGGGCCCCCAAGCCAACCGGCATTTCTCCCTCGCCATCGTCAGACAAAACAACAACGGAAGGGGAGGAAATCTCAGCAGACTTCTCTGAAACCCCCGCAACATCCCGGTCTTCTCCCCGACAGACCCTCCTCCGGCGCTGAAAGATTGTGCACCGCCGGAACTTCGGTACTTATGGCTCGCGGCGACGAGGAGCGCCGATCATCGCCATCTTCCCCGACCCCCTAGAGCGGGAGCCGAAAGGGCGAGACCTCTTCTCGGACCGAGGCTTGCTGCTGGAGCCAGATCTCTTGCGGCGCTTTCCCAACTCCTCCCTCATCTGGTCTGCGAGCGCTGATCTTTTGACTGTAGGGCAGTATGATTCGCACGTTAGTTCGCACAGAAATCAAAGACGGAGCCACGCTAAACTATTGACCACTGAGTGATACTCACCGCGAGGATCGATGGGGCTCAATCCGGCTGCAAAGAGAACATCCTCCGATAGGAGAACGCTGGCTGGAAGCGCCCGACTGCCGCGCAGTACGATCAGATCGCTTTTCTCCGACTCGATTAACTCCGGGTGCGCTTTGGATCCTTCACGTACTGCCCCCATACCCGAGGGAAATCCGAACTAATATTCCCCTCGACTATGAAGAATCGCGACTTCCACTCCTTTATCGACGACAGGTTATTCGATATCATCTTGAAGGATCTCCGAGGGCCGATGTAAGGCCATTTTGAGGCCCTCCCGGAAATCAGATTGAAACATACCCTGAATATCGAAAGGATCGCGGTCACCCCGAGGCGCTTGCGCAACGAGATAAACCCCATGAGGTTGCGCCAACTGTTGGGAGCCACCATGGTGAAGCATATGTTGTAGAACTTCATCACCTCCCGCACCAACGGATGAAGAGGAAACCGGAGACCTGCCCTCAAACTTTCCTCATAGCAGAACGCCCCATCCCCTAATCTGGATGTCACCCTGTCGTAACCCGGTTCAGACAAACCAGGTTTGGTTCAGATGAACCAGGTTTGGTTCAGATGAACCAAGCTCCAGTCTGTTGGGTTCCCCGAGCTGACGCTTCGCTCCAGGTGAAGCGTTTAGTCTTCGGGGAAACCCCCGATCCGAGGCGTTGCATAGGTGATTAAATATGAAGAGGAGGACTCCTTCCTTCACGCTGGCGTGCTTCATCCTCAGGTACGTTCCCCTGCCACAGAGAGAGAGAGAGTGTGTGAGAGAGAGAGAGACAGAGAGGGAGACAGAGAGAGCGCGTGAGGCAGAGAGATGAATTAGAGACCGGCCAATCCCTTGGTTCAGGCCCGGCGGCGTGCTCGCCGCCTCGCCGGGCCTGAGCTTCGGCCGGCGACCCTGCCGGCACCGGGGGAGGTGTCCGGCGGGTTGGTGGAGAGAGAGAAGAGAGAGAGGGCCAATCGGCCCTTCTCTCGTGCGGTGGCGGAATTGGCTTCCGCTGGTTGGTTCGGGCCCGGCGGCGTGCTCGCCGCCTGCCGGGCCTGAGCTTCGGCCTGTCGCCTCCACCGGCGCCGGGCGTGCGTCCGGTGGAGGTCGGCCGGCCAAGGTGGCCAGCCGTGTCGCCAGCACAGTGACGTGCGCGCGGATGTGAGAGAGAAAAGAGAGAAATAGGGAGATGAGAGGAAATTGATGAGATAGGAGGGGGGGAGGTGGCTGGCCGCGGCAGCGGCCGGTTTCGGTCCGGCCAACGGTGGCCGGACTGCCCCCAATCAGCCGGAGACGACGACACAGTAAACAGCCGTGCGGACGATTAACATGAGAGAGAGAGAAATTGAGAGAGAAGGGAGGTATGGGTGGCCGCCGCCGCGGCCGGCTCTGGCCTGGCCACCGGCGGCCGGGCCGCCCTCAATTTGGCCGGCGGCGGCCCTAGCCGCCGGCATGGAACCCATCCCCTGTTTCGATGAAACAGGGGATCGGGTTGATTTGGGTTGAATCGGGCCGGCTGGGCCGGCCGGTTCAGGGCCTTTGGGCCGTGCAGCAATGAGTTTTGGGGCTGGTTTTTGGGCCCCGTAACGGGCCGGGATTAGCAAAATAATTATATGGCTAGAATCTGGGTTAATTCTAGTTTTGTGGGGTATTTTTACTTCCCCAATTGGGTGTGTATAGTGGGAGATATTCAAGCCCAAAGTTGGGCCCGTGAACTAGTCTGGGTAGAAATTCTAAGGGTCATTTTAATATTTTTTCTAATAAATTAATTATGTAAAATGATCCTGTAGGTGTTCAGACATCTGACTAGCTGATATACCTGTTGGATTGCGTACTAAGGTAAGTAAGCCAGTTATCAGTATTTAATAAATTATTTTATTCATTATATGAATATTTAAATTGTAAATGAAGAATTGTTATGGCTAAATCGTAAGTAGATGAGTACATTGTTGTTTATGTGCTATGATTTCATATGTGGATGCTATGCATGAGAGATGCAGTTATTATTACATTAATGTGATATTTTACATGCAATTGTTAAATAAGTATAATCCACTGTTTATGCAATATAAAGATGTTATTAATATGTTTGTGCATGCTGTGAGGTACTGCTATGTGTTGCCGCGGTTCTCCTTTATCATGTCATACCACACACGCATCTAAGGATGTGTTCTAATGATTTATGCCACACACACATCTAGAGGATGTGTTCTGCTTGGTTCGAGATGGCATCACACATATAGAGTATGTGTTCTGGTGGATTATGATATGGTGTGACCCTGGTATCTGGACCCTTTCAGTAGGGGGATGCTTGTTGGTACACTATTGGGATATTGCAGGGCCATGGGTCATATTTGCAGCTACCATTGAGGGTATAAACAGTGGGTTTACTTACATTGCATGTTTGAGTAATTGTGGAATGTTTAAGCATGCAAATCATTTATGTGCTTATTGATTGTTATGCTATGAATTGACTGTATAACGTGGCTTACTTATTGAGTGTAAGCTCATAAAAATCTTACAATGTTTTTGCCAGAGCCACGAGATTGAAGATGGACTGTTGGGGTGATGGATCTCTTATTAAATAAAACAAGACCCATTATTTTGTTGTAACCCCAGTATTACTTATGTGTAGGGCTTGATGCCCAAACTTTATTATTGTGGTGTGTAAGGGTTTGTAACCCAAAACTTTTAGTATTCAGTGATATATTTGGCTTGGTTATATATATATAATAGTGTTATGTGTGAAAAATTTTGTGACGCCTTGCGTGCCCGGCACGCGGTGGGTTGTCACCCTAGCCCGATATTTGGGTCTGGGGCATGACACACCCTGTCTTCAGCCGTCGGAAGCAACAAGACAACATCCTGGGGGATCTTGTACATGCGGCATATCCGTTCCAAATCCGCCAAGGTCACCTCCGAAGCCTGATCACTTGGGCTCACCATATCTTCAATCGCAGAGATGCTGAGCAAGATCGCAGTAAAAATGGGAAGACGAAGTTCTCTAAGGGAAAGCGAAAAGGGCACTATGAATAGAGATAGCGCCGCCATGGCTCCGTTTTTCCAAGTGAAACCGCCTCAAGGTGAGGGAGAAGCGTCTCAACCTAGGCATCCGGAACCGCTACTACGGGCGCCGTGAAAATCGAGATTTCCCACACGGCGCTTCCCCAGCCATTACCTTCGCCCCTAAGGAATGATGGATCCACCTCAAAAAAGCAAAGCGACCCCACCGCATTAATTAGGGCATCATTGCGTGGGCTGTTAATTAGATGTCACTCGTTCGTAGCACGCCACCTAAGTCTATACTCCCTACGCCCGAACCTACGCTTCGAACTAGGGAGTGGGGGCATGTATTGAGGGGTAAAATCGCTATTGCATTGATAACCGTGCGAAGGGGCTAAGATCAGCCCCATCCCCCATCCGCTACGCTATGCCTATGAAGAACAAGCCAACCGATGAGGTCCGACGGGCCGGCAACTTATGGCTCGGTTCTACCGAGCCATCTATAGCTCGGCTCTCCCCGAGCTTCCATAGCTCGGCTTCCCCCGAGCTTCCCATAGCTCGGCCTCCCCGAGCTCCCATAGCTCGGCTCTCCCCGAGCTTCCATAGCTCGGCTTTCCCGAGCTTCCCATAGCCCGGCTTTCCCCGAGCTTCCATAGCTCGGCCTCCCCGAGCTTTCCATAGCTCGGCTTTCCCCAGCTTTCCCGAGCTTCCATAGCCCGCCTTTCCCGAGCTTCCCATAACTCGGCCTCCCCGAGCTTCCATAGCTCGGCCTCCCCGAGCTTCCCATAGCTCGGCTTTCCGAGCTTCCATAGCTCGGCCTCCCCGAGCTTCCATAGCCCGACTCCCCCGAGCTTCCCATAGCTCGGCCTCCCCGAGCTTCTATAGCTCGGCTTCCCCCGAGCTTCCATAGCTCGGCCTCCCCCGAGCTTCTCATAGCTCGGCTTCCCCCGAGCTTCTCATAGCTCGGCTTCCTGAGCGATCCATGACTCGATACTCACCTCCATGGAACCCGACGCGGGAGAGCCTAGGCCTATCGTAACAAATCCCAAACAAAGAATCATATTGAGGAGTGTCTAGGATCTAGAATAACGGCCTAGGACCTACGCACTCATCAGATCTCAGGCCATCAGGGGGCCTCCCAGCCATCGATCTTTTAACAGACAAGATACGGATCCCATCGGCTTCATAACAGCTTGATTCGAATCCCAACAACCTTCGAACCTTCTAAAGGCGCACAAGATCCAGGTGATTACCTATAAATACAACATTCCCAGATTCTCTCAGATATGCGCTGACAGCCACCGGCTTACTCTCACTCTCACTCTCGCTCACTCTCTCTCTCTCCACTGCTTGTCGGTGCTCCCTGGAGCTTCCGATTGGCCATCCCTGGAAGGATTCTCCAGAGAGATCCTTCTCCCCATTTTCTGTTGATCGCTGATCATCGCTGACTTGAGCATCGGAGGGTCTTCACGAGGGCCATCCCCAACGCCTCTCGCGTGAGGACTTCTGTGCAGGTCCACCCAGAGGAAGCCCTAATTAGGAGATCGATCGTGCCCGAGTCGAAGAATAAATCCCGACGGCAATAATTAGTACACCCAGGTGGGTGTCAATTCAGTTCATCTACAGCAAATCAAATAAAAGGGAACATGCAAGCCAAGAAGCTCACACTAACCAATGGCATAATGCTTTGTTTTTCAAAAAGGTCATGTGTTTTCTTAGCATTGGTCAACTGATCTAAATGACTCATTCAGTTCTCAAAATTTACAAGTTCTTAAACCAATGTTATATAGTGCTGCATTCTATGACAGTATATATTAAGTGAAGACTTTGTTTTCTCAAGAGAGAATGTGCAGGAGCAAAAACTACTCACAGTTCATTAAGAAAATGAATAATAAAAAAAAAAGTTACAGAAGTGTTTGACAAAAGTATTAGGCGGAAGGAGTTGCTCTCAGAACTGTGGCAACAGCAAGGAGAAGTATTGAGAGATGCCCTACATAAGAAGAATCAGATAAGGGATACATCCAAGTTTCCATCAAACCAACCATATAAAATCCATTAATGCATCTCAAGTGGCTTCTATCATTTGCGTTCTTAACATGACGATGCTTACATAATTTTTTTTTTTTTTTATGGCCACTTGCAAAGGTGGCTTTGGAGTCGGTGCCTTTTGAGGTGGGGGCTTTGACGCAACATTTTAACTTGGGATAACCCAAAAAAAAAAAAATCCTGAACTCGGCCACAAAAAAGGGGGGGAAATCCTGCGACTAAAATCGAGAAATTCTCCTTTTTTTTTTTTTTAGAGCTTAGCGACGGGCGAAATCACCTTCCAAGACGTGATCCTCTGGTCCTATGGAGGATTCCCCGCACCCTCCTATGGATTTCCCCTGTCCACCCCTCCACCGCGCCGCACAGCACGATCACCAGAACGAGAACGCCCGTAACCGCGATCGCCGGCCCTCCTCTCCTCGGCGGCTCCATCTCCGGCGATGCCTCTGCGCTTTTCGGAGGAAGATAGGGAGAGAGAGAGAGAGAGGAATAGAAGATTCTCAGGGTCTCGAACCACGTAAAAAGGCAAGGAGGGTTAGATCGGAAGCCCAAGGACGGTTAGACTGGAAGCTTCCGTCGAAAGCTTGGATGATGCCGGAAACATCAACGCCAGAAGCTTGAACAATGGTGAAAGCTGGGAGCGAGGGTTTCATGAAGATATTTTTTCGCGGGTGGGAGGGTGGGAAAGAGGGTTCAGGGAAAAGGGGGAAAACAAAAACAAAAAAAAAAAAAAAAAGGAGGGGAAAGAAATTTTTTCGCGTGTGAGAGCGGTAGCAGAAAATCCACTTATTAAGTTATTACGGTAAAAACACATTTCGCCGTAATAAGCTAAATTTATTACGAAAAATTTTTTCTTTGCCGTAATAAAATAAAAAAATAATTTTAATTCAAATAAAATTAAGTTTTATTACGATGAAACAATATTTCATCTTAATAACAAAGTAATAGCATAAAAAAAAAAATTTTTTTATTAAAATTAAGATTTATTATGATGAAAATATATTCATCGTAATAATCTGCACTATTACAATAAAATTTTTTCTTCATCCTAATAGAACAAAAAAAATAATTTTAATTAAAATAAAATTAAGCCTTATTACAACGAAATAATATTTCACCGTAATAGTGCTGACGTATTACGATGAAATTTTTGTTTCACCATATAACAGCTCAAAATATAAAAAATAATTTTTTTTATTTTTATTAAGACTTATTACGAAGAAATTAAATTTTGTTGTAATAAGTAGATTTATTACGAAAAAATATTTTCTTTGTCGTAATAGAATAAAAATAATAATTTTAATTAAAATAAAATTAAAGCTTATTACGATGAAAATATATTTTGTCATAATAATCTGCACTATTACGATAAAATATGTTCTTCATTGTAATAGAATGAAAAGAATAATTTTAATTAAAAAAAATTAAGCCTTGTTACGGTGAAATAATATTTTGTCATAATAGTGCAGACGTATTACGATAAAATTTTTATTTCACCGTAATAGCTCAAAATATAAAAATATTTTTTTATTTTTATTAAGACTTATTACAATGAAACTAAATTTTACCATAATAAGCAGATTTATTATGGTGAAATATTTTTTTCACCGTAATAAAAAATAAATAATTTTAATTAAAATAAAATTAATACTTATTACGACAAATAATAATTCACCGTAATAGTGTGATGCATTATGATAATATTAAATTTTACCATAATAACTATTTATTACGGCAAATGTAATTTTGATTTTGCCGTTATAAACAAAAATATAGCGATAAAAATTATTTGTCATAATAAGTTCAACGCAAATAGTTCACTTTCTTGCAGTTTGGAAGGTTCTAATTGTTCTCTTTCACACAAGAGATCGCTGGACAGATTTTGCTTGTCTTCTGATTTATGGAGGAAGGGGGATATACCAATGTGTTTTAGGTTTTCAGTAGTAACTAAGCATAGAGAATATCTTTCAAAATTTTTTTGGTTTATAATAAGGTCATAAAAGGTTTCAAGTGATCTTATGATTGATTAGAAAGAATCACTAGTGAAGGCTTAAGGTTTGGGTTAAATTCGACAGCTTCTAGTGTTCCTACAGTATTGAAAAAGAGGGTCACATGGCTAAGTAATTCTAAAGATATGATCGGGTCTAAGAATAGAACAAATTTAGATGAGTTTAGATCACACTTCAGTGCAACAAAGGAGATAAATTTTAGGTCTGAGATTACCCATCTTGTTATTTCTGCTTTAAAGGTATGGAGGAAAACTCCACGGTTAAAATAGAAGAAATTAAGTAGAATAAAGAATAAAAAAATAAAGAAGAGAATGGAAGAGAAGTTGAAAAAAAAGGAGAAAAATAGAAATGTGAAGAGTGGATCGTCATCTTCTAACCTTGGAGCATAGCACGCATTCGACCAGCCCCAAGTCGTATGGAGATGCGGAAGCGAGATGATATCCTGCTGAAATTTCTGCAGCAGAATTTTGGATCTTGATCTTGGTAATCTTCCAGATTGATTAGCAACTAGGATTTTCCTTGTTTCTTACGCCCCAAGATTGTAAGAGAGGGTCGTGGCCTCTCTTCTTCCTCACGTGAACCTTCAGATCTGATCCAGAAAATCAAGAGACGTTGCCCAAAAGAAGGTACTGCTAGGGTTTCTTCCTTCTCCTTCTTTGAGAGAGGCAGTTTCAAGAAGATGGCTAGGGCAGAGATGACAGCAATAAAACCCTAGAAATCTAGGGCATCTATACGTGAGAAAGAGAGAAAGACGTGGATAAAAGAGAAAAGGAGAGGGATAGCTTATTCTAGGGAGAAAAATATTTTTTTTTTCATTCATCTATAATCATCATCATTACATGACTATATATAACATGTCCCCATGACGGCCACCAAAATAAAACCAGCACCACACATGAACCGGTGCCTTATTATATGGATAATAAACCCTAAAAAACTCTCTTGGACCAACCCACACCTTGGGCCCAAACCTAGCCCAATGATAGACTAGCCCCCTTAAGACCCAACAACCTGAGCCTTAACCCTGTGGAGCCTACAAACCTCCACCCTAGGATTTAAGCTTTGGAGTACCACACCAGGATCTACAATCTCCACCTTGGTGCTTCAAAGCTGCTGAAAAATCTGTACATTCTCTCAGACCCATCAGTGTCACACATGAGAGAAAGCTATCCCGTGGAAGAGTCTTCGTAAGTGCATATGCCTGGTTCTTCTTTGTATGAACTTTTACCAGCTCTACTTCACCTTCTTCCACCAATTCTCTGATCCTGTGATACCTCACATCTATATGCTTTGTGCATGCATGATAGATTGGGTTTTGAGCCAACTGCAGGGCACTCTGACTATCACTGTGTAACAATACTGTACCCTGCTTCACCCCCATTTCCATGATGAGTCTCTTCAACCAAAGAGCCTTCTTGGCAGCCTCTATAATCCCTATATACTCAGCTTCTGTTGTAGATAAAGCTGTAATAGGTTGAAGGGTTGATCTCCAAGAAATTAATCCACTATACATGCTGAACACATACCCTGTGGTAGACCTTCTTGTATCCAGATCATCTGCAAAATTTGCATCCATAAATCCTTCCAATGGACCTAATGACTTACTTGGGATATTAGATTTCTCCTTAGATCCATCTTGTTGCCCAAAAATTAGACCAAGTCCACGAGTTCCCTGACGGTACCTCAAAATCCACTTGAGTGCCTTCCAGTGCTCCTTCCCTAGGTTCGCCATGAATTTGCTCACCTGGCTCACTGCATATGCTATGTCAGGCCTGCAACACACCATAGCATACATAATGCTGCCCACGACACTGGCATATGGAACTCTCTCCATGTACTCTTTCTCTTCATCTGTCTGGGGGTTCTGTAACTTAGAAAGAGACATGTGACTAGCCAAAGGTGTTCCAACTGGTTTGGCCTTATCCATCCCAAACCTCTCCAACACCTTGTGAATATATCCACCCAATGACAAGTGTAGAATTCCCTTGGTCCTATCTCTGTAAATTTTCATCCCAAGTATCTTCCTAGCTGACCCCAAATCCTTCATTTCAAATTCTGTTGATAATGCATATTTCAGTCCATTCACTGCTTCAAGACTCCTGCTGGCAATGAGCATATCATCCACATACAGAAGGAGATACAGTGCATCATCCTCATCCACATCTTTCACATAGACACAAGTATCATGTTCACATCTAGAAAATCCAAGGCCCAAAATAAAAGTGTCAAACCTTTTGTACCACTGACGGGGTGACTGCTTCAAACCATAGAGCGATTTCTTTAGTAGACACTTTTTCTTCCAATCCAGATTCCTTGAAACCCTCTGGTTGTTTCATGTATATCCTCTCCTCTAGACTCCCATGTAAGAAAGTCGTCTTCACGTCCATCTACTGCAACTCTATACCATGTTGTGCTACAAGAGATAACAACATACGAATTGAAGCATGACGTACCATTGGAGAAAATACCTCTGTGTAGTCCACTCCCTCTCTCTGTGAGAACCCCTTAGCAACAAGCCTTGCTTTGTATCTGACTCCACCTTGCTCTGAAGGTTCCTCCTTCTTTGTGAACACCCATTTTGAACCAATGGCCCGAGCATCTCTAGGTAGATCCACTAGCTGCCATGTCTTGTTCTTTTTCAGGAACTCCATCTCCTCCATCATGGCCTGCATCCATGAGTCTCTTTCTGAACTTTCCATGGCTTTTGGAAGGTCTCTGGATCTTCATTTGCAGTGATTAGAGCATAGAAAATCATGTCATCAATGCGATACCGAGCAGGTTTGATGATGGTATGCTTTGCCTTGTGTAGTGCCACACCCCTTTGATCATCTCTCAAAGCTGAAGTGTGTGACTCCACCTGCACCTCCTTTTGGATTGATGGCTCTTCTGGCTGATCCTTTACATGTATTAAAACATTCATACCAAACTCCACCTCAAAAGTAGCATGTTTTGAAGTAGAAGTAGAAGGTACATCACCTGTCAGCCAATGCTGTCCACTGTTGTCTTGTTCAGCCTTTTCAGCTCCATCTGCAATCTCTGACCTCTTCAAGATGCTCTTCTCATCAAAAATAATGTCTCTACTGATGATACACTTCTGTGAATCTGAACTCCATAGCAAATAGCCTTTAACTCCCTATGGATACCCGATGAAGATCAGCCTTTGTGATTTTGGGTCCAGCTTGCTCCTTTCAGTTGCCTCCACATGTGCATAGGCTGGGCAACCAAAAATCTTTAGGTGTCCAAGCTCCACCTTCTTCCCACTCCAGATCTCCTCTGGAATGACTCCATCAAGTTTTCTATTAGGGGACCTGTTAACAAGAAAACCAGAGAACATAATTGCATCACCCCAAAAGACCTTGGGCAGTGATGCCTGCAGCCTCAAACTCCTAGCCTTCTCTGTCAATGTACAATTCATCCTCTCTACCACACCATTCTGCTGGGGAGTCATCCTCACTGTGTAATGGCGTTGGATCCCATTTTCCTCATAGTAGCTTCTGAATTCATTGCTTGTATACTCCCCTCCATTGTCAGATCTCAAACACTTCACTGGTTTTCCTGTCTCCTTTTCAACACCAACTCTCCAAGCTTTAAACCGAGCAAATACCTCTGATTTTTCTCTTATCAGATATACCAATACCTTCCTGGAGTAGTCATCAATGAAGGTCAAAAAATACTTAGCCCCACCTCTGGTTGACACAGGGGTCGGTCCCCATACATCTGAGTGAACTAGTTCTAGAATACCTTCACTCTGCTTGGAACTGCTGGCAAATCTCACCCTATGTTGTTTGCCATAAATACAGGGCTCACAGATATCATTGTCCTCCTTCTTAAGTACTGGAATCAGACCTCTTTTACTGAGTTCTATAAGCCCTTTATCACTCATGTGTCCCATTCGATAGTGCCATAGTTTATAGATCAACTGTTCTTCCTATGCCGCTGCTAGCACCTCTGCACCATCTATAGCCACTGAGCCTTCCATTTGATAGAGATTATTTTCCAACCTTCTCCCTTTCATCACCACTAATGCACCCTTGGTTATCCTCAAACATCCACTCCTCTGCTGGCTTCCAAAAGCATACCCATGCTTCTCCAGGTAGCCCAAAGAAATTAGATTCTTCTTCAACTCTGGGACATGTTTGACATTGGTCAAAGTCCTTATAACCCCATCATACATCCTCACCCTTATGCTTTCAACTCCAGCAACCTTACAAGGATGATTATCACCAAGGCATACACTCCCTCCATCAGATTCTTCATAAGTTACAAACCACTCTCTATGCGAAGTATAATGGTGAGAACATGCTGAGTCAAGTGTCCAACAACTATCACACTTCTTGGTCCCATCTGAAACTACCAGTACATCATCTTCACTGTCTTCAGATGAATTTGCACTACCATTGCTGGTTGAACCTCCCTTGGAAATGCCCTTCCCCTTCTCATTCTTCAGAAGTGGGCAATTTTCTTCATGTGACCAATCTGATGATACTTGTAACACTTCCATGCTTTCTGCTTGCCCCGAGACTTAGATCTGCCTTTGGACTTACCTCTAACCCTTTTCTCAGGGTCTTCCTTGCCTCTCATTCACAGCAAGTACCTCCGTGTTAGAGTTTCCCATGCGAATCTTTTCTCTTTGCTGGTTTGATCTCAGCACCCCCACAACCTCTTTATAATTCAGGGTCTCCTTTCCATACACCAAGGTTGTAATCAGACCATCATAGGAACTGGGTAGCGAACACAACAAGATGAGGGTCTTGTCTTCTTCATCAATTTTTACATCAAGGCTCATCATCTCTGAGCACACTTGATTGAATTTCTGAATATGGGCCACAAGATCTCCTCCCTCAGGCATTTTCAAGCTGTACAACTGTTTCTTCAACCACAACTTGTTTGTCATGCTCTTTCCCATGTAAGTGTTCTCTAAAGTTTTCCAGAGCCCCTTTGTCGTGGTCTGCGTGCAAATCTCCGGCAAGACTTGATCAGCCAAGCACATCCTGATTGTGCTAAATGCAATCTCCTCTAACTCCTCCCAATCCTCACGACTTACATTATCCAGTCTTTATTTCACCAAGACCTTATAAATCCTTTGCTGTACCAATAAATCCTTCACCCTTTGCTTCCATAGGGTGAAGTTTCTCTTGCCATCATACTTTTCAAAATTGAATTTAAAGCTACTAGATGCCATATCCAACCAAGAAACAATGCACACAACAAAAACATAAAATTAAACTTGCTGCAGAAATTTCTGGTTTGATATCTTACCAAAAAACGCCCAAGATTCAATCTTTTCTCCACCAAATCACCGAGGCTCTGATACCAAATGAAGAGTGGATCGTCCTCTTTCTAACCTTGGAGCATAGCACGCATTCAACCAGCCCCAAGTCGTGTGGAGATGCGGAAGCGAGATGATATCCCTGCTGAAATTTCTGCAGCAGAATTTTGGATCTTGATCTTGGTAATCTTCCCAGATTGATTAGCAACTAGGATTTTCCTTGGTTTCTTGTGCCCCAAGATTGTAAGAGAGGGTCGTGGCCTCTCTTCTTCCTCACGTGAACCTTCAGATCTGATCCAGAAAATCAAGAGACGTTGCCCAAGAAGAAGGTGCTGCTAGGGTTTCTTCCTTCTCCTTCTTTGAGAGAGGCGGTTCCAAGAAGATGGCTAGGGCAGAGATGACAGTAATAAAACCCTAGAAATCTAGGGTATCTATACGTGAGAAAGAGAGAAAGACGTGGATAAAAGAGAAAAGGAGAGGGATAGCTTATTCTAGGGAGAAAAGGGTTTTTTTTTTCATTCATCTATAATCATCATCGTTACATGACTATATATAACCTGTCCCCATGACGGCCACCAAAATAAAACCAGCACCACACATGACCGGTGCCTTATTATATGGATAATAAACCCTAAACAACTCCCTTGGACCAACCCACACCTTGGGCCCAAACTTAGCCCAATGATAGACTAGCCCCCTCAAGACCCAACAACCTGAGCCTTATCCCTGTGGAGCCTACAAATCTCCACCCTATGATTTAAGCTTTGGAGTACCACACCAGGCTCTACAAAATGGAGATGAGAGAAAGAATGATAGAGAAGAGTAATATTTGTTTTCTTTCATCACAAAAACTCCAATAAATGTCTCTTAACCAGCTGACTAGGTCCTCCTTTAAACACATCAACCGGGTCCATTTCTTTCCTACTTCTGCCTGCTTGGGAATCTACAATTGAAGAAGGAAATAAACCCATATCAGGTCACTGCTACAGTGATATGCTACAATTCTCAGTTGTCGTACATGTTATGATAAGTGAAACAAAAAACAAAAAAATTCTCTTTTAGGTGGTCCTTGCTTTGTAATTAGGCTAATGAAAAACCAAAACATAAAAAAGGATTATTTGGCTGATAAAAGGTCCTGCGAAGTTCTTCTAAGACTTTTGAGACTATCTTTAAAACAATGGAATGACAGGAGAGTCAAATTGGCAAATATTATTGGCTGGTGAATGAGTGTTTAGATTGTGCTTTGCTCTCAGTCTTGGTTCCAAAGATTGGATGTGATCCTAAAAGCCCTGCCTGATCTATAGGCCTCTCAATTGAGTTCATCCATGGTTGACAGCAGCGAGACAATGGCACCATCTATTGCACCCACCTTTTGGTATTAAAGGCCTTTCCTCTATAAAATTTGCATCAGTAGATCTAGGTACATCCATTGTGATGAGAAAATGAGAAGAAAAAAAGAACCTGAAATATCTTTCCTTCAACATAAGCTTAAAGCTCACTGCATTTCCTAAAAGAAAGCTTTAAGCCCTTCTTTCATTGTGGTCTTTGATCATGCATGTCAAAATATTATCAGAGTTCTAAGAATTTTGTGCTCAAGTCTCCTTGCATGTTGACATAGAATTTGAGAAACTTTAAATAATTATTTTTGAGCTCTAATGTCAAAACAATTTGCTTGTAATCAGGTTTTTGAGAGACTCTAACCTTTACTCAATGAGATCATGTTCAAAGATCATATTATCTTTTCCTCCATCTATGTTGTATACACTTTGTGTCAGCCTTGTTATGAGAATTAAATTAAGATGAATTGTGTGTCAAGAGGTGTGTAGTTCTTTGTATCATGCCTGTATATATTAACAAGAGAAAATAAAAGAAGGGAGTTAACTAGAAGGAACTTCAATAGTACAAAATTTCTAACCATGTCTAATTTTGTAAATAATGATATGAGACTGAAGAATGAACATAAAAGTTGCTTGATAGCTTTTTGTTATGTCAAAACTTTATGGTTCAGCTGTGACTAACATTGGAAGATGGCACTATCCAGAGTAAAGATATTTGTGGACACGATGCTAAACTCATTGACACCACTCTCTGTGTGCACATGTGCAGGTCAGTATGCATGTGCTTTTGTGATTGTTTGTTGCAATTGCATACGAACAAAGAGATCTTTATGCTCATCACCCTATATACATCAGATTTTTAAAGTTCTCTTACCGATTTGATTGGGATTTTGGAATAGTGAAATATATAAATGGATATGGTATGGAAATTAGCAATTGGGTATTAGTCTTCATGATAAAAATTCGTTGTTCCAAAGTCTGCGTTTTATGTTGGTTTCATGCTCTTTGTTGAATTTATGAGCTTTAGCAATGCTTTGAAATGCATCTTAAAGCCTTAACAAAGTGGTGGACTATTCTCATTAGTTTTCACTTTTAAGTAGGTAGCGTGCAATGCTTTGAAAATTATCGCAGAGTTTCTTAGGTCCAGTCAGAAATTATCAGTAGTTCTTTTGGAGTTTTAGCAACAAAATTGATTTAAGATGGTTAGTTGCCAATGTTCCTAAGTCCTCGTGGCTTTCAANTTTCTGTTTTTACTTCCCATGGGCCTGTTAACTGGCCGTATCAAATATGAACAAAGATTTTTATGCTCATCAGCTTATATACATCAGATTTTAAAGTTCTCTTACCGATTTGATTGGGATTTTGGAGTAGTGAAATATATAAATGGATGGTATGGAAATTAGCAATTCGATATTAGTCTTCATGATAAAAATTTGTTGTTCCAAAGTCTGTGTTTGTCTATTCTAATCTCGCTAAAGAGGTCTGCTGTTATGGGATGTTTTTAATTTCTGTAACTTTATTTTTATGGCGGTTTCATGCTCTTTGATAAATTTATGAGTTTGTGCAATGTGCTCAAGGTTCGTTTGGAATATTCTTAAAGCCTTAACAGAGTGGTGGACTATTCTCATTAGTTTTCACTTTTAAGTAGGCAGCGTGCAATGCTTTGAAAATTATCACACGGTTTCTTAGGTCCAGTCAGAAATTATCAGTAGCTCTTTGGAGTTTTAGCAACAAAATTGATTTAAGATGGTTAGTTGCCAATGTTCCAAAGTCCTCGTGGTTTTCAAGCACTGCCAACCTTTTTATGCACATTAATTTCTTCAGCATTTTGTCTGCTCCTCTATGTATATATGTTCCAAAAGTCCAGGATTTGAAGGTTTGTCAATCAGAAAAATTTACATAGGTTAAATAAAGTTGGGATAACCATTGGTCGCTTCACTTTCCCAAATCGGGAGAGCTATAAAATCACAATTCTTATGAACCTTTTGAAGCTTTTGACTTTGTTGTAGAGTTTGATCATGTGATTCTTTTCCTTAACATATCAAAACCACTTCCCATAGGCTGACCTATCAATATATAACATAAGTAAGGTCCTTATCTTTAAGGATTTTGAGAATTTGTTAACTCAAGTCCATTCAAATGGTGCTCCTAGACTCCCTTAATATCAGACATTTCTATTATCAGTCATGTGTCTTATTTGTGGCCCTCATCCTTTTATGTTGGGAAATTGATATTGATGTAAACCCAAAGTGCTAGGGTTAACATGCAATTCAATTTAGCGCTAGAGATGATTCTCTAAATGGTTTGATGTCTTACATGTGCCTGTTGTCTAGAGATTTATGCATCAATAATTTGCAGTGAAGTCCATAATAAGTGGTTAGATGGTTAGGTAAGTGTAGATCAAAAACTTTCTAGGTTTAATTTTGTGGTATCCTGGAAATGAGAAGGCTTTGAACCGAAGGGGTATAACTGCTAAAGGAGTAAACAAAAACAAAATCTGCCCAAAACAGTGCAAAGAAAGGGATCAAGGGATTCTATTTATGATAAGGAGAGAGAAGGAATACCGGTTGATGACGCCAAGTCACCTTTTTCAAACATCGGGGAAAACGGACGTCCTTCTCCTCAGCCCTGCAAGAAAAGTCCCCGGAGACCGGCAATACCGGTAGGGACCCTCCGACGATCAAGTCAGTCACTTGGGCTCAGACAAAGAACCGCTTAGCGAAAAAAGAACTGAGGCGGTTAGGATTTTGCTGTGAGGAAGAAAGCTCAGAAAACCAGAGTTCAGATCCCTACTTACAGCGCAAGCACGTGCTTTTATACCTGTCCGAATGTCCTATCTTACTGTTTCGGAAGATCACCGTCGTATCATCGCTGCGCGTGCTGGAGGCATCCCGTACTGCTTGCCGACTTGATGTCATACGTGTCCAACAGCCGCGAAGGCACTCAGTGCGCGCCGTCGGATGATATGACCGAACACAGTCGCAAGTGGTAGCGAATCGTACGCCGTAGTGAGGCATGGCCATGCACAGGGACATGCAATGCACCATACACCGTTATGAGGTATGATCCTTCGTAATGGGGTGCAATCACGGGCGTACAGAGAGTCACGTGGGTGCGCCGTGCGGCCTGAAGTCGTCATTTCTTTCGACGATTGAACTACATGCCAATCGCTGATGACCCCACCCTGAGACCAGAAGGGGTCCCGGGGTCAAGAGACGACGACCCCACCCTGAGATCGGAAGGGGTCCCGGGGGTGGGAAATGCCGGTGCACCCCGAGACCGATGGGGATCTCGGGGTCAAGAGATGATGACCCCCCCCGAGATCGGAAGGGGTTCCGGGGGTGGGGAAATGCCAGTGCACCCCGAGACCGGTGGGGGGTCTCGGGGTCAAGAGATGATGACCCCACCCCGAGACCGGAAGGGGTCCCGGGGGTGGGGAAATGCCGGTGCACCCCGAGACCGGTGGGGGTCTCGGGGTCAAGAGATGATGACCCCACCCCGAGACCGGAAGGGGTCCCGGGGGTGGGGAAATGCCAGTGGACCCCGAGACCGGTGGGGGGTCTCGGGGTCAAGAGATGATGACCCCACCCCGAGACCGGAAGGGGTGCCGGGGGTGGGGAAATGCCAGTGCACCCCGAGACCGGTCGGGGGTCTCGGGGTCAAGAGATGATGACCCCATTCCGAGACCGGAAGGGGTCCCGGGGTAGGAAAATGCCAGTGCACCCCGAGACCGATGAGGGGTCTCGGGGTCAAGAGATGATGACCCCACCCCGAGACCGGAAGGCGTCCCGGGGGTGGGGAAATGCCGGTGCACCCTGAGACCGGTGGGGGGTCTCGGGGTCAAGAGATGATGACCCCACCGCGAGACCGGAAGGGGTTCCGAGGGTAGGAAAATGCTGGTGCACCCTGAGACCGATGGGGATCTCGGGGTTAAGAGATGATCACCCCACCCCGAGACCGAAAGGGGTCCCAGGGGTAGGGAAATGCCGGTGCACCCCGAGACCGGTGGGGTCTCGGGGTCAAGAGATGATGACCCCACCCCGAGACCGAAAGGGGTCCCGGGGGTGAGAAAATGCTAGTGCACCCTGAGACCAGTGGGGGTCTCGGGGTTAAGAGATGATGACCCCACCCCGAGACCGGAAGGGGTCCCGAGGGTGGGGAAATGCCGGTGCACCCCGAGACCGATGGGGTCTCGGGGTTAAGAGATGATGACCCCACCCCGAGACCGGAAGGGGTCCCGAGGGTAGGAAAATGCCGGTGCACCCCGAGACCGGTGGGGGTCTCGGGGTCAAGAGATGATGACCCCACCCTGAGACCGGAAGGGGTCCCGGGGGTAGGAAAATGCCGGTGCACCCGAGACCGATGGGGGTCTCGGGGTCAAGAGACGATGACCCCACCCCGAGACCGAAAGGGGTCCCGGGGGTGGGGAAATATCGGTGCACCCCGAGATCGGTGGGAGTCTTGAGGTTGTTAGCCGCCATTACCTTTTATCCTGACGACGCGGGATCAGTCATATCAGATGCCCCCTCACCCTTGGGGCGAAGCGGGTCCCGCCGTTGAGGCGCAAGGGGTGTTCTCCATGTGGCTAATCCCCATCCTTGTCTTTTATGCGGACGGCCTGGGGAATGTAAGGAGGCAGCCCTCCGTACGCTGTGCCCGCCACGATCGACCTCGAGAGAGAGAACTGGCTGTTCGAAGTTCGCGCAAAAAGCCGCATCATCATTACCTTTCCTTACAGCGACGTCAGCGAGGTCCCACCACTGGCCGGGGGCGTGCCGCACCACGTGCTGGGGCGCTCCTCGAGGTGAGCCAGCCTATGGCAAGGGGCCATGTTGTCGACGAGACGTGGCGGGATGATTTGAAAACCTACTAAAGCTAAGCGAAGGATTGAATTGACGCCATACCGCTCCTCTTGTCATCGTCTCCTTCTGCGCTTACGCTTCGACCTCCCCTGCGGGCCTGCGTCTGGTTTCCTCCCTTCCAGGTTAGCTCTTCCCCCATCCTAGACTTCTGTCCTTCTGCTCATGAGTTCTCCTTCCTGGACTTCGGAGGATGGTTCTGAGGATCGTCCTCCTTCTGAGAGGTACCGTACCTCTCCTGTTCCTTCCCCTTCGATTGAGTGGTCCTCTGATTCAGAGGACCACGTCCCCCTGGCCCGGCGACAAGCCACCGGTGGAGCCCCATCGAGGGGCCGCCGGCCGGAGGCTGGCGCCTCCTCGACGCGGAGGGGTCCCCAGAGGGGACGGCCTCCACGATGACGCGGCTGGATTTGAAAAAAATCCGGCCCATTATCGGGTCCCTCGGGACGTCGAGCTCTTCTTGCCAACCCCCGACGATAGGGTCATTTCCTCCCGACCCGGTCGGGTGGCCCTCTATGAGATCTGCCTAAGGGTAGGTCTCCGCCCACCCTTTCCGCCCTTTTTTGTCAACCTCCTTAACTACTATTCCTTGGCCCCCTCTCAATTAGTTCCAAACTCCTATTGCGTCATTTGTGCTTTTGTCATCCTTTGCCATCGCCTGCACATTACCCCCGAATCAGCCTTTTTCGGTCTTTCTACACCCTTCGGGCTCAAAAGGGCTGGTGGCTATTCCTGCCCCAACCCAACCGGGTCCTAAAACTCCTCCTTCCTTCTTCAATTAAGGGATGGAAGTTCCGTTTCTTTTTTGCGAATGTTGACCAAGTCAGGCCCCAGTGGGGAGACCCCGACCTCCGAGGGAACGCCGTCGCCATCCACCCTGGGGACCGGGAGGCGCTGGGGCTATTGTTGGCCACCGAGATCCCCGATACACCATGTTGCTGTCGGAGGATAACCTGGAGTCGATGGGCCTCATCTCCCACCGGGGTAAGTCCTCTCCATCCTTAGCCAAAAATTTCGTTTCTCTCCTCCTCTTTTTTTTTTACTTAACTCAACTGATGCCGTGCAGCCATGAAGATACCGGCGGCAAAACTACTGAGGGCTGCCTCCAAGAAGAGGGCCCAGGAAGGACCATCCAGGGGTTAGCAGGCCCCAGCCCCGAAGCGTCCGATGGCCCGGGCCTCCCCACCGGCTCAAGTCTCCCCACCCCCAGCTCCGCAAGATGTCTCGGCTGTTCTAGAGGTTGACCTCACGGCCGACACTCCACCAGTCGCCGTTGAGGAGCCCGCCGCGGAGGGGCCCATATTGACCGAAGAGCCCCCGGCTTCTGGGGGACCGACCCCGCCGGATGCTACCAGGGATTGGGGTGAGGGACCATCTGGTCCCGTGAGTCCACCCCCTGAGGGGTCGCCCAGGAGTGGCCCACGCACCGAACCGGGGATAGCTGAAACGACGGAGCAAGGTGGGGGCGAGACTGGGCCACCTCGAGACTCCCTGAACGACGGTCGTTGGGCCGAGCGAGTCCTGGGCCCGATCTTTGTTCCTAAGGTCCTGGAGGACCTCAGTCACCAGAAAGCGAGTGCATTCTTTCAGGACTCCTATGCTGCCGTCGTCAGGGTAAGTGATCTTTTTGCCCCTTACCTTTTATTCCCTTCCTTCGGCTGACTTGGAGCTCATGCGCGCAGATTGCATACTCCCTAAGGGCCACTAGGGAGGCAATGCGCGATAGGAAGGTCCTTCTGTGGGAGACGCAGAAGGAGGTCGAGGACGCTCGGTGCCACGCGGAGGCGGCCGAGAAGGCGCTGGAGTCGGCTAGAAGCGCCTGGGTGAGCGAGGTACAGGCCGCCGAGAGCCGGGTGGAGATTGAAGCCAACCGTGCGCGTGTAGCGCTCCTCCAAATGATGGAGGCTGAGAACACTGTAATGGCCAGGGACATGCATATCTCTGAGCTAACCTCAGCCCTCTAGGAGGCCGAAGATCGAGCGGAGCGGCAAAAGAAGCGCAAGCGGCGAAAGAGGAAGTCAGCCGGTCCAAAGAGGAGGTAATCCGTGCCCGGGAGGCGGAAAGGATTGCAATGGAAGCCCTTGCTGCAGAGAAGGTCCAGGCCGCTGGACTCATAGAGGAGTACAAGATGTCCGGGCGCTTCACATATGACCTGGCCGAAGCCTCGGCGGCTGTATTCCTCGACGGGTTCCAGCATGGCAAGGAGAAGGTAGCCAGGGACCTGAACTTCCCCCAGGCCCTGGAGGTTGAGCTGGAGCATTTGTCTGACTTGGCCCCTTCTGATGATGAGCCCACACCAGCAGAGCCGTGAGCTCGCACTCTTGTTGTTTTGTTCTTTCTTTTTTACAAGTCCGACAACGTCGGCATTTTGTAGTCCCTTTCAATTAATGAAAACATTCTTCAAGATGCATTCTGTCTTATCACTGGGGAGTACGAGGCTAGGGACCCAACCATGTCTCGATACTTGAGCAAGGTGCAGTCCCAGGCGTCTCATTTCTCTTACTTCCGCGTCAGCTATATCCCCAGAGCGGAGAATGCCAGGGCCGATGCATTGTCCCGTCTGGCCACTTCGACTGACGGAACGTTGGGAGGACATATGTGGAACACCTACAAGTCCCGAGCACCGAGGCCGTGGATGAAGCGTTGCGGTGGAGCAAGAGCCCTCCTGGATGGATGCCTACATCCGGTATTTGACTGACGGTACTCTCCGGAGAACCCCGCTGAGGCCAAGCTGCTCAGGCGGAGGGCCCCGAGATTCTTGATGATGAACGGGAAGCTTTATCGGAGATCCTTCTCATACCCAGTTCTCAGGTGCGTGGGGTCGGTTGAATCAGATTACATCCTCAGAGAGATCCATGAAGGTATATGCGGGAGTCACCTGGGGGGCAGAGCCCTAGCCTACAAGGCCCTGCGCCAAGGGTATTTCTGGCTGACGATGAAGGAAGATGCAGCTGAGCTTGTTAAGAAATGTGATAGCTGTCAACGTCACGCTAATATCCAGCGACAGCCGACGTCTCACCTGACCCCCTTGGTGGCACCTTGGCCCTTCGCCCAGTGGGGCATGGATATCCTGGGGCCATTTCCCCCGGCCTCCGGACAGCGAAAGTTCCTCTTGGTAGCGTGGATCACTTCACCAAGTGGGTTGAAGCCGAGGCCTTGGCCAAGATTACCGAAAGCAAAGTGAGATCCTTCTTCTGGAAGTCCATCATATGTCGGTTTGGACTGCCGCACACATTAGTCACTGATAACGGCCGGCAATTTGACAACGCGCCCTTCAGGGAGTTCTGCTCTGAGCTGGGTATCGTCAGAGGTTCACTTCCGTCGGGCATCCTCAAACCAACGGGGCAGCCGAGGTGACTAATCGGATCATTCTCCAGGGGCTGAGATCTCGGCTAGATGGCTGCAAGGGGCGATGGGTGGAGGAGCTCCCCAACGTGCTATGGGCCTACCACACAACGCCGCGAGCCCCCACCGGCGAAACGCCGTTCAGCTTAGTCTTTGGCTCTGAAGCTGTTATTCCTGGTAGAGGTTGGTGCACCAAGCCCTCGGGTGGAAGCATACAGCGAGGAAGGTAACCCTGACCAACTGCGAGCCAACCTCGACCTGGTGGAGGAGGTGCGAGACCGGGCGCGGCTTCGAATGGCGGCCTACCGCAATGGGCCGCAAAGTACTACAATGCTCGTGTGCACCCCGGACGTTCCTGCCAGGAGATCTGGTCCTTCGACGGGCCGAGGTCTCGAAGCCAGCTGAGGGAGGCAAGCTAGCCCCAAATTGGGAGGGGCCTTACCGGATCGTCGAAACACTCCGCCACGGAGCTTATAAAATTGAAGAACTTGATGGGACGCCACTCCCAAGAACATGGAATGCAGATAACCTTCGTCGGTATTATCAGTAATGTATTTCTCCTCTCATGTCAAGTATCACCCCTGTATTCACTTGGGTTTCCACCCCCAATTCAATATTAACGAGATTCAATTTTAGCTACTGAAATCTTTTCACAGAAAAGCCCTGCACCAGCCAGGCATAAAGCCCAGTGTACCACTGGCAGAGCGGTGTACCACCGGCTCTCAGCAACAAAAGCCCGACCCTGGTCGGCACCAAAGCCCTGCACCAGCCAGGCATAAAGCCCAGTGTACCACTGGCAGAGCGGTGTACCACTGGCTCTCAGCAACAAAAGCCCAACCCTGGTCGGCACCAAAGCCCTGCACCAGCCAGGCATAAGGCCCAGTGTACCACTGGCAGAGCGGTATACCACCGGCTCTCAGCAACAAAAGCCCGACCCTGGTCGGCACCAAAGCCCTGCACCAGCCAGGCATAAAGCCCAGTGTACCACTGGCAGAGCGGTGTACCACCGGCTCTCAGCAACAAAAGCCCGACCCTGGTCGGCACCAAAGCCCTGCACCAGCCAGGCATAAAGCCCAGTGTACCACTGGCAGAGCGGTGTACCACCATCTCTCAGCAACAAAAGTCCGACCCTGGTCGGCACCAAAGCCCTGCACCAGCCAGGCATAAAGCCCAGTGTACCACTGGCAGAGCGGTGTACCACCGGCTCTCAGCAACAAAATCCCGACCCTGGTTGGCACCAAAGCCCTGCACCAACCAGGCATAAAGCCCAGTGTACCACTGGCAGAGCGGTGTACCACCGACTCTCAGCAACAAAAGCCCGACCCTGGTCAGCACCAAAGCCCTGCACCAACCAGGCATAAAGCCCAGTGTACCACTGGCAGAGCGGTGTACCACCGACTCTCAGCAACAAAAGCCCGACCCTGGTCGGCACCAAAGCCTTGCACCAGCCAAGCATAAAGCCCAGTGTACCACTGGCAGAGCGGTGTACCACCGTCTCTCAGCAACAAAAGCCCGACACCCGTCGCCACCTAAAGTCCCATCGGACAGATAAAAGCCGACTCCCGTAGGCACCAAAAGCCATGCGCCTATTTAGTACAAGGTTCAACACTTGGCAGGGCATTGCGCCGATGGCCTCGAGGAGCCCATCTACCTAACCTCTGACTGCCGGCGTTTTCGCTCCAAAAAACCTACCCTCCCTGGTCCGTAAGCACCATGATGGGATGGGCTTGGAAGTAAGGTCGGAGGCGCTGAGTAGAGACCACCAAGGCGAAGATAATCTTCTCGGTTCTCGAATACCTGGTCTCGGCGTCATGGAGTACTTTGCTGGTGTAATAGATTGGCTTCTGGGCCCCGTCGGCATCCATACGCACGAGTACGGAGCTGACAGCCTCGGGGGAAGCGGCCAGATATAAAAAGAGCTCCTCTCCATTTTCAGGCTTGGACAACAGCGGAGGAGTGGAGAGAAACTGCTTCAACTCCTCAAAGGAGCCCTGACACTCTTTCGTCCATTCGAAGCCGTTGACCTTGCGCAGCGCCTTAAAGAAGGGCAGGCACCTTTCTGCCGACCTTGACATGAAACGACTCAAGGCCGCCACCCTCCCCGTTAGGCGCTGCACTTCCTTCTTATTGGCTGGGGGCCTCATCTCCAGGATAGCCCTAATCTTGTCGGGGTTGGCTTCAATCCCTCGCTGGGTCACCATAAAACCCAGGAACTTGCCTGCTGCTACTCCAAAGGCGCATTTGTGGGGGTTGAGCTTCATCCGATACCGACGCAAGTTGTTGAAAGTCTCCTCGAGGTCAGCTACATGGTCCGCCGCACTGGTGCTCTTGGTCAGCATGTCATCCACATACACCTCCATGTTGCGCCCTAGCTGGTCCTCAAAGACCTTGTTCATTAATCTTTGATAAGTGGCCCCGGCATTTTTCAATCCAAAAGGCATCACCCTGTAACAATAAATCCCTTTCTCTGTGATAAAGGAAGTTGCTTCTTCATCCGCCGGGCTCATCTTGATTTGGTTATACCCGAGAACGCATCCATGAAACTGAGAGTCTCATGCCCGGAGGTGGCGTCCACCAGCTGGTCGATTCGGGGCAGCGGGAAGCTGTCCTTGGGGCACGCCTTGTTGAGGTCGGTGAAATCCACGCACATCCTCCAGCTTCCGCTGGCCTTGCGAACCATTACGACGTTCGCTAGCCAGTCCGGGTAACGCACCTCGCGGATGTGGCCAGCCGCCAGCAGCTTCCGCACCTCCTCATCAACGGCCTTCTGTCGGTCAGGGGCAAAACTCCTTTTCTTCTGCCTGACGGGCCGGCACCCCGGCCGGATGTTAAGCTGGTGCGTAATTACCTCCTCCGGAATCCCCGGCATGTCGGATGCTGACCATGCGAAGACGTCCGCGTTGACCCGCAGGAAGGTAAGGAGTCGGTCACGAGCTTCCTCCGGAAGTAAGGCTCCAACCCGGACCATCCGCGCGGGGTCCTCCCCGAGGGGGAAAGTGAGCAGCCGCTCGGCCGGCTCCCCCCTTTTTTCCAAGTCTCGCGGGTCAAGCGCCTCAGGTGCCGGTGCAGGTGCCGTCTCTTGAGGGCTAGGGGCCAAGTGATAGCAAAGTGCCGGTAGACCCTGCTCTCCTCGCATCTCGCCGACCCCTCTGCTGGTTGGGAACCTCACGAGGAGCCGCTTGGTGGATATGATGGCATCCAAGAGGTTGAGCCCAGGCCTCCCGAGGATCGCATTGTATGCGAGGGGCACACGAACCACCAAGAACTTCATGAGAACAGTGCTTTGGCACGGAGCCGTACCAGCCGTTACGGGAAGAGTGATTTCCCCTTCAACCCTCACGGAATCTCCTGTGAACCCCATCAAAGGCGTGGCGACAGGTCGAAGCAGATCATGCGACAAGTTCATACGAACAAAGGCATCGTAGTTTAAAACATCTACGGAGCTCCCACTGTCAACTAAGATTCTTTTTACAGGGTGCTTAGCGATCGTCATGGACACGACGACGCTATCATCATCCTTATTTACAACCCGTCCAAGTCCTTTTCGAAAAAAGGAATTACAGTTTCTGCTCCCCCCTCCCCCCTTGTTTCTTCGACGGGCCTCCTGCCCCCCAGGAAATCATCGCCACCGTCTTCTCCGTCGGGGCATTGTCGATCACTGGCGGCGAGGGCGCTGATGGGCCAGGAGCTCCCGGGTTACTCCTCTGAACGAACTTTCCCAGGTGGCCCCGCTGAATAAGGTCTTCAATAGCTTTCTTCAGCTGACGGCAATCGTCGGTGTCGTGGCCATGGTCCCGGTGGTAGCGGCAGTAGAGGTTCTTGTTCCGGGGGATCTTCGGGTTGATGGGAGGAGGGCGCTGCAGATAAGACTCCCCTTCAATCTCGAGCAGGATCTGAGATATTGGGGCAGCAATGGGGTGTAGGGTCCGTCTCTCGGTGCAGGGGGTCGAGGACGGTTGTCTGGCCGGCGAGGAGGCTCGGGCCTCCTGGGGCGGACTTCTGCAGGCTCCGGCTGGGTCGGCTTCCTGGGGATACTCCCGCCAGCTTCACGCCGGGAAAAGTCGGCCTCGTCCGCCCGGATGTACTTCTGGGCCCGGATCAGGAAGTTCGGAGTAAGAGCCCGGCGGCTTCTTGTCAAGAGAATACGCGAAGCGAGAAGGGCGGAGCCCCCGCTTCAAAGCCAGGGTAGCCACCGAGTCTTCCAGGTTGTAGACCTCCAGGCTGCTTCTTTGAACCGGGCAACATAATCCCGCAAAGGCTCGCCATTCTTCTGCTGAACGGCAAAGAGACTGTCCGCCACCCTCGGGATCTTCCGGCAGGCGTCAAAATGGGCCAGAAAAGCCCTCTCCAACTGGCGGAAGGAGTCGATGCTTCGTGGCGGCAGACGAGAATACCAAGCTCGAGCAGCCTTCTTCAGAGTGGCCGGGAAAGCAACGCACATAAGTGAATCAGTGGCCCCCTGGACTTGCATGAGTACCTTATAGCTCTCCAAATGGTCCAGGGGGTCCGTGGTCCCGTCGTATGGATCTAGTTGAGGAAGGCGGAACCTGGTAGAGATGGGCTCCTCCATGATGCGGCGAGACAAGGGAGGCCGACTGTCGTAGTCTGTCTCGGCAGGTGGGTGATCCGACGGCTAAGCTCCTCCAGCTTCTGATTACACTCCTCGAGTCGACGCTCGGCTCGACGAGGCATCCGGCCATCAAAAGAGCCCTCCCCCGAAGATTCGGAAGAAGAACGAGGGCGGCGATGCCGGCGCGGGCGCTCCGCCTCCTTCCCGTGCCGCCGCTTAGGAGAAACACTAGCGTGGCGAGAGGGAGACCGGGGTCTTTTAGAGGCTTCACGGTGGTGAGGCTGGCCGGGGATCGGTGGCGACGATCCACAGGAACCGGCGATCTCCGGCGGGAGGAATGCTGGCTGGGTTGCACTACCCCGGGACAGACGGGTTCAGCTCCGGCTGCTGCAAGGCCGCCTGCTGGTGCTGCAGGCCCTGAACCATCGCCGCCAAAGACTGGACCTGCGTGGCCAGGGCAGTGAGTCGATCTTCCTGGAGTTGTGCGGAGCAGCGCGGAGCGTCATTCTGTGGAGCAGAAGGCCCTGCCCCCGGAGATGCAGAGGCTCCGGAATACTGGATGCGAGAGCCGGGGGGGCCTCCGCGGGTGGACCGGCCCCGCAGCGCTGCCCCCCAGCGCGACCGGCTGAAACTCCCTTCGTCCGAGTCGTCACCATGACTTTAAGATCTTGAGAAAGGAGAAAGGTAAGCTGCTGGCTCGACGTCTTTCTTACACCCCCCTACCTGGCGCGCCAATCTGATGACGCCAAGTCACCTTCCTCAAACGTCGGGGAAGACGGACGTCCTTCTCCTCGAGCCCTGCAAGAAAAGTCCCCGGAGACCGGCGATACCGGTAGGGACCCTCCGACGATCAAGTCAGTCACTTGGGCTCAGACAAAGAACCGCTCAGCGAAAAAGAACTGAGGCGGTTAGGGTTTTGCTGGGAGGAAGAAAGCTCAGAAAACCAGAGTTCAGATCCCTACTTACAGCGCGAGCACGTGCTTTTATACCTGTCCGAATATCCTATCTTACTGTTTCGGAAGATCACCGTCGTACCATCGCTGTGCGTGCTGGAGACATCCCGTACCGCTTGCCGACGTGATGTCATACGTGTCCAACAGCCGCGAAGGCATCAGTGCGCGCCGTCGGATGATATGACCGAGCACAGTCGCAAGTGGTAGCGAATCGTACGCCGTAGTGAGGCATGGCCATGCACAGGGACATGCAATGCACCATACGCCGTTATGAGGTATGGCCCTCCGTAACGGGGTGCAATCACGGGCGTACTGAGAGTCACGTGGGTGCGCGTGCGGCCTGAAGTTGTCATTTCTTTCAACGATTGAACTGCATGCCAATCGCTGATGACCCCACCCTGAGACCGGAAGGGGTCCCGGGGTGGGGAAATGCCGGTGCACCCCGAGACCGGTGGGGGTCTCGGGGTCAAGAGATGATGACCCCACCCCGAGACGGAGGGGTCCCGGGGGTGGGGAAATGCCAGTGCACCCCGAGACCGGTGGGGGGTCTCGGGGTCAAGAGATGATGACCCCACCCCGAGACCGGAAGGGGTCCCGGGGGTGGGGAAATGCCGGTGCACCCCGAGACCGATGGGGGTCTTGGGGTCAAGAGATTATGACCCACCCTGAGACCAGAAGGGGTCCGGGGGTGGGGAAATGCTAGTGCACCCCGAGACCGGTGGGGGTCTCGGGTCAAGAGATGATGACCCCACCCCGAGACGGAAGGGGTCCCGGGGGTGGAAAAATGCCAGTGCACCCCGAGACCGGTGGGGGTCTCGGGGTCAAGAGATGATGACCCCACCCCGAGACCGGAAGGGGTCCCGGGGGTGGGAAATGCCAGTGCACCCGAGACCGATGGGGGTCTCGGGGTCAAGAGATGATGACCCCACCCCGAGACCGGAAGGTGTCCCGGGGGTGGGGAAATGCCGGTGCACCCCGAGACCGGTGGGGGTCTTGGGGTCAAGAGATGATGACCCCACCCGAGACCGGAAGGGGTCCCGGGGGTAGGAAAATGCCAGTGCACCCCAAGACCGGTGGGGGTCTCGGGGTCAAAAGATGATTACCCCACCCCGAGACCGGAAGGGATCCGCGGGGAGGGAAATGCCGGTGCACCCCGAGACCGGTGGGGGTCTCGGGGTCAAGAGATGATGACCCCACCCGAGACCGAAAGGGGTCCCGGGGGTGGGGAAATGCCAGTGCACCTGAGACCGATGGGGTCTCGGGGTTAAGAGATGATGACCCCACCCCGAGACCGGAAGAGGTTCCGGGGTGGGAAAATGCCGGTGCACCCCAAGATCGGTGAGGGTCTCGGGGTCAAGAGATGATGACCCCACCCCGAGACCGGAAGGGGTCCCGGGGGTAGGGAAATGCCGGTGCACCCCGAGACCGGTGGGGGTCTCGGGGTCAAGAGATGATGACCCCACCCCGAGACCGGAAGGGGTCCCGAGGGTGGGGAAATACCGGTGCACCTCGAGACCAGTGAGGGTCTCGAGGTTGTTAGCCATCATTACCTTTTATCCTGACGATGCGGGATCAGTCATATCACCGATCAAAGCCAACAATAGAAGGGGAAATATTTAACAGTGCCATTGGAGAGATTCCTATCATGTCGCAAAGACATTTGATAATTTCATGGAGAGATGCATGCAATTCTTACACATGAAAGGAGGAGGTAGAAGAAATAAGGAGAAAGGGATTTGGGGGTTGTGCAAGGTGAAGAGAGAGAATTGAAGAAGAAAGGTAGGTATGCCATCCAAGAAGAGAAAAGATGGAATGAGAGAGAGTAGAATTAAAACATAGTTTCTTTACTTTTCTAGGAGCTGGATAGTTGCTTTAATATAGGAAGGAGACCTTCTTCACCTTTATATTTGCTATAGTTTCTAGCCCATTGTAAGAGTTGAACTTGCATCGTTAGCATTTGGATTTAAAGAATGGTGGTGCAGCCTTTGAGGGTGATGGTATGACAGTTTGAGTGATAGAGGTTCGGTCAAAGGGCAAGGAGAGATGGCTTCTCGTTGCTACATATGGAGGGCTTTGAGAGGGTGCATGATTTCAAGGAGGATAAGGAATAGAGGAATGGGATAAGGACATAATGGATTGGAGTGACAAAGAGAAGGGAAAGGAAAGGATAAGAGGAGGGTTAGCAGGCCAATATAACAATGAAAAGAATGTGAGGTGCTATCGATTTGACATAATTGATGGATAAGCTAAAAATAAAAATAAAAATAATATTTTAATACTTAGATTGGTAGAGTTGCAAGGAAGGAAAATAAGCAAGGAAGAAGAAGAAAAGAAGCAAAAGGTTTGACGATGTTAGCTATCCTAATTGGTAAGGGAGATAAAGAATAGAAAAAGAAGAAAAAAAAGAAAAAGAAAAAAAAAGGAATGAAAAGAGGGAAGAAAAAAAAAATGATCTGTTAGGCATCAAAGAAGAAGAGAAAATAAGAAAGAGAAAGCCTAGCAAATAGTGAAAACAATGTAGATAGACTTACAAGTTTTAGCTTTTTTTCTCTCAAATTTTTCTTTTCTCAATTGTTTCTTTTTCTAAACTTTTTTTTTATTTATTTTTAAATAATTGAAGCAATCCTTTAGTTCAAATTTCCATATGAATAGACTTTAACTTGAAGTGAGCTGATTGTGCCTTTAGTGATAATTTTAGCACACACCTGCTTGAAATATCATGATATATTATTTGAGTAATATATTTGCATACAATATTTTATGCATACTTCTTTTATTTTTTTCTACAATTAATTTGTAATTCTCTATAAAATTTAATTTTTGTTATATATATATAGTTACTAGCAAGTTGCAGCTTAATTTTTTAAAATTATTTCAAAATAATATGTGTGACATTTTATTTTATGTTCTTTTGTAAATATAAGCATTTTTTAAAAAAAAAAAAATATTTTTGAAAACAGCGTCCGGCATGCTACATGGCCTGAAAGGACTTGGATGACCGGCAAAAGACTTTAGTTTTCAAGTCAGATAGTAAAAGTTATAGAAAATAATTGCAGGACCATGGGATCTTGTTAAGAGCTAAACTAATAACAAAAGTAATTGACCTATAACCTTGTAGTGGTCTATTTAGTGAGATTGCGTTCTTCTTCTCTTTTTCTTAGCTAGTTTCAGTAAAAAACGAACATAAATAAACAAAATGAACGGATTGTTTTACTTATGGGTCCATTCACCCACAAGTGTATTCCATATATTAAGTCGTTGCTTATAAGCATGACTCCCATGGAAAATAGCTGACAACAAGGTAGCAGTCAAATCTGGCTCCCTTGCCATGTGCTAACCCATCTAACTTCCCACCAAGCTTGACCTTGGTCAATCATGTGCGGTGCAATTGGCCTTGAAAATTTGTTCTTTCACGAATTTAGGACACGTGTAAGAGATCTAGGCTCCATTAGATGGTGTTGTAATACTTTTCTTTGCCTCTTGCCATATATTTATGGCGTTGGGGTATTTTTCTATGGTTCTCAATTCTCATCGTATATTTAAACCGACATTCACAAAGAACGATGGAACGACCAGGCCCGCTCGCCGCCCTCCACCCGTGACTTTAGCTTGACGCTGCCAAGTCAATGCTACTTCCAAGAAAGATCGTGGCATAGCTTTCCAAGATTCTTCCAGCTTTAGATCGACTTTCAATTTTAATTATCTCCCATTGAAAACCAATTCGAACAAATCCCTTATCCTGCCATGGCATCATCCTTATCTCTGTTCCACCGTTTCCATTTGATACTACTGCCTCTCCTGTTACTACGAGCTTTAATCAGCCCTTCATGTGCTCAAACTCACCACAACGTAAGCTTGGACTCCTTTCTCACTCCCCTCGGCCAAAACACCTCCTGGCTCTCGCCCTCCGGCGAGTTCGCCTTTGGATTTTATCCCCTCGAAACAAATAGCAAGCTCTTCCTGCTCGCCATCTGGTTCGAGAAGATATTAAACAGTACCATAATCTGGTTCGCGAACGGAGACAACCCAGTGCAGGCTGGGTCAAGGGTGGAGCTGACCGTCGACGGACAGCTCTCTCTCAAAGACCACAACGGCCTGGAGGTGTGGAACGCCAGCACCAGCAATGTCACCCATGCTGCCATGCTCAATACCGGAAACTTCGTTCTTGCGAGTGGTGACGACTCCGTTCAATGGCAGAGCTTCGACATGCCCTCTGACACCATCTTGCCCTCCCAGGTATTGGGTCTGGGCACCAAGCTTCGATCCCGTCTGATGGATACGAATTACTCCAGTGGAAGGTTCAAGCTCAAGTTACAAACTGACGGTGATCTAGTGTTCTATTTCGTTGCCATCCCGTCAGGACTAGAATACGATCGTTACTGGTTTAGCAGCACCGTTGGAAATGGAACGCAGCTCGTCTTCGACGAGCTGGGGACTGTTTACTTGGCCCTAAATAACGGCACCACACTCAATTTGACATCCGGCGGAATGTATTCGACGAGAGATTTCTACCACAGGGCTACGCTCGACTCTGATGGGGTCTTGAGGCAGTACGTCCATCCAAGGAATGGGAGCCGGAACGAGAGCTGGACTCCTGTGGGTTTCCAGCCTGCAGACATCTGCAATTCGTGGCTGACGCTGAGCGGGAGTGGTGTCTGTGGGTTCAATAGCTACTGCAAATCTGGTGGCATTCAGCGTGTGGATTGCGAGTGCCCACCCGAGTATTCCTTTTTCGATTCCAACAGGAAGTACGAAGGGTGTCAACAAAATTTTACACCCCAAAGCTGTAACGCAGCTGATAAGGGGAGAGAGTCGACGTATGATTTTGCAGTGTTGATCGACGTGGATTGGCCTTTATCTGACTACGAGCACTTCAGCCCCATAACTGAGGAGGGGTGCAAAAGAGACTGCTTAGGCGACTGTTTCTGTGCAGTTGTTATGTATCACAATAGTAGTTGCTGGAAGAAGAAGCTTCCCCTTTCTAATGGGAGGATGGGCAGTTATGTTCACAGAAGGGCTTATATCAAAGTATCCAAAGGTATTAATTCCCATCCTCACCCTCCTACTTTTGTTACTGAGAAAAAATAACAACAGGGGTTGGATTCTGGTTGGATCACTACCGGGAAGCCCTGCTTTTGTAAATTGTGTCCTTATGACTGCCATACTTTTCGTGACTTCTGCCACTACAATGTAGTGAGAAGAAGCGTCAGTACAGAGTGAGCTCGAAGAAGCCACGAATATATTTAAATCCATATTCATGGTTGCCTTCTTCACAACCTGTTTGCTTGCATTCATTTTCATTTGTGCTTCTCTTTTGGACTGTGAACAGGGGAGTCACGGTCCCCAATTTATTAAGGAACAAATAATTACAAGAAGGCATTTGTGCTTCTCTCTCATGGTTCTCTACTGGTACTCCCTCTTGCGATGGCAGGTCAAAGCTACAGAAACATCAGCCTGGGCTCATCTCTTTCGACCCTAGACGAGAACAATTCATGGGTTTCTCCTTCAGGAGATTTCGCATTCGGATTCCTTCCACTCGGAGCTGGTGGTGACCTCTTCCTGCTAGGCATCTGGTTCCACAAAGTAGCAGATAAAGCGGTGGTCTGGTCTGCCAACAGGAACAGGCCGGTGCGAGGAGGGTCCAAAGTGGAGCTGACCGGCAGCGGACGGCTCGTACTCTATGACGAGCAAGGCCAGGAGGCCTGGTCGGTCAATGGAACGAGCGTCTCCTCTGCTGCGATGCTCGACACCGGAAACTTTGTCCTTGTCGACGGAAGATCCCATAACATTTGGGAGAGCTTCAATCACCCCACCGATACGATTCTCCCAACACAGGTACTGGGTCTGGGCACCCAGCTCTATTCTCGTCTAATGGAGAACAACTATGCACAAGGAAGATTCAAGCTTTCAATCCAGAAAGATGGAAACCTTTTATTTTATTCCGTGAACGTTCCCACCGGATATCAGTACGAGCCTTATTGGGCGAGCAATACCACTGGGACTGGCGCCCAGCTCATCTTCAATCAGTCGGGCTACCTATACTTGAATCAAACGGATGAAAACATTCTCCTGCTCACACAGTCCAATGGCAAGGTTTCGACGGAGGACTACTACCACCGGGTAACACTGGATTTCGATGGGGTCCTAAGGCAGTACTTCTACCCAAAGCCAAAACCCAGCGCCGGCGGCCGGCCAGGGTCTTGGAGTGTCCTATGGCATCTCCCGGACAACATTTGCTTGCAGGTAGCAGGGTCCATTGGCAGTGGCCCTTGTGGATTTAATAGTTTGTGCAAGCTTATAGACGACGGAAGGCCTACCTGTGAATGCCCACCTGGGTACTCTTTCCTGGATCCCGGCGACATGTACGTGGGGTGCAAACCGGATGGCATGCTGAGCTGCGATCTTACCGAACTTCAGACCATGGCAAATGTGGACTGGCCGATGGCAGACTATGAAGTGCTGAGCCCTGTAACCGAGAACGACTGCGGCCAAGCCTGCTTAGGTGATTGCCTCTGTGCGGTGGCAATCTACAGAAATGAGACCTGCCGGAAGAAAAGGTTGCCACTTTCAAATGGTAGAGAGGACCCTCAAACTGGTGCAAAATCTCTCATCAAGATACCCAAAGTCAGTCCTCGAGGGGGCAAAAGTCATCATGCTATGATCCTTGTCTTATCCATTACTCTAGGAGCTTCGGCATTGCTGAATTTGGTATATGTGATTTTCGTGGCCATCTCATGCTTTGGCCATAAAAAGCAGTTGAAGCGAGATGCACGCATCATAGGCACTCACCTGCGATCTTTCTCTTACAGTGAGTTGGAAGTTGCAACGGATGGATTCAAGGAAGAACTCGGCCAGGGATCTTTTGGAACAGTTTATAAAGGCACGTTGGTGTCAGATACTGAAATCCTAATCGCTGTTAAGAAGCTTGAAAAGGTGGCTCAAGAAGGCGAAAAGGAATTCAGAACTGAGGTAAGCGTGATTGGCCAAACGAATCACAAGAATCTCGTTCGATTGCTCGGATTCTGCGACGAGGGTGCACATCGCCTCCTCGTGTATGAGTTCATGAGCCATGGCTCTTTGGCAGACTTCCTCTTTGCTCCTACAAAGCCAACCTGGGACCAACGAGTTCGAATAGCAGTGGAAATTGCAAGGGGGCTCGCATACCTGCATGAAGAGTGCAGCAGCCCAATCATCCATTGCGACATAAAGCCTCAGAACGTTCTTCTGGACGATAACTTGATGGCAAGGATATCGGATTTTGGATTGGCAAAGCTTCTAAGGGCCGACCAATCCGGGACCAGCACGGGCATAAGGGGGACCAGGGGTTATGTTTCTCCGGAATGGTTCAGGAGAACAGCGATCACAGCAAAGGTTGATGTTTACAGTTACGGNGGGCAGCTTACAAGCCCCGGCCGGACCAAAGGGCGAAGGAAACTTCGACCGGATTCGGGCAGCTTACAAGCCCCGGCCATACCAAAGGGCAAAGAAACTTCGATCGGATTCGGGCAGCTTACAAGCCCCGACCGGACCAAAGGACGAAGAAACTTCGATCGGATTCGGTCAGCTTACAAGCCCTAACCAGCGCCAAAGTGTAAAAGCCTCGGCCAAAGCCGAAGTGCGTCACTTATTATAAGCCTCGGTCAAAGCCGAAGTGCATCACCTATCAAAAGCCTCGGCCAAAGCCGAAATGCGTCACTTATTATAAGCCTCAGTCAAAGTCGAAGTGCATCACTTATCAAAAGCCTCGATCAAAACCGAAGTGCGTCTCTTGTTGAAAACCTCAGTCAGGGCCAAAGCACATCCCTTGATATTAAAAACTTCGGCCAAAGCCGAAGTGCGTCCCTTGATATCGGAAGCCTCGGCCAAGACCGAGTGATGAGAATAAACATTTTGAAGATAGCAGCAAACACAAAAGTTGCAAAAATTCCTCTTTCCTTTCATCATTAAAAAAGGACAACATGAAAGGAAAAAAAAGGTACATGAGCCCTCACTGGGGCTTATCATCTTCTTCGAGCATTGTTGAGCTCCCCCCACGCTGTTGAGCTGACTCGGCAATCTGTCGTTGGAGGGATGCTACTTGCCCCTCCAGTCAGCTGTTGGCCCGATGAAGGATCTCATCTCTCTCGCAGAAACAGCCAAATATTGCTCAGCCTCCCTCTGAAGTCATTCGTGGTTTGCGAACAGTGACGCCAAGACCTTCCCGTCGAAGGTCACCGTAGTGCGGCCCCTATGGGACCCCTCATGGCCACTACCGCCATTACCTGATCTCCCTCCATCCTCAGAAGCTATCCTGCTATCCCGAGCTTAGGGAGGCCAACAGGAGATGTGATTAACGATGGCGTCCCCCATCCGTATATAAACTACTTCTTGCGAGTATTTTGATCGCTCGGGCCATTAATTTCAACTCGTAAAAACTCGCCACGTGTCACCACCTCAGTAGGCGCTCGCGGGGAACGAAGAGTTCCGCCCCTCGTCGAAGAGGACCATTAATAACATTGAGACGCTCAAGAAGCTCTCTTTTGGGACTAGACTCCCTACGATCTGCCGGACCCTTTCGAAGTAAATGTCCTCAAAAGTCTGCCAGACCCCCTTTAATTAAATATCCTCGAAAGTTTGCCAGACTCCCTCGAATTAGATATCCTCGAAAAAATGCGGAGAAGAGAAAAAAGTGCATCAGCAACCAACACTGGAGAAACATGGCTCGCCCTCTTCAAAAATGGCCGATTCACAGACTTCGGGCGCCCCCTACATCGCTCGGTAGCCCCCCATCCTTTTTGGCCATCCATGCCTGGATCTACAGTTGCAATAAGGGCCGAGTAAAATATAAAAAATCCTCGGCAACAATCTCTGAGGCCATATCACTAGGACTCACCATGCTGTTGGTCGAAAGAGACGCCGAGCGAGGTTACAAAGGAAACAAGGGAACAAGATTCTCCGAAAAGAAATGAAAGAGCGCTACGAATGGGAATGACGATGTTACGACTTTGTTTTTCCCCAAAGGAAACCGCCTCAAAGAGAAGACAAGGCATCTTAATCGAGGCACTCGAAACTGCCATCGCAGGCGCCGTTGTTGGCCCAGATGGCAACCCAAGAGGGGGGGGGGGTGAATTGGGTTCTTTAAAAAATTTAACCTTTTAAAAAACTATTGACTTTAAATGAAATTAAATGCAATGCAAATATAAAGCACAAACAAGGAGATAGAGATAGAGATAATAGAAGCACGGCAAACACAAAGATTTTATAGTGGTTCGGTGTATCCAACACCTACGTCCACTCCCAAGATTCACTTGGGTCCACACTATAATCCTCTTGATTACAGTCGAGTTGTTTTCCAAGATCACAACTCACAACTTGTTGTTTTACCAGGGATCACAACGAACCCAGCCGGTTTTCCGGGCTCACCAGCACAAAACCCTAAACTCAAGCTAATCTAGCTTGACCCGAGGTATACAACCTCCACTAGTTCAATCCCCCTGATTGAACCAGTAAAAACAAGAAAGAATAATGTTTAAGATACAAGACAGCTCCTTAAATGAGCAAATATTCAAATAAATGAACAAGGTTTAGAAAAGCCTGTTTGAAGTGGATTGGATTTGAGCTTTTCTTCTTTTCCTCTTCTCTTTGGAGATGTTGAATCAGGCCTCAGCTTTGATTCGTTGCAAATTGCAGATGAGAAGTTGGAAAATCTTCAAAACAGAGCTTCTTCCCCTTTTTGTGAATCCTTTGATTTTTCAAACTTGAACGCCTTGGATTCTTCTTTGAGCTTTGTGAAGTGGAAGGATTTGAATTTGAATACTTCTCTCTTGGATTTCAGGCTCAAGACTTCTCGGATTTTTGATTTGAATATTCTCCCTCTTTTCTTTTTTTTGTTTTTTTCAAACGGGCGTTCTCCCTTTTTATAGATTTTCTTCAATTTTTTGGAAGAAAACTAGCCGTTGGAATGTACCTGGAAACAAAATATATCCGTTAGAAGTTAGGTAAAAAGGAAATATTACCGTTAGAGCTGATCTGGCATTTTAAATTTTTGTCCCAGACAGGTTGGAGTCGGCTCCAACTTTTCAGGTGTCGGCTCCAAGTCGTTTATCCAAAAATAGAAAGTTCTGAGTTCGTCGAGGAGTCGGCTCCGAAAAAGTTAGGTGTCGGCTCGCCATCGTCAGGTGTCGGCTCCAGAATACTGTGTGTCGGCTCCAAGATGCTCAAAAACAAGCGTTCTGTCCCCGCATCGGAGTCGGCTCCAGACACTGTAAGTGTCGACTCCGAAACTCTGGGTGTCGGCTCCGAAACTCTAGGTGTCGGCTCCGGACCGTATCAAAAATCAGAAGAATATTTGACTGGCCATGGGGTCGGCTCCAGGAATTCTAGGTGTCGACTCCAGGTTCTGAAACTTTGAAACTTATGATTTGCAATTGATTCAAAACTCATTTCTTAATACCTTTAAATCGATCAAATATTTTTAAGCGCTGAAACACTTGTCAAATCCATTAGTAATCAAATAAATATACTCAATTCCTTTATTAATCATCAAAATCAATAATTGGGTCAACAATCTCCCCCTTTTTGATGATTATAAAAACATTGAGTATATGCAAAGTATTCTTAAATTAAAATTTTCAAGAAAGTGATCCTCACAAGCAAGCTCCCCCTGAATAAGGTAGCTCCCCCTGTGAAGTTCAAATTATCAATTGTATCTCCCTATTGCTTTACATATTTATCAATTGTTCTTCATATTTGATACCAATTAAATAAATGCCAATTAAAGCATAACTAATCAATGCATATACGACATAACTTTCTCCCCTTTTTTGTAATCAACAAAAAGGTTAGAAAGAGTTAAGTCAAAAGATAAACTTGATAGATCAAAAGATAATTTCATTTCATTGAAGTCAAGTATTACAAAAAAGAAACTATACTTTCATTACATCAAAGTTAAACTTCATTACATCAAAAACTGAACATTTCATTACATCAAAAAAAACATTCATTACATCAAAACTAAATTTTCATTACATCAAACATTAAACAACATAAAAACTACAAGTTGGTTCTAATGATTCTTGTCAAATGATCTAGAATCTTTGCATTCCATCACTCTGAGTGGCTACAAATTCTTTCAACCTTCTATCAACAAAAGAGCAAGCAGTCATGATTTTATCTTGAAGCTCTGCATTGCACTTTGAATAGGTCTCAGAATCTCCACATATGTCTTTAAGTTCTTCAAATATATTCTTCAAATCACTACTTAAAGATCCAGCAGAAGAGCTAAGAGTAGATTCTATTTTGGCAATCCGATCATCTAAGGAATAAAGTGTTTCTTTAAGATTCATAAATTTGTTATCAAACTCAGTCTTCAGTTCATCCTTCTGAGCAGCAAGCAAACATTTGAGTTGCTCCATTTGAAGGTCTGAAAATCCAACTGATGAAGAGGATGGCTGAACATGAATATGAGCAGGTGCAGGGGCAGGAACTGGACTCCTTGGCTGCGGAGAGGGAACCCTCACAGATGGACCAGCCTCACAAGGTCCAGAAAGTCTAGGCTCAGGGGCTCTCTCATCCAAGTTACCTTTCCTTTCCCATTGCCCGTTCACCTTTACAAATCCCATCCTATGCAAAGTGGCCAAACTGTAATAATCAGTGTGTCTCAGGTTCTTGGAGGGTTCATTGTCCAAAATTACAACCCCTTGGCTTCTGAATACCATAGTTAAAACCATGCCGTAGGGTAGTGACGATCTTCTCTTTCCTCCAGCCTCGGCCATATAAAATATCATCATAGCAGCTAGGTTGATAGGTTGACCGTCAAACACTGTCCATCACAACAATGTCCCGCTCGGAGACATACTCAAAACGTCCGGTCTTTGGGAACAAAATTCTGCTGCAAATGTTGTGTAGCAATCTTAATTCCAAGGGCAACTGGTTAGCCCTAATCTCCTCAAATTCTTCAACATCTCTCCCTAACATCCTTGATAGGGCCGCTGATCTCTCACTGTGCACATCGGCTGCTAATCCGGTAATGGGGATGCTTAGGAGGTTGCCTAATTTTTGAAATGTAAGATGAATCCGTTTGCCTCTAACAGAGCTCACTAAACCACCATCACCTCTCGACAAATTAAAGTAAAATTCTTTCACTAGTGCTGGGTAAGAGAACAAACTCTATCCCATCCAAGCTCCTTGAGTTGATTACCAATCGAAAAACCCTCGATTGAAAGAACTCAAAGTCAACTTTCCTACCCATTGTGATTACCCTCCCTGCTAGGGTATCTACCTGAGGTGAAGTGGTGTTGGGATTGTCTGAATCGGTGGAGGAATCCTCGCTTGGAGACGGCTCGCGGATGGGTCGCCTCACGGAGCTTTTTCGGTCACCACAGGCACTCCAATCACCGAACCTCTCCTCTTAGGTGCCATTGGATCCTTAGGAAAGCTTGGGTAGAGTGGAATTAGAGATGGGGAGGCTTTGAGAGAGTTTTGGAGGAATTTGGTGGAGGATTCGAAAGTTACGAAATGACGAGGTGTCGACTCTGCCCTAATAAATCGATTTGGGATTCCCAGGTGTCGACTCCCGCAAAGTCGGGTGTCGACTCCAAATCGCTAACACAGTCAGCGCTCGAACTGGAGTCGGCTCCACTTATACGGGTGTCGGCTCCAAGGTCAGGGACCGAGAGCGACACAGACAAAGGTGTCGACTCCTCATTCTGAGGTGTCGACTCCAACGACAGTTTCAGAGAAAAATAATTGAGATTCAAACATCTGAAACTTGTCAAAATAAATTCAATAAAATCTTGATAAAATTTTGGAGTATGAAGAATCAAGTTACTCAGATGACTAGATAATTTGTCCTTAAAATTATGAAAGGAATATCAAGAAATTAATATAGATCTAGAAAGTCATTCCTTAGAGTATCAAAATCAATCCAAAGGGTCACATATTCCTAATTCACCTCTAAGATAACAAAATCTCTCTTCACTCAAAGGTTTTGTAAATATATCAGCTAATTGTTCTTCAGTATTAACATATTCAAGATAAATTTCATTATTAGCTACATGTTCTCTTATAAAGTGATATCTAATTTCAATGTGTTTTGTTCTTGAATGTTGAATTGGATTTTTAGTTAGATTTATTGCACTTGTGTTATCACATCTAATTGGAGTTTTATCAAGTGTTATGCCGTAATCTTCAAGTTGTCTCTTAATCCAAAGGATTTGAGCACAGCAACTTCCAGCTGCAACATATTCTGCTTCAGCAGTAGATAATGCAACCGAATTTTGCTTTTTGCTAAACCAAGAGATTAAGTTACTACCTAAGAATTGACATGCTCCACTTGTGCTTTTTCTATCTAATTTACATCCAGCATAGTCAGAGTCAGAATATGCAATCAAGTTTAATGTTGAGTCTCTAGAATACCATAAACCTACATTTTTAGTTCCACTTAAATATCTTAAGATTCTTTTTACAGCAATTAAGTGAGATTCTTTAGGTTCAGATTGAAATCTAGCGCATAGACATACAGCAAACATTATATCTGGTCTACTAGCTGTTAAGTAAAGAAGAGATCCGATCATACCTCTGTAATATTTTTGATCTACTTTCTTACCATCTTCATCTTTGTCCAGCTTGCATGAAGGACTCATAGGAGTTCCAAGTGGTTTGATTGACTCCATTCCAAACTTCTTGAGCAGTTTTTGTGTATTTGGCTTGATTGATGAAAATTCCTTCTTTGCTTTGCTTGATTTGAAGTCCTAGGAAGAAGTTGAGTTCTCCCATCATGCTCATTTCAAACTCACCCTGCATCAACTTAGCAAATTCTTGACATAACAAATTGTTAGTAGCACCGAATACAATATCATCAACATATATTTGTACTACTAATAAATCCTTGTCTTTTCTTTTCAAAAATAGTGTTTTATCAACATTTCCTCTTATAAAATCATTTTCAATCAGAAATTTACTTAATCTTTCATACCAAGCTCTAGGTGCTTGTTTTAAACCATATAGTGCTTTGTGCAATTTAAAAACATGATTTGGAAATTCATGATCTTCAAAACCAGGTGGTTGTTCAACAAAAACTTCCTCATTTATAAATCCATTTAAAAATGCACTTTTAACATCCATTTGAAATAATTGATATGCATATGACATGCAAATGCAAGTAATAATCTAATTGCTTCTAGTCTAGCTACAGGTGCAAAAGTTTCATCAAAATCAATTCCTTCTTCTTGATTATATCCTTTTGCAACTAATCTAGCTTTGTTTCTAATTACTATGCCATTTTCGTCTAATTTATTTCTAAATACCCATTTTGATCCTATAACAGAGTGATCTTTAGGTCTATCTACAAGAGTCCAAACATTATTTCTAGTAAATTGATTTAATTCTTCTTGCATAGCTAACATCCAATTATTATCTTTTTCTGCTTCTTCAATAGTTTTAGGTTCAATTTGAGATACAAATGCAAGATGATTATTGATGTTTCTCATTGATGATCTAGTTCTTACTCCTTGAGATGGATCACCTATAATTAATTCTTTAGGATGACCATAGGCATATCTCCAGTCTCTAGGAAGATCTACATCATTATGATTTGCATCAACAACATCAACATTAGGAGAATCATTATCCTTAGCTTCTTGTTCATGATCCGAAGATACATCTATATTTAATTTTTCAATATCTCTTTCTAGAATGTTTGTATCTTCCTCATCATCAATCTTTTCAGAACTCGATGCTAAAGATTCATCAAAAATTACATGAATAGATTCTTCTACAATTAAGTTTCTCTTGTTAAACACTCTATAGGCTTTACTAGATGTTGAATATCCTAAGAAAATGCCTTCATCAGATTTTGCATCAAATTTTCCTAGATTATCTTTGCCATTATTATGAATGAAACATTTACAACCAAATGCATGAAAGTAACTTATGTTTGGTTTTCTATTATTCCATAGTTCATAAGGAGTTTTCTTAATGATTGGCCTAATTAAAGCTCTATTAAGAATGTAACATGCCGTGTTTATAGCTTCCGCCAAAAGTATTTTGGTAAGTTGCTTTCACATAGCATGGTACGGGCCATGTCTTCTAAAGTTCTATTTTTTCTTTCAACTACTCCATTTTGTTGTGGTGTTCTAGGTGCTGAAAAATTATGATGAATTCCATTTTCTATGCAAAAGTTTTCAAATAAGTGATTTTCAAATTCAGTGCCATGATCACTTCTTAGAGACACTATGGTGTTGTTTTTCTCATTTGTGACCTTCTTGAAGAATTTCAAAAATAATGGAAAGGTCTCATCCTTATGAGCTAAAAATAATACCCAAGTGTATCTAGAGTAATCATCTACAATCACAAGACCATATTTCTTTCCTCCTAGACTTGTGGTTCTAGTAGGTCCAAAAAGATCCATGTGAAGTAGTTCAAGTGGCCTAGAAGTGGAAACAATATTTTTGGTTTTAAAAGAATTTCTAGTTTGTTTTCCAAATTGACATGCATCACAAATTTTGTTATTTTCAAAATCTAGTTGTGGAAGTCCTTTTACTAAATCCATTTTAATTAATTTTGAAATAAGGTGTGTGCTTGCATGACCTAATCTACGATGCCATAACCAACCAATCTCATTCATATTAGCATTATTAGCAACTAAGCAATGATTACTAGTAGACAAATTGTCTAAATCAATCAAATAAAAAATAATGCTATTATCAATGGGATTAGAAACAGTGCAGATTGATGCTTCAAATGATACTTTAAAACCTTTATCACATAATTGGCTAATACTTATTAGATTATGTTTCAAACCATTGACATATAAAACATTTTCAATATATGTGGAGGGAGTTATTTGAATTTTACCAAACCCCATGATTTGGCCTTTGCCATTGTCACCAAATGTAACAACTCCTCCTCTTTTGCTCTCAAGGGTGATGAATTGATCCTTGTCACCCGTCATGTGTCTTGAGCAGCCGCTATCGAGATACCATTTTCGCTTTGAATTTTTGGCCGCAAGACACTCCTGCAAAAATAATTAAGTCTTATATTTAGGTACCCAAGCCTTCTTGGGTCCTTCATGGTTAGTAGCATAAAAGATCGTTCCTTTGGGAACCCATATTTTCTTGCCTTTATTATTTAATTTTTTGTTACTGTTTCTTGCATCACATTCATAGGTTTTATGGCCTTTCTTGTTACAATAATGACATGTAACATTATCTCTATTTTGTTCTTTTCTAAAAAAGTTTTTGACAAATTTTTGTTTTAAGTTAGGTCTATATCCTAAACCAGCTTTATCATATATAGCTCTTTGATTACTTAACAATAAATTAAGTTTTTCAGAACTATAAGTAAATTTATCAACAACATTCTTATATTTATCAACTTCCTTCTTTAGCTTATCATTTTCATTGGAAATTGATTCTCTTTCTTTTGTCATATTTTCTTTTTCAGATTTTAGCATTTTAATTTCATTAGTAAGATCATCTTTTTCTTTAATAAGAATTGAGTTATCATTTTTCAAAGATTTGTATTTCTTTTTCAAAACTTTAAAATCATCTACTAGTTCATTGAAAGCTTCAAATAATTCATCAAATGCAAACTCATCACTAGGGTTTTCGGAACTTACCTCGCTGTCGTCGTTTGCCATAAAGCAAATGTTTGCAACTTCTTTTTGTTCTTCCTCTGAAGAGGATTCATCGCTGTCACTCCAGGTTGCAACATAGGCTTTCTTCTTCTTCTTGTAAGTCTTCTTCAATTGTGGACAATCGTATCTAAAGTGCCCCGGTTTCTTACACTCATAGCAAATCAAGGGGTCTTTCTCTTTGTCCTTGTCCTTTCCTTTTCTTTTTCTCCTTCCATCTTAATTCCAGATTTCTTCTTGTGGAAGGGTCTCTTTCTTCTCATGAATTTTTGAATTTTCTTGCTAGAAGAGCTGTCTCATCATCATCATCATCATCACTGCAGCTCTCCTCACTTTCAGCAGCCTTAAGAGCTATAGTCTTTTTCTTCTTCACATCTTCTTCTATGTGCTGCTTCATAGTTAATTCATGGGTCATAAGGGATCCAAGTAGCTCCTCCAAGGGTAAGGTGTTGAGGTCCTTGGCTTCTTGGATTGCTGTCACTTTTGCTTCCCAAGTCCTTGGTAGTGACCTAAGAATTTTGCGAACAAGTTCAGAATTAGTATAGGTCTTGCCTAGACTTTTCAAACCATTTACAATATCAGTGAATCTAGTGTACATGCATGCAATAGTTTCAGTTTGCTCCATGCTAAATAATTCATATTTATGAACAAGAATATTTATTTTAGATTCCTTTACTTGATTAGTACCCTCATGGGTAACCTCTAATCTATCCCATATTTCTTTTGCAGAATTACATGTAGAAATGCGATTAAATTCATTTGCATCTAATGAACAATACAAGACATTCATGGCCTTAGCATTGAGCTGAGCCATTTTCCTATCATTATCATTCCAATCCCTTTCGGGCTTAGGAACAATAGAGCCATCAACAATGTGTGTGGGTGTGCTAGGTCCATTAATTATAACACTCCACAATTCATAATCAGAAGCTTGAATGAATATCCTCATTCTTGCTTTCCAATATGAATAGTTGGAACCATTAAATAAGGGAGGCCTATTTGTAGAATGACCTTCGGCAAATGAAGATCCAACTTGAGCTGCCATTTGGATCTTTAGCTCTTGATCGTGTGATCAGATTCAAATGAGCACTAGCTCTGATACCAATTGTTGGCCCAGATGGCAACCCAAGAGGGGGGTGAATTGGGTTCTTTAAAAAATTTAACCTTTTAAAAACTATTGCTTTAAATGAAATTAAATGCAATGCAAATATAAAGCACAAACAAGGAGATAGAGATAGAGATAATTGAAACACGGCAAACACAAAGATTTTATAGTGGTTCGGTGTATCCAACACCTACGTCCACTCCCAAGATTCACTTGGGTCCACACTATAATCCTCTTGATTACAGTCGAGTTGTTTTCAAGATCACAACTCACAACTTATTGTTTTACCCGGGATCACAACGAACCCAGCCGTTTTCGGGCTCACCAGCACAAAACCCTAAACTCAAGCTAATCTAGCTTGACCCGAGGTATATAACCTCCACTAGTTCAATCCCCCTGATTGAACCAGTAAAAACAAGAAAGAATAATGTTTAAGATACAAGACAGCTCCTTAAATGAGCAAATATTCAAATAAATGAACAAGGTTTAGAAAAGCCTGTTTGAAGTGGATTGGATTTGAGCTTTTCTTCTTTCTTCTTTTCCTCTTCTCTTTGGAGATGTTGAATCAGGCCTCAGCTTTGATTCGTTGCAAATGTTGCAGATGGAGAAGTTGGAAAATCTTCAAAACAGAGCTTCTTTCCCTTTTTGTGAATCCTTTGATTTTTCAAACTTGAACGCCTTGGATTCTTCTTTGAGCTTTGTGAAGTGGAAGGATTTGAATTTGAATACTTCTCTCTTGGATTTCAGGCTCAAGACTTCTCGATTTTTGATTTGAATATTCTCCCTCTTTTTCTTTTTTCCGTTGTTATTTTTCAAACGGGCGTTCTCCCTTTTTATAGATTTTCTTCAATCCATTTTTGGAAGAAAAGCCGTTGGAATGTACCTGGAAACAAAATATATCCGTTAGAAGTTAGGTAAAAAGGAAATATTACCGTTAGAGCTGATCTGGCATTTTAAATTTTTGTCCCAGACAGGTTGAGTCGGCTCCAACTTTTCAGGTGTCGGCTCCAAGTCGTTTATCCAAAAATAGAAAGTTCTGAGTTCGTCGAGGAGTCGGCTCCGAAAAAGTTAGGTGTCGGCTCGCCATCGTCAGGTGTCGCTCTAGAATACTGTATGTGTCGGCTCCAAGATGCTCAAAATAAGCGTTCTGTCCCCGCATCGGAGTCGGCTCCAGACACTGTAAGTGTCGACTCCGAAACTCTGGGTGTCGGCTCCGAAACTCTAGGTGTCGGCTCCGGACCGTATCAAAAATCAGAAGAATATTTGACTGGCCATGGGGTCGGCTCTAGGAATTCTAGGTGTCGACTCCAGGTTCTGAAACTTTGAAACTTATGATTTGCAATTGATTCAAAACTCATTTCTTAATACCTTTAAATCGATCAAATATTTTTAAGCGCTGAAACACTTGTCAAATCCATTAGTAATCAAATAAATATACTAAATTCCTTTATTAATCATCAAAATCAATAATTGGGTCAACAGCCGTAAAAATTGGGATTTGACACGTGGCACTTCCCCAATCGTTGCCCTAAAAAAACGACGGATTCATCCCGTAAAGGCTTGGCGGCTGTGCAACATTAATTAGGGCATCATTATGCAGGCTGTCAAATCCAGACCCTTCCATTCAGATCTTGCCACCTGGAACTATACTCCCTACGCCTGAACCTACGCTTCGAACTAGGGAGTGGAGGGCATGTATTGAGGGGTAAAATCGCCATTACGATAATAATTGTGCAAGAGGTTAGGATCAACCCTGAACCCTGACTCTCACTCAATGCCCGCTAGAAATGAGCCAACCGAGCTATCCATCGTGCCTCGCCAGCCGAGCTATCCACTGTGCCTCGCCAGCCGAGCTATCCACCGTGCCTCGCCAGCCGAGCTATCCACCGTGCCCCGGCAGACCCGGGCACTCAAGCACCTCTGCGGAATCCAGCGCGGGAGAGTTTAAATTCGTAAGATTCCAAACAAAAATTACACCCGAAAGTGGCCTAGAGCCCTGGAGCCTACACAATCATCGAATCTCAAGACATCAACCAGCTCTCCCAGCCGTCGATCCTCTAACCAAAAAGATACGAATCTTACTAATCTCATAACAAACTGGATTCGAATCTTAACGGCTTTCGGACCCACGACACCTCTAAGGAATTAAATGATCCTCTATAAATACGATCGTCTTCCGACTTCTGAAGTACGCTCACTTCCTTACTCGCCCATTCTCCATCCACCCTTGCTCATCCCTTTTGCCATTAACGCTCTACTTAGAGCTCTCGAAAGGTCACCTGAAGAGACTTTTCAGCGGAAGCCTTCTTCCCATATTTGTTTGCTGTTGATCTTCGTTGACTTAAGCATCAGATGGTCTTTCATAGAGGGTCATCCTCAACGCTCGCGTGAGAACTATTTTGTAGGTTCACCTAGAAGAGAGCTCACTCTCGATCATATCCGAATCAAAGGATAGATTCTAGCAGCAACAACAGTTACGAAGAACGGGCCCGGTAATACAAATGGACTGGAGATGGAAGGGAAATAGTCGGGTGGAGGGGTGGAAACTTTGCTTTAAAGCCCGCAATGATCAATGGACTCGAGAAAATTTAAAAAGGTTTCTCTTTTTTTTTTTTTTGTTACAAACGGGCGATCACACAGTCTCGTGTGAATCAGCCCAGATACATCAGAGAACAAAATATGCTGAAGAAAAGTAGGACAGTGATCTCCAACCCTCCAATTCCATGAGCCAGTATGCTGAGCCATAAAAGAAGCCGCCCAATCAGCAGCCGCATTGGCTTCCCGAAATATATGGCGAATCAGGACCGAGTCGTTCCCTCGCAGAAGGGAATAAATATCCCTCAAGATTGGATTAGAGGGTCCATCAGAATAATTCTCCTCCTGCAACCAAGAGATGACCGTCTTAGAATCACCCTCGATCATGATCCGATGAGCGCGGAGAATCCGAACGGCGTAAGAAATTCCTGCCCAAGCCGCATAGAGCTCCGCTATCAGGACAGAATAGTCAAGAGCACCAAAACCTCCTGCCGCCACCAGATCACCCGCCTTCCCACGGATGATAAACGCAGAACCAGCGATTCTACCATGGACACTCCCATCGAAGTTGATTTTGACATACCCTGGAGGGGGGCTCCCAATGGATGAAAACCGGATACCGGTTCGCTGCCGAAGCAGCAGGGGAACCCCAGCGGCCAGATGAGCCAAAACCAACACCGGATAAGACACGGTCATAGTCCATAATCAGCAATCTTATCTTCCTCACAACCCTATGGGGAGAAGCAGAGGTATTAGAAAAAATGAAATCATTCCTTGATAGCCATATCTGATATGCCGTGGCAGCCCTGAGACCACTTTTATGCTGAGATCCCCATCGAATATCATGAAAAAAGGAGGAGCGCGGAGATGTCGTTTCATCCAATCTACTAGAAAAACCCATCAGATGCCATATCCGTTGAGCTCTAGGGCAAAGAAAGATAGCGTGGTCATCGGACTCCTCCTCCAGCCGACAAAAAGAACAGATCGGCTGAATAGACAGACCCCTCCTAGAGAGAAGAGCAGACGTAGGAAGGCAGCCCCAGAGAAGCTTCCAAATAAAAAGCTGGATCCTAGGAATGGTTGGAAGCTTCCAAATCCAAGCAGCATCCTCCATGCGCCGAGACTGAGGCCTGAAAATCCTCATAAGATCCTTGGAGGGAGCCCTAGAGAGACACGATCTCTGCCAAAGCCTAGAATCACCACCATAGCCAGGCATAAGAGGCATAGATAGGATCCGCCGAGAAAGCTCCTTCCCGAATAACCATGTCACCGTGGGGATATGCCAAGAGTGGGAATCCCCGGAAATAAGATCCTTAACCCTTAAACTGGATGGGGCGTCCATATTCATAAAGGAGGGCCATCTCGAAAGGGGGAGCTCAGAAATCCAAGTATCCTGGATAACATCGATCAAATAACCATCTCCTATACTCCATGAAACATTCTCCAGGATAAGCTGACCATATCTGCAAATCTCCTTCCATAAGTAGGAAGATCCATGGATCGGCAGAATAGGCAGGCCGAAAGTCCATTCCCATACCTTGCTCGCATCAGAGAGCTCCACAGACACTGCGGCTCCAAGAGAAATCGCGAAGCATGTCTAGCGAGCAAAGCTTCTCTTCTAACAATCAGAGAATGAATCCCAAGGCCGCCTTCCTGGATAGGCATACAAACAGTGTCCCAGGATAATAAATGCATTCCATGACCATCTTGCATAGAGGCCCAAAGAAAGTCTCTGAAGCATCTCTCAATTCTTCTAAGACAGGTAGTCGGAATAGCAGTATTCGACAGAAGATACAGAGGAAGCGAAGAGAGAACCGATCTAATAATAATGACCCTGGCCATCATAGATAAACTAGTGATCTGCCACCCCTCAAAGCGTTGACGAACCCTCCTCTCTAACTCAGTAAAATCAGAACAACGGGGATGTCTACCAGTAATGGGGATCCCCAGATACAAAAATCGATCAGTCAGTAGATATGCCTGACAGAATAGTAATGGCTTCCCTAGTAGATCTGTTGGTCTTCGGGCTGAAACATAAAGAGGATTTGAGGTAGTTAACCCTCTGACCCGAAGCCAGACAATAATTCTGCACAATTGAATGTAAGGAAGCCGCATTTTCAATGGTAGCCTGACCCAGAAGAATACAGTCGTCAGCAAAAAGAAGATGGGAGACCGCAGGGCCCAGGCTCCCAGCCATAAAAGGGACAATCCTCTGATTCTGCTGTGCCTGATGAAAAGCACGAGAAAGATCATCCGCAGCAAGAATGAACAATAAAGGGGATAACGGACACCCCTGCCTCAGACCAACAGTAGAATTGAAAAACTCCGTCGGGCATCCATTGATAATTAGAGAAAAAGAAGGCCTCAGAATACAAGTCAAGATCCACTTGATGAACAGCTCCTGAAACCCAAACTCCTGGAGCGAGCGATGTAAGAAAGACCAACTCATCCTATCATAAGCTCTCTCCATATCAAGCTTTACCGCCATAAGACAGCGACTAGCTGGGGCTCTTTGAAGATCATGCATAAATTCTTGGGCGATGAGAACATTATCAGAAATAGAGCGTCCTCTAATAAAAGCCCCCTGTTCAATAGAAATGATGCGAGGAAGAACACACCGAAGGCGGCTAGCTAGAAGCCGAGCACATATCTTATATAGAGTGGTGCAAAGGCTGATAGGTCGGAAGTGTTGCGGGAGAGTAGCCTCCGGACGCTTGGGTACCAGAGAAATAAAAGTTTGGTTCCACTCCTGAGGAATGGTCATAGTCTGGAAAGCAGTTTGAATAGCATGAGTAACCTCTCGCCCAACAATTCCCCAATAATGATGGTAAAAAAAAGGCGGAAATCCGTCAGGCCCAGGGGCCTTATCCGAGCCAAGCCCCCAAAGCGCCTCCCGAATTTCCTCCTCGGTTATAGGCCTGAGTAACATATCATTCTCCTTGATCGATATCTTCCTGGAATCAGGAACACAAACAACCGGAGCTCCCTCCCCCTCGGACTCAGTCCATCTAGTCCGAAAGAATTGGAAAAGCAAATCCCTAATAGAGTGGATGTCCTCCTGAGAATGCCCTTCAGCATCTAATAATCTACGAATCCTGTTAGTGGACCGCCTCTTTAAAGTGGCTTGATGGAAAAATCTGGTGTTACGATCCCCCTCACATATCCACTGAACCCTGGATCTCTGCCTCCAAAACTTCTCCTGCTGGCTGAGAAGAGAGTGATGGCGTGACAGAGAGTCCCGAAGCACCGAGAGGTCCGATTGCACCAAGAACCCATCCTGGTCCTCCTTCTTCTGTAAGGCAGAAATGTCGGCTTCAACCCTTTCGACTTGTCTAACCAGATCACCAACCTCCATCCGATTCCATCTGGATAGACGACGTCGAACCATCATAAGACGTCTCGATAATCTATAAATAGCATTTTTCCTGATAGGAAGGTGCCAAATCTGCGAAATGATCGATCGAGCTGCAGAATGGACAGTCCAAAACTGCTCAAATCTAAACTGTCTGCGATAATACATAGAAACCTCCGTTGAAATCATAATGGGGCAATGATCTGAAGCAATCTAGGAAGGTGGGCAACAGTAACCTTGTGGAACCTATGAAGCCATTGTTCCGTAGTCATAGCACCACCACCACCACCTTTTGAAAGGTCTCAGATCAATGAAGAAGAAAGAGGAAACAACAAAAAAAAAAAAAGATATGGCAGGCACCGGCTTCCTGGCGAGACCGATGGAGCTCCTCCACCACCCCAACCTTTGTCACTCCCTCACCGCCTTCCTCTCTATGTCGGAAATCAAACGCACCCACGCCCACATCATCACCACCGGTCTCTCCTCCGACCCCTTCACCCTCGCGCGTCTCCTCGCCGCCGCCGCTATCCCGCCCTCCAGCGACCTCCGCTACGCCAAGTCCCTTTCTTCGCCATCGCCCATCCCAACCTCTTCATGTACAACACCATGATCCGCGCCTTCTCACAGAGCCCTGAACCCATCCATTCCATCCGCTATTACCTCCAAATGCTCCGTTCCAGAATCTCGCCCGATAGACTCACCTTCCCTTTCCTTATCAAATCTTGTTCCACCCTCGGCCTCGCCGGCCTCGGCCGAGGCCTTCACTGCCAAGTTATCAAGCTCGGGTTGGACTCTGACGTGTTTATTGTCAACAACGCCATCACAATGTACTCGGAGTTAGATGACATGAACTCCGCTCACCAGTTGTTCGACGACAATTTCAACATAACCGATGTCGTCTCTTGGACCGCATTGATCACTGGGTACTCGAATTGTGGGCAGTTGGATCGTGCGCTGTGGTTCTTTGATCGGATGCCAAGTAGGAATTTGGTCTCTTGGAATGCAATGATCGCAGGCTATGCGCGGAGCGGCAAGGCTAAGGAATCATGGCATCTGTTTGACGAAATGCCTGAAAGAAATGTGGAGTCATGGAGCTCGATGATTTCAGGGTTTGCGCGAAGTGGGCTTTGCAAAGAGGCGTTGGCCATGTTTAAGGAGATGGTTCGAAGAGAGGTGATGCCAAATGAGCCAACTTTGGTTAGTGTGGTGTCAGCTTGTGCACAACTGCGAGACTTGGAGCATGGCGAGTGGGTGCATGATTATATCAAGCAGCATGAGGTTGAGATGAGTGTGATATTGGGAACGGCTCTGGTGGACATGTACGGGAAGTGTGGGAGCATAGGTGAGGCGCTTGGGGTCTTTAAGGAGATGCCTGCTAAGAATGTGTATTCATGGAACTCGATGATTACTGGTTTAGCCATGAATGGATCTGGGCAGCAAGCATTGGCACTCTTCTGGAAGATGAAGTTGATGGGTATCGAGCCGAATGCGATAACCTTCATTGGATTGCTGAGTGCCTGTAGCCACTCTGGACTAGTCGATGAGGGCCATCTGTTTTTTGATATGATGACTCAAGTATATGGGATTAGGCCTCTGGAGGAGCACTATGGTTGCATGGTGGATTTGCTTGGCCGTGCCGGTCTTCTGAAGGAGGCATTGGATTTTGTGGACAGAATGCCCGTGGAGCCTCATCCAGGGCTGTGGGGAGCGCTTGCTGGTGCTTGTAGGATCCATGGTGATGTCGAGCTTGGGGAGGAAGTAGGGAAGCGTTGATTGAGTTGGAGCCACATCATGGTGGAAGATATGTTCTGTTGGCCAATATATATGCAGCTGCAAAAAGGTGGAATGACATGGCCATGGTAAGGAACTTGTTGAAGGAGAGGAGGGCGATAAAAGTCCCAGGGAACAGTATGGTGGAGGCACTCTCTGCAGCCTCTACATGATGTTCTTATCATGATTGACAAGTACAGGCTGATATATTGAATGTTGATGGTGCTCTCCTCACAACCAAGGGATTTTCAGTTGTGTGAATTGTCATTCCAGATCAGAAGGGAGAGTTCCTTCATGGCATGTCTAAAAGATTGGGAATGGTGGGCTGTGCTAAGTATATTGGAGCTCTGGCCGTTGGAGAGGGGGTCTCCAGTTCACACAGGATTTTGGAATTTCTGATATTATGATAGAATGGAATGCTTGGAATATTTGACTGCTATTGCAAATGTTAGAGCTGATTTCCTTGGAGGGAAGCAATCATGGAAGATATTAAGCTACTGAGGAAGATTTAGAAATTGTGGCATTTCTCATATAAAGCGAGAAGGGAAAGGTTGGTCTCTCTATCTTTTACTCAAAATGCTTGGTTAATTAGTTGAAAAATTGTTTGGCAAGGGGAAGAGCCTCGTTTACTTTAAATTTGTTTTTGAAAGATATTGTATCTGTTGAGGTCAATGTGCTAATATGATAGCAAGATTCAATTCTGACATTAAAAAAAAGGGAAAAATCTGTAGAAAGTGCAATCGGTTATTAAAGACGAGCTAAGGCTTTGTTTACATCAAAATGATAGAATAGAACTATTTATTTTTCTTACTTTTTGTGATTATCCGAATGATGCTTATTCTGAGATACTTTTGGGGTGTTTGGTAGGTTATCCTTTATTTGGGAGGATGCCCATCCACTTATCTCCTCTATCAGACACAATATAAGGCTTAAGATCCTACCTCACATAAAATTAAAACAGAACGATAAATCAAGGAGATGGCCATGGCAATGCTCCACTCTTTTTTGTAGTAATGCTTTTTTTTTTTGGTTAGATAGACAGAAGCAACAGCCACACTAGTCAACACAGGAGGAGGATCTACCACGATCGCTACGGCATCTTTCTTCACCATCATGATTGCCTATTTTTGTTCCTTCTTCATCGTCTACAAGATTGGGATACAAGATTGGGATCAAGATAGCAACTATTAAAAGAGAGAAGCTAGAACCTAATGAGCGTGTGGGGAGTGATGGGTCCTTAAATTAGTGCCATTGATGTATGGGATGCCTTATATTGGTTGTATTATATTCGCTAATCTCATTCTCTGCAGGTAAAAATTGGATATCTATATTTACTATTTTGTTCTCCTTTTAGGATTTGCATGATTATGTGAGTAAAAATAAATAATATATGCGCACACGTGCATGATCAACTTGGTCAAAAGAGTCTCTAAATGATAGATCTGTTCATGAACAGCTTGTGATCAGCTTGATAATATCTAATTTCAGCTAGGATCATTTTGATAATGATTTGAACTCAAACAGTAACTAAAACTTGGCTTATAAACAGATTTGACCTAGTAAGATGCGTGGCTTAGCTTGATAAGAAGCTGAGCTCAAATCTTCCAGGACCATAAGAAGACTAACGCATGAGCTACCGAAAAATGTTCTGGGGCTCAGAGGAGTAGCGCTAGCAGAAACAACGAGAAATGACAAACACTGATTCACCCATGAAAAGCATGCAGCATCGGGGACGAGGTCAATGCATTTGGTTCTTAATTGCAGGTGGTCTGTTGATATGGTGCTCAGCTGACCGACAGCTCTACAGAAGAGGTAGGAGGAAGAGGGCCAGATGATCCAAGAAACACTAGATGAATGATTCTTTGTTTTTTTTTTTTTTTCCCTTTTCTTCTTGATACATTGAGATTTGCAACCCTACATGCTCCTTCAAATATCAAGTGATAATATTGTAATATCAGGTGGTTGGTTATGTAAGATTACCCCTCTCTTCGTTCTATGACATAATGCTATCACCGTACGCCAGACTAGATCATGGGTGCTTCTCCATGATCTCCACTTTAAATGATAACAATGCCAAATAACCAGTGCATCAACAATATCTTTTCACGAATGGACACAAATTGGTCTGCTTGACCCCACTTTGAGACACATAAGAGAAACATAACTTCACAACAAAGGAAATCTAATTATTTGGTACTCCGGTTTTACTAAAATGGGTTCTAACAGAACCCCAAATGAGCTTGTCAAAAATATTTTTTTGATTGCTTCTCATGATACCTCTTTGGAAAAGCTGCAGTCAAATAAATGAGCTCTCTGAAGACCTCCATTTTTCATAAAACCTGTTTTAAAGAGCATAGGATGTTATAGTTATTATTTTCGAACAGTTAAATGTTTTTTTAGGTGGAATCCAAGTTAAGAGAGCTGACTAAATGAATTGAACCTCAGTTAATCATTGGAAGTCGAATGATCTTGTCAAAAGAAGCTAAACTTTCCATCAAATGAATACGTTAATAAGCTAAACTTTTACGTGGTGGCAAGATAGCAGGAATTGAATATATAAGAAAGTAATGGAAGAGCAACACCATCCAAGTTGTACTACCGTTCTCAAGCTTGGAAGCCAAGAGAAGTTTTATCAGATCCACTTTGCCACATTTTCTACACCAGAGAAATAAATCAACCCTCAAAGTAAAGCCTAATTGCCGAAACAAAAGTAGCAACAATCTTTGAACAAAAATTACCAAATAATAATTAAAATCTTCAATGCTTAACACACCATTCAATTACAAGGTTGCTTCTATACACAGGCAGCAGCAAAATGCAGCAGTTATTTCCAATCAAGCATGTCCAGAAGCCACAACACCTCATGCTCTTTGCTGGCAGCATCGCAGAAGTCTATTTCAATGCCAAACACATCAATGGCGTTCTCATTGCCATTTGTCATAAATAACAAGGACACCCAAGCTCTAATTCCAGATATGAATGGATGTTCTGGTGAAAAATTGAGATAGGCATAGGCAAGTGCCCTGAAGGCACCGCCATCAACATAATTAAACTCAGAATCTCTTATAATGCATGCCATCTGATTGGTGTCCTTGCGACCTACAAGAACTGACACACTGATTCTACTTCCCGAAGTAATGGTGAAACTTGGCTCCACTTGCAATACCATCTTGTAATCAGGGCCATCCAGATATAACTTGAGGATGTCAGATACGCCAGAAGGTGGTTGCCTTATTCCCCTGCCGAGCACAGAGCCTGAGATAGCTTCAGAGAAAATCAGCTCCCGATCAGACCAAAGATCGATGTAGAATTCTAAATCATTCAAGGACAACCTTGGTGGGAGAAGAGGCTGGGGCCTCTGGGTCCTGGAGAAGGTTAGGAAAAGTTGGTAGTAGCTCAGGGCAGGAAGAGATCTTTTGCAGATAGAAGGCCATCTCTTGGCACAAGCGCACTTCCAAAAGTAGTCATCCCTAGCAATGTCTCTCCACTGACGACATACCAGCATGCACAAGGCCAGGTCTTTACCATCAAGTAGAGGGAAGACTGCCTTTAAAACTTCACCACACAACCAATCTTTGGTCATTCTGGACTGCCAAAAGATAATCGAGCAGGAAACAAGACAAAAAAAAAAAAAAATCCAGAGGGATGTGAAAGGTTTGTGAAGTGTACGATGTTGAACTGAGCCGAACACAAGGCAGGATCAGCAATTCCTCTGCAAAATATACATGTTGTATTTAGAAACACCACATTGCAAGCAAGTTTTCCCTTAAGAATCAATAGAACAAATTTGATAGCAACTCCTCTTAAGTAACTAAAGAGGCTTGTAAAATTCAAGTCAACAAACTCATTTAGCCAGGAAGGGAGGAAAAAAAAAAAGAATAAGATTGGAATGGTTTGGACAGATTAATCATACGCAGTGCAGTTCAGACATACTACTATAATAAGGAGAATAGGCTCTGATGGAATCAAAGGGTTTCTTAATTTGATTGTTATAATCAAGGAAACCAAGGTGAAAAGATATGCTATATGAACTCAATAGAGCACATTGTCATTGTGACCATGCAGGAACAAAATAGCGGATAGCAAATGGAAAATGTTTTTTGAATCACTGTCATGGTCTGGACAAGAAGCGTGTACAGAAGTACAAACCGGGAAAAAAAAAGCAGGGAAGGTACATGAAGCTTATAGATGTACCAAGATATTCTAAACGCAATGCATGCCCGAAAGATCAGTAACTAGTGCATATTTCAAACAAAGTCTTCTAGTTCAACAGCTTCATTGATGCCGAAAGCTACAACAGCTTACTAGGTGCAACAATCAAATCAACCGTATTGTTAGAAGCTTGATTAAAAAAGACAATACAGTTATGCAGTCCAATTGTAGTTGGGAAAAGGCTTAGATGAGTTGAGTTGAGTTATGCAGTCCAATCACTACAATCATAAAATGCAGCTGCCACACATTAATTGATGATTCAAGTGAAAATAGCAGTGAGTCAAATAAAAAAAATGGAAAAGATTTAAGGCCAACCTGCCATCCATTATTCATGAATTAGATCACTAGAAACGAGAGCCCAATGTACTACTACTAGAAATTAGGTATAGAGTCCGACTTCAAGATATAATGCATTGCCCTAATTAATGTTGCAGATGTTGGTGCAAATGTTAATTTTTGTTCATATAGAAAATGGCGAATGACCCCCACCCCCAACTAAAACAGAAAAGAACAACAGAAGAGAGTCAGATGACCCATAGGTTAAGACATTTTTCAACATTAAATCCCATAACATGAAATAATTTATTGGACATGATTTGTCCACTAATTCTTTAAATTTACATTCGGCAACAAAGATTTGGAACCTAGACTGTTACTAAAAGATGCAACAACCACTTCAATTGTGAAATACATTTTACTTAGGTTTTTAGTTCTAATAACAAAGGGGAAGTCATGGTACAAAATGCATGCAAAAATGACAGCGATTAAGTTGCCACATTAATAAAACATAACAACATAATCCCTCAGCTTGTTGACCTCACAACAACCTTATCTATAAGCAAGCTTTCAAAGACGCACCAAATCTAAAACAAATACAACAGAATCAATAGTCTACATGTTGAGGATTATCAGGTAACAATATTGTCATTCTTAGATGCAGCTATCTCAAATTGCTATAATATTCAACTTGGAAATTGCTGAGAACTTCATTTTCAAGGCTGGATTACCTGGTTTTGAATTGTCTCATATTTGCACAAAAGGGCACTTTAGTTGACAATAGATGGCACAGCAACTTTACTGATCAGGACTCCATCTAGAATTAGTTCTCACATCAGCAACCGACATCATTAAGTAGTTTAGCTCTTGAGTCTCATTCTTGTTCTTCTAATTAATTCCTACTACCTAATTCCTACAATCATTATACTTCGGTTTGCTTTCATGACTGAGACAAGAAAAGATTTAATCGATTAAAAGAAGAATGCAGTTTAATTTGGATTAAGAAAAGGTCCATAAGAGAAGCAAAGATTTCTTCATGCATTCAAGAAAGTTTATTCCTAAAGCCTAATATTGGAAATTTATAGCCGTAAAATCCTCATATTGAATGAATTGGTGTCTACAAATGAGTATATGCCAGCATGTCTCCAAGGTCTAGGTACCAAGGACAACATATAACAAGTCACTCCCACCCCATCAAGGATATATGTATACTCAACTCAACTCAACTCATCCAAGCCTTTTCACAACTACATAGGGCCGGCTACATGAATCTGCTTACTCCACTCTACTCTATTCAGGACTAAGTCGACATTCAAATTACAAATAGTTATATCTTTTTTAATTATTTCTGTCCATATTAGTTTAGGTCTATCTCTACCTCTATCCTTAGCATAAATTGTTAAAAGATCACTCTTTCTAATTGGAGCATCTAAAGGTCTTCGTTGTATATATTCAAACCACTGTAATCAATTTTCTCTCATTTTATCTTCAATTGGGGCTACTCCTATTATTTCTCTTATATATTTATTTCTAATTCTATCATGGATATATGTAAAAAAAAATAGCAGCAAATTATATTCCTTTTGGGTATGGTTTCCTCCCATAAAAGGCTATAGCATTATGTACAAGAACACTAGCATGACTACTTCACATCAAGGGCCCCGACAAAGTCTTATGAAATTGATGGCTGATGCATTCAGCAGTAGACTGACAATACTAAATCAACATGAGTCAACTACCTCCAGCTAATGGTCTATCTTGATTGATGCAGTTGTTTCCAATAACTCCATTCGTGAATTGTGTCCTATTGTGTGGAGGAACATAACCATTTGGTCAAGCCCTAGAGGACACCTCTGATATAATGAAGAATATAGCTTAAAGAAGGGAGCCTTCGTTATCCACATCATTTTGATGCATCTAGCATCCATACCATAGAGTAGCCTGGTCATATAGCCTGGACTCCATCTTCCTAAGAGAACCTGCTATAGCACATAAGGGCAGCACAGGCAACAAAGAAGGGTGGTACAGGCAGCAATCGTAATCAATACGGCTATAGTTTTTACATCTGAGTCCAAAAAATTGTAATCACATTCAATCATTACATAATGAATAACACTATTGCATTACTATTGTATAACACTATTGCATTACTATTGTATAACACTATTGCATTACTAGTGCAATACATACAATGGTATGTTAACATGCTAATACATACTAGCCCAACACAATATATAGCATGCTGACCTAGTACATACTGGTATTGAAACACAGCATAAATGGCATGTATAAGCATCACTCACAGCAATATTGAAATGCAACATTGTAGAATTGTAGCATGAATCAGCCAAATCATGATTCTAACCAAATAAATGCAACCATGAGTTAGTATTCAAATTCCATCCAAAATAACTGCAACCATTGTATATTTATACATATACACTACACATGTACGTACAAATACTGTTACAGAAATTGTGTCAAGGAATTTATATGACAACATATTATGTCTAACTTTCAGAAGACAATCCTCATGAAACCAGTTGATAACAACATATATTCCCATATATCTTAGTTTTATAGAACCTAAATTACCAAATAATCATGCATTCAATATCCAGTCATGATGCAACATAGAAAGAAACAAAGCAAAATCAATTGTTAATCATGACTTCAAGACTCTTTTTGAAGATTAAAACAGACAATTTTGTTGATCCTGTATACAAAAATGGACCACGTCATGATGAATAAATAAAAGGTAAATTAGATCAACCGAAAACTAAAACATGAAGTTAGAGCATGAAATACATAAGCATGGATAATCTGCAAAAACGGACTGAAAAAGTTGATGGATAAATCAGAAAGCTGAATGCCATTGGAGAGAATCAAAAATTAACTAGAAATGATCAGAGCGCCAAAAAGCGAGTGAGTGGATAATCCAAGGGCTAACATGGAAGAACAGAATGACAGATTTTATATTTATAACCAAGAGACAAAAATTAAAACTTAAAGATGTCTGAGATCTAAGAGACTCTACGCACATAGAGAGCAAAAATTTATATAACTAAAGGCCAGTGTATGCTAAAATGAATTTCCATTTTCTAGTGTTTTAAGCCAACACCCTAAAACGATGAGAAATAATGTAAATAAGGAAATTAAGTAACAACGTGTATACAAGTTTTTGGGAAAAACCATCTGTCCTTTCCCATACAAACTACTATGACATGACACATTGAAAAAATAAGAGGCACCAAAGACATTAAATAAGAGGCAAATCATATATTGAAAACTCTCTTTCCCTTGACCCCCTTGGTGCTAACGAGATATGAATATGAGAATAAAAACAGACCACAAATTTTAACTACCTACACAGGCTGAAAATCTTTCATCAAGTCTGCATCAAATTCAGAACAAGTCTTCTCTATGCAATAGTTTTTAATATAGGAAAATGCTGCATTAAAACCCAAAAGCACAAAATAAAAGTCCTTAGATCCTTAACCTTCATACCTTTACAAGGAAAATATTGCGACTAAGCGGGGGTTAAGAAAACCCCTTTAGATTTGCTACTGAACAAGAGAGAAAAGTTATCTTAAAGATCCCCCAAAAGACCATATTTAAGATCCCATATCTAGCAATAAACTCCCCCTCAAAACCTCAGAAAACCTCAGTTAGAAAGCTATAAAGTTACCAAAAAAATCTAACCGTGCACCAACACCAAAAAATTCAGATGCCTAGGTATTTACGTAAAAGACCACATTGCCTGAAAGTAAACAAAATTGAGAGAAATGAACAATATCAACCAATTACAATAATTCAGTAACAATTCACCAAACCACAGCCACAGTAATTTTGCTCGATTGACACGAAACCTACTAATTTGCTAGATGTTCAGCAACGAGACATTATACTACGATCGCTTTCGGTTAGGGTTACTGTTAGATAGGAATGGCTTGGACGAAAACCGACGAAAAAATGGCGGAAATGATCTCGTCGGAAAGACGAAGCCAAGAAAATGAGGGGAAGGTAGAGGGCAGACGCATACGATCGGAGCGCGGAGGTGGGATCGGAGGTCCCGGATCGCCGACAGAGATCGGCAAGCCGGAGGGATGATCGGAGCACCTTCGCCGACGGCCTGACCACCAGAACGCGGTCCGCGTTCTTCGGGAGGAGAGACGAGAGGAATAGAAGGGAGGAGGGGTGGGTGAGACCGAGAGGAATCGGTGGGATTGGAGGGGAGAGGAGTCGCGGCTAGAAGCCTTGCAGAAGGCTTGACCGGAGAAATGGGTGCGACGGGACGCTGTTAAAAGCTGGCTCAAAGGGTAACTCGACGCGAGGTAATTAATTAGGACCCTTTTTTTGTTTTCAACCGAAGCCTGCTAATAAAAATCTATACAGTTCCAGTATCTAAATACGTTAAGCACGTTGTTAAGATTTCGCCTTTGGAGATCTTAAATTCCTGATACAAATATTTTTTTATAATATTGATTGGTTATCAATTTCTATGTAAATAGCTACGAATAGGCATCAAATTGTTATTTTTGAAAATATAGAGTGCCCTATCTTATTATTATCTACCTCTTTTTTATTTTTCTTTAATTTATTATTATTATTTTAAGTTTTTTTTGAATATGATAATGTTGATATAATAATTAAAAATAAAGAAGCGAAGGAAGAGGAGATGGCGGCATCCATAATTTTGCATTTATCATGTATCTTGATAATTTGACCTTCTAATTTTTAACTTTTGACTTTCTTGTATTGCTTGAACAATAAATAAATAAATAAATAAATAAAATTATATTGATAAAATTAGTTAAATTTTACGATAAAATTGCTCAGCAAACTTATCCGTGTTTATAGATTTAGTTTTTACTAAATTAGATAAGTTTTAAGTTTTATAAGATTTGTTATAACACCAAATGATTTGTATAGCACACAAAAAGAAGAAATAATGCAAGAAAAAGGATGTTGATTGGCCTAATTAGTCCAGCCACTCGGGACAGGACATCAATGACTAGGCTTAAATCTAATTGATGAGGGATAAAATTATCATTACATTAAGGCATGTACACGTCAACAATCAGGTCAGGTCCAATCCCAACATCTCGCTAGCCAGTTGTCATAGCCACCAAGTAGCGAAGATCAATCGCCTTTAGCAAGGTCGAATCGCCCCAGTAACCCGAACCATTCTTATTTCTCGGTAAGCCGAGGTATCCATACCTCGGCGATACTAGCCGTTCTTATTTCTCGGTAAGCCGAGGTATCCATACCTCGGCAATACGAGCTATGATTATATCTTGGTAGCCCGAGGTATCCATACCGCAGCATCACGAGCCATGATTATATCTTGATAACTCGAGCCATCTTTATGCATCGAGAACCAAATTGTCCTCTGCCTTGGTCAGACCGAAGCACTCAAAATGCCTCTGCAGAATCCGGCACGGGAGAGTCCCTATTCGCTAAAACAGAATAAGATTCCAAACAGAGAATCATACTCAGGAATGGCCTAGAGCCTATGCAATCGTGGAATCCCAAGGCATTAGCCAGCTCTCCTAGCCATTGATCCTCTAACTAACAAGATACATATCCTACTGATCTCGTAACAAACTCGATTCGAATCCGTTTCAAATCATAACAACTTTCGGCCCCCACGACGTGCCTAGGGAATCAGGTGATCCTTTATAAATACCACAGCATTTCAACCTCTCAGGTACGCACGAATCACCTTACAAAAACTTCTACACATTCACTTGGCTTTACGGAATCGATCACTCAATTAGAGCTCCGGTCGAGAGCTTGGAGGAAGATTCTTATGTGAAAAGTCTTCTCCTCACGTTGCCTGCTGTGAATCTCCTTTGACTTGGGCGTCGAAGGGTCCCCCGCAGAGGACAACCCCAAGGAAATCCTTTGCGAGCGCAGACTGTCTTGCAAGTTTACCCCGGACGTTAAGATCGGAGTTCGAACCCGGAGTCGGAAGTGCACTCGAGTCGAAGAACGGATTTTCGCGGCAACATATTGGCGCTAGAGGAAGGGCCTCAAGTCCCATAAACTTGTAATCCAGGAGACAAGACTAAAAAACTAGAAGAAGCATCCTCTAATGGCCAATCGAAAAGAGCCACCTCAGAGGCTCAAGATCAGGCCGCATCTCAAAGGCCTGATCCAATTAGTGATGTAGCACCTCCGCTACCACCACCAGCTAAAACTCCTTCCCACCGGCAACGGCGATAACCCTAGACCAGTTCGCCACTCTGGTTCAGCAGGTTCAAGCATTGACCCAGATGATCCAGGGATTCCAGGCAATCCCTGGCCCTACTCCTGCCTCCCAGCCTTGCGAGGAGGCCACTGCCCCCGCTCCACCTGCAATCTCTTCTTCCGATCCGCTTGGGGCGACGATTGCGGTCGCCATCGCCAGCCTGCAAAGGTGAGACCGGCGCTGCAGCGAGCTGAAAGGAAGAACCCACTCAGATCCAGGCGGGTTCGCTCTCCCTCCCTGGTATCCTCTCAGGATTCAACACCGTTGCCGTCTTCTCATCACCCGATCCCTCCTACCACTCTGGATGAAGGAATCATGCAGCAGATGCAGGAGATGCGTCAGGAATGACGTCAGGAGTTAGACGTCGTCAGTCAAGCCCATCCGCTTCAGCATAAGGCGGAGCAGGGCATTCCCTTCTCCAAGGAGATCATGGGGGAAGTGATTCCCTCCATGTCAAGCTGCTCGCCATCGAGCCTTATCATGGATCCTTTGATCCCGACGACCACCTCAGTAGCTTCCGATCGATCATGATGTTCCATGGGGCATCAGATGCGATTCTCTGTCGCGCCTTCCCCTCCACCCTTAGAGGGTCTGCGAACCTGGTTTAATGCCTTAAAACCAGGTTCCGTTGGTTCATTCGACGAGCTGAGTTGCCTCTTTGTCGATCAGTTCGTCAGCAGCCACCGTCACCGGTGGAGATCTGATTTCCTCTCCGTGGTTAAGCAAAGAGAGGGGAAATCCTTGAAGAACTATCTCGGTCGATTTAACACGGCCATGCTAGAAGTGGATCACCTTAACCATGAGGTGGCCATGTTAGCCCTAGCAGGCGGAGTGTTAAAGGAGAGCGACTTCTACCTGGCGTTGGAGGTCAGTTACCCTCCGAACCTCTCCGATATGATGGCCCTGGCGGACAAGTATGCCAGAGTCGAGGAATCGTGGAGGACTGCCCGCGCCGAGCTGGCAAGAAAGAAGGAGTCCAAGGGCTTGGACAAACACCGATCTGTCCGTCAGCTGAACCCACCTCGCCGCCAAAGGGTTCCTTCACCACCACCGAGGAACCGCACCGGAGCCTGCCTAGGAGGTTCAACCGGTTCACCCCGCTCCCTGCCCCGAGGGCGCAGATCCTCATGGAGATAGAGCGTCAACTCCCTCGACCGCCTCCTCTCTGAGGGGATGCGACCAGGAGAGACCCCAAAGTACTGCCGCTACCACCGGGACCATGGCCACGACACCAAAGAATGCTGGCAGCTGAAGAATGAAATCGAGAGGCTCATCCAATGGGGCAGATTGAACCAATTCAGGGGAGCGCCCGAGCCAAGAAATGGGGGTAACCGCCAGCCTGAGCCTCAGCAGCCTCCTCCTCCAAATCCTCGGTTGTTGGCCACATCAACGTGATCGATGCGGTCGGCAGTTCGTCGGACCGGTGGAATGATGAAGAAGACTCGGCACCAAAGGGAGCACGGACTGATGGGCTCTCCTTCTTCAATGATGATCTCTAGAAGATACAGTTCTCGCATGATGATGCGCTGACTGTATCTCTCAATCTAAACAATTACGATGTAAGCCGGATTCTTATTGATAGTGGGAGCTCGTCAATGTTCTGTACCTCGATGTGTTTGCAAAAATGAAACTGCTTATGGAGAGTCCTCGAGCCGTGGACTCCACCCTAATGGAGTTCACTAACGATGTTATTACCCCAGAGGGAGTCGTGACCTTGACGATTCGGGCAGGAACTTGGCCCTGTGTTGCCACTGTTCACATAGATTTCCTGATGACCAAGCTTGGTCGCCCTACAACGCAATCTTTGGGAGACCCGGCCTAATGTCCCTGAGAGCTGTTGTCTTTATTCCGCATCTAGTCATGAAGTTCCCTACCGAACAGGGAATTGGGGGAGTTTGAGGAAGCCAAGCTATGGCTCGGCAATGCTTCGTCATCAGCCTTCAATCCAAACTGTCCGAGGTTGATGGGCTGGACGCTCGGAAGGATTTCGCCGAGCATCGAGGAGAGCCAGCCGAAGAGCTGGAGGAGATACCGCCAAACGAAGCCCGGCCCGACCAAACTATAAAGATCGGGTCGCTACTGAAGAGGAAACCTCGGCTGGAGCTGATCGACTTTCTCTGACAAAATGCTGATGTCTTCGCCTGGTCCGCTTCTGATATGCCAGGGATCAGTCCAGATGTTCTCGTCCACCGTCTCAATATAGACGAGATGTCCCCTCCTGTTAAGAAGAAGAAAAGGAGCTTCGCCCCTGAGCGACAGAAGGCTATTTAGGAGGAAGTTGACAAGCTTATCAAGGCTAATTTCATCCGGAAGGTAAACTATCTTAGCTGGCTGTCAAATGTTGTTATAGTGAAGAAGTCGAACGGCAAATGACGGATCTGCATTGACTTCACCGGCCTCGACAAAGCATGCTCGAAGGACAGTTTTTCTCTCCCCCGGATCGACCAGCTTGTAGACGCTACTTCGGGTCACCAGATGCTGACCTTCATGGACGCCTATTCGGGCTACAACCAAATCCGAATGGCGCCTGATGATGAAGAGAAGACCGCCTTCATAACCGACCGAGGTATGTGTTGTTACTATGTCATGCCTTTCGGTCTGAAAAATGCAGGTGCTACTTACCAAAGGCTAGTTAACAAGGTCTTCAAGGAACAGATCAGCCATAACATGGAGGCGTACGTCGATGACATGCTGGTCAAAAGCAAAGAGGCGTCCCAACACATTGTGCATCTCTTATTATGAAAAGCCTCGCCAGAGCCGAAGTGCATATCTTATTATCGGAAGCCTCGGCTAGAGCCGAAGTGCATCTTTATTATCAAAAGCCTCGGCCAGAAGTGCATCTCTTATTATCGGAAGCCTCGGCCAGAGCCGAAGTGCATCTCTTATTATCAAAACCTCGGCCAGAGCCGAAGTGCATATCTTATTATCGGAAGCCTCGGCCAGAGCCGAAGTGCATCTCTTATTATCGGAAGCCTCGGTCAAGCCGAAGTGCATCTCTTATTATCAAAAGCCTCGGCCAGAGCCGAAGTGCATCTCTTATTATCGGAAGCCTCGGCCAGAGCCGAAGTGCATCTCTTATTATCAGAAGCCTCGACCAGAACCAAAGTGCATCTCTTATTATTAAAAGCCTCGGCCAGAGCCGAAGTGCATCTCTTATTATCAAGAGCCCCGGCCAGAGCCAAAGTGCATCCCTTATTATTAAAAGCCTCGGCAAAGCCGAAGTGCATCTCTTGCTACTAGAACCCTCGGCCAAAGCTGAATCGAATTTCTTGTTAGTCTTTGAAGCCTTGACAAAGCCAAGTGGCCCCGACGGTTCTGCAGTAATGGCAAGGCCGGCTAACTACCCAAACATTTTAGCGCAGTTGATACGTCTTGTCATACTTCGGTGCAAATAAGCAATCCCTCTCTCTGCCCATCAGCAGAACAGTGCAAATCTCTCCTCCTTAGGAAAAGATCTACTTAGCCCCTTTTCATCGGGCCACGCCTATCTTGTGAATCAGTAAGGTCACCCAGACCTCCCTCTGACTTGAACAGAGACTAGTGCCTCCTCTGAAGGGGGTCAAACACTATGAAAATGCCTAACGAAGGCAGTGCTACCCAAGCACAATCGAAGGTTTACGAGCCGAGAATGACTCGGTACGCCTAAAACGAGCAAGACTGCATGGTCATGCCAGAAGGGAAAAGCAAACATCTGCAAACATTTGAAAAAAAAGAAGAAAGAACAAAAAAACTTTCTTTATTCCGTTAATCGATGAGAAATACAACATCTCAAGAGGCATTATAAGTGCATCAAAGCACAGGAAATACAAGTAAAATAAAAGACTCGGTTGAGCGGCTTCAATCGATAAACGATGTCTTTACATCCGACCCCAGAAATCGGAGAAACCAGACAGGCTCTGTTAAGCCACTGGTTAATCCCAAAGAACAAGGCAAGCCATCCACGAATCCCTCGGATGAACACATGAAGGGATCATAACTAGGCTAAGGGCCCGTGGATGCTTATGCCAATGAAGCATCCTCCCCAAGTGGGATGCTAGTCTGCTAGCCACCGCCCAAGCACATAGGCAGGGAACCAGCAGACCCACACATCCCTCTCCCCTCTTCACACGCATAAGATCCCTCAGGCGGATGAACTGAGGGATTCAAGCTGAGGGAGGAGGCGAAATTCATGTAAGCCACGGGGGGTACGCATGCTTTGCACCTCCTGTGGTCCCCATGGCAAGTGACAAAGGACACACGGGAAGTGTATACGTGCACTCCCCATATGACCTCTGCGGGCCTCCCGTGCGCTCTCCATATGACCTCCAAGAATTCCTCCCTTGAGGATTGCTCGCTCTTCAGCAGCTTCTGGATCACCCCAGCTATCCAGGACGAACCAGCTTTCAAAAGGAAAGCTCAACCTCTCCACTCTCAACTTCAATAAAACGGATGCCATGGGAGCCCTTGCAAGTCACATAAAAGAAAAGACTTTGAAGGATGGCCTGACACAGTCTGCTCCCTGTCCCTTTTTATAGACAAACAGACCAGGAGCAGCCATTTGAACAAAAAGCCCCAGATTCAAAACGCCCTGGCCACGATACCACATGGCGGTTCAGGATAAGAGAGTGCCTTTCAAAGCACGCCAAACACATTTCCCAGGCCATGATGCATGACAGAAGATTTCCCTCTGATCTCGAATCAAGAGCATTAAATGTGGGAAATCATCTGCCGATCCTTGTGATACGGGCAAACCTGGGAAATCGCCTTATAAAAATGATGCCATCCAATGACGATCGAGTGCTTATCACATACGTTAAAAAGACCCGTGTTGGAATAGGCCAACGGGATAAATGCCTTACGCAAAAAACAAAGCGTTCTTCAGTGAATTACATATTCGCCTCGGCAGAAAATGAGACGACTTTACATAGATCGAACTACCCGCCAAGTCTTGGCTGAGGTACTCGCGCAGTTTCTGGTTATCTCGCGCCGAACCATTTCATGCCTCGGCCAAACAAGCCAATTTATTACTTCGGATAAACCGAATTACCCGCCTAACCTCGGCCTCGACCGAGACATTTCCTTAAGCTCAAGCCTAGCTATCTTACACCGGCGAAACAAATCGGTCCAGCTCCGAATAAGCAGGATGCTCAATTCAAAGAAAATATACCGACCTAAGAGCACGAATTGATTCGCTCGCTGTCAAGAAAATTTGTGACAAAAAGATCATCCAATAAAGGCAAACAAGTAGAGACAAAAGATCTATTCATTAAAGTCTCAGCCAGATTACAAATATGGGAGGCAAGAAATACACAAGCAACCCTTAAGAATCAGGGTCCAGGTGCATCCCAAGAACCTCTTTGACAATCTCCGAAGGGGCTTGACTCGCTTCACCCACTTCAAATGCCGAAGGAAGAGCTTCAGGTACCTCGGCAGCAGATTGAGGACATTTTTCGGAGGCCACGGCCTCACTGGGGCCCAAAATGGCGTCAAGGTCGACGTCTGAAATATCCTCATACTCGACTTCTTCGGCCCCCGGGGTACAGGCGTCAAAATGTTCAGCATCCAAGAAAGATAAATCCCATTCGGGATGCGCCTGAGAGATCCTCGCTCGAGTCTCCTCTTCATCGATCCGAAATGCATCGGCGCAAGCCCCTCTATGTTTTCAGAGAATTGTGCAAAATTTCTATACTCCTCCACAACCGAAGTAAGCTGGTTTTGGAGTTCGAGGTTCATTCGACGACTCGCGGATAACTCCGTCCTTAAAGCTTTAAACTGCTCCTGCGTCTCGAGCCCGATTCTAACCATCTGCAAAAAATCAGAGTGTTTGAGCTCACGAGCAAAAGAAAAACACTGAAAACGAATAAAGAGGAAGATGCTGCACCTCTTCCTCTCGTCGAGCCATTCTAGCGCTCAGCTCTTGAACCTTTTCCAAGGCCTTCAATTTGGCCGCCTTATTTTGGTGAAGACCCTCCTTGAGGTCGTTAATTCAGGACTGCTTGTCCCCAACTTCCTGTCGAGATCGATCAAGATCATCAGTGAGCCGAGCAATCTGCTCATTTTGCCATTTTAGCCGGTTCTCCATATCGATAAATTCCTTATTTAAACTAGCAAGCTGATCCCACTGCCACCGGTACTTGTGCTCCTCCTCCTTGAGCCTCCTGCTCCAACTTCTCCTCAGCATGACTAGCCCTTAGCTGGCTCCACCTCTTATCGAAATGCTGCTGCATGGCACTAATTTTGTCGTCGTATTTAGCCTTGATCTGGGACAACTCTAGGCAGGCCTTATCCGATTGTTCGCGAAAACCCTGGAGCTCTTTGACCTGAACCTCTAATTGAGAGGCCCTTTCGGCTTGTTGACCCAATTGATGATTTTGATGATTAACAAAACTATTTGAGTATAACTAATTGAGGCTCAGATATTAAGACTCTCTCATCCCTCTCGAGATCCGCCCTCAGCAGGACGCTAGGGCCCCAGAAAGTCGACTGGTAGAGTTGACTCCGGGTAAGTCGACTCCAGAAAAGTTTCTTGTCGACCCCAGAAAAGTCAGAGACGACTCCAGAAATAACGTTTTAAAGTGCTTCGAGTTAGAGCCGACTCCAGAAAAGTTAGAGTCGACTCCAACCCACCTGGAACGAAAAATCAAATTGCCAGATCAGCTCTAACGGTAATATTTCTATTTTACCTTATTTCTAACGGATATATTTTGATACAAGGTACACTCCAACGGATAGTTTTCTTCCAAAATGGCTTGAAAGAAATCTATAAAAAGGGAAGACTATCATTCAAAAAAAAAAATCGAAGGAAGAAGAGAAAAACGGAAAAACAAAGAGGAAATTCAAAATAGCGCCAAGAGGAAAACCTTCTAGCTCAAATCCACTCCACTCCAAAAAGGCTCAAGAGGAATCCAAATTCTGTTTTGGTGGATTTCCTAACTTGGAGAAAGAGAATTCGTTTCTTGCTTTTCAACCAACTGCTTCAACTGTGAAGAATCGGAGCTGAGGCTTGGCAAGGAGAAGAAGAAAAGAAGAAAAGAAGAAAAGCTCAAAAGCCAACCATCTACAAATCAGGCTTTTCTAAACCTTGTTATTCTTATATTTGATTATCTGCTCATTAAGGAGCTTTGTAATTGACAATATTTCCTCAGAAACTAGTGGAGGTAGTCTTACCTCAGTACAAGCTTGGTAAAGCTTGTGTTAGAACACTTGAAAACCAGCTGGGTAGAAAACAACAAGTTTGAAGCCATCGTCATGAGAGTAACATTATTGATTTCTGGCAGAAGGAAAACATCCTTCGGTGTTCCGAGCCGACCGAAGGTCGCCTCAATGATATCCTCAGCGATGGGCTCGCCCATCGAGGAGCTCCCCCGGTGCGCAAAACATATTTCATCAAGGCAGTGAGCATATCATCCACCTCCGGGCTGTGGATAAAAGAGCTCATAACCGAAGAGCTGGCCTGAGGAACTTCGGCCCAAGAAACCATCCGCTCAGCCTCCTCCGCCAGAACTCTAATCTGCGAGGCCTCAAATGCTTCGGCCCCGACCGAAGGACCCTTGGCCCGAACGTCCCCTTCATTCAACGCTTCTTCTTCTTCTTCTTCTTCTACTGGTGCGTCAACCTCTTCCGCAGCGTCCCCGGGAGCCACGGGAGAGGGATCCTCAGCGGGGGAACCACGACCTCCACCAGCCTCTCAATGGGTGGCTCCACTTGAGCTTTGGCAGCCGCCACTGCCTCTCCTGACCCCTCCGCCTGAGCAGAGGTCTCTTCTATACGCAGTGGACTCTCCACCACCGGTAGCTGAAGACATCTGGTGGAGGGATAGCCGGACGTACCGGCAACATCTCTTCGGCGTCGTGTGATACGACCACTATCTGGAGGGGGGAACCTCGACGGCTTTCTCCGATCTTCCCCCAATGGCTCCCTCTGCTATCTCGCCTCCCTCCGGCAGGAAGGGCTTATCAGTCACAGCTAGTGTTTCCACTTCCTCCCTCTTTGAGACTGAAGAGCGGCGGTCGACACCGTCATTTCTAAGCTCCTTTGAGCTAGACCCGGAAGGACGAGCCCTCTTCTCGGATCTATGTTTATCCCCAGAGCCGGAGCCCCTGTGGCACTTGCCCAGCTCCCTCCTTATCTGATCCGCAAACGCGAACCTCTCAGCTAAAAACATAGTAGATGTTTAGTTAAACAATGGCAAGGTCGTATAAGCGTGATGACCATTAGAACAGAGACTCACCCTGAGGGTTGACAGAGCTAAGCCCGACGGCGAAAAGGGCATCCTCCGCTAACAAGGTGCTGACAGAGACCTCCTGACCACTACGAAGGATAGCCAGATTCATTTTCTCCTGCCCGCTCAACTCCAACGCGCCTCCGGGTCCTTTACAAAACTGGCCCATCCTTTTGGAAAGTCCGAGCCAATGTTCCCTTCGGCGATGAGAAATCGAGATTTTCATCCCTTTATCGAAGAAGGATTATCGGAAATCATCTTAAATGACTTCCGAGGGCCAATGTAAGGTCACTTAGAGCTCCTCCCGGAAACCAGATTGTAACAAACTCGAAATAAAGGAAGAGTCGCAGTCACCCCAATGCGACTGCACATCGAGATAAACCCAACGAGATTGCGCCAGCTATTTGGAGCCACCATCGTCGGGCATATGTTGTAAAACCTCATCACCTCCTGTATCAACGGGTGAAGAGGAAATCGGAGATCTGCCCTCAAGCTCTCCTCGTAGAAGAAGACTCCCCGGCTCAACTCGGTTGAAACCCAGTGCTCGGTCCTCGACACCTATAGGGCTACATCCAGAGGAACTCTATAATAGCGACGGATCCTATCCAGATCGTTTAGGGTTACCTCAGAGGCAACATCGCCTGGACCACTCATGTTGGTTGAATGGGGGGTAAAACGCAAACAAACGAACGAGGGCTCAAAAAAGAGGAAAAAATCTCTATGGTAGGGATGAAGGAGGCATTGCAGAAGGAATATCGCCCTAGACTTCTTTAAATAGCAAATCCAAAAAGAAACCCCAAACACCGAAAAATTCCGATATGGGTGCCAGAAATAAAGGAGTCTCGCCACGTGGAGCTCCCACAATTGCAGCTTGTGATAAACCAGGCATCTTTTTCTCGAGCCACGACAAAAATGATGGCAAACGATAATTTGTCATTTACGGAGTTATCATTACCTGACCCATCGGATTCCCCTGAATGAGGTCATTTGAAATTCTACTCCCTATATCCGAATTTACACTTCGGACTAGGGAGTGGGGGATATGTGATGAGGGGTAAAATTATCATTACATTAAGGCCTGTACACATCAGCAATCAGGTCAGTCCAATCCCAACATCTCGCTAGCCAGCTGTCATAGCCACCAAGTAGCGAAGATCAATCGCCTTTAGCAAGGTTGAATCGCCCCAGTAACCCAAACCATTCTTATTTCTCGGTAAGCCAAGGTATCCATACCTCGATGATACGAGCCGTTCTTATTTCTCGGTAAGCCGAGGTATCCATACCTCGGTGATACGAGCCATGATTATATCTCGGTAGCCCGAGGTATCCATACCTCGTCATCACGAGCCATGATTATATCTCGGTAACTCAAGCCACCTTTATGCATCGAAGAACCAAATTGTCCTCTGCCTTGGTCAGACCGAAGCACTCAAAATGCCTATGCAGAATCCGACACGGGAGAGTCCCTATTCGCTGAAACAGAATAAGATTCCAAATAGAGAATCATACTCAGGAGTGGCCTAGAGCCTATGCAATCGTGGAATCCTAAGGCATCAGCCAGCTCTCCTAGCCATCGATCCTCTAACTGACAAGATACAGATCCTACTGATCTCGTAACAAACTCGATTCAAATCTGTTTCAAATCATAACAACTTTCGGCCCCCACGACGTGCCTAGGGAATCAGGTGATCCTCTATAAATACCATAGCATTTCAACCTCTCAGGTACGCACGAATCACCTTACAAAAACTTCTACACATTCACTTGGCTTTACGAAATTGATCACTCCATTAGAGCTCCGGTCGAGAGTTTGGATGAAGATTCTTCTGTGAAAAGTCTTCTCCTCACATCTGCTTGCTATGAATCTCTACTGACTTAGGTGTCGGAGGGTCCCCCACAGAGGACAACCCCAAGGAAATCCTTTGCGAGCGCGGACTGTCTTGCAGGTTCCACCCCAGACGTCGAGATTGGAGTTCGAACCAAAGCCAGAAGCACACCCGAGTCAGAGAACGGATTTTCGCGGCAACACTAATCTTTATCTCAATCCATGAGAATGACAAAAGAAGTATGGTATATTTCTTGATTTTATCTTTTTTTACTTGTTTATTTATTTATTTTTTCTTTTTTTATCCTTGGAGAACATTACACCAACAAATAATTCTCTTACACGCTACTTGCATAAAATGGGCTTATATAACTAACATTACAAAGTGTTGCTGAGAAAATTCATTCTCCGGCTTGGGAACGGTGCACTTCAGGATCCGAATAGTGCTTTTTCGTTCGGATGGACCTGCAAGACAGTCCTCATACAAGAATCACAAGGGATGGTCCCTGCAAAAGACCCTCCGATGTCAAAGTCAGTAGAGATTCTGAGCAAACAGATGAGAGGAGAAGGTTCCAGCAGAAGGATCTTCCTCCTTGAGATGATTTTTCAAGAGCAATGACTTTTTGCTGGAGTTATTTTTTTGGCTTAGATTGCCTTCGAAAACGTACCTGAAGGATCTTGGGACTTGGTATTTGTACGCTGCCAAGGAGGTAAGCCGCTACCTGATTTTTTAGGCACGTTTTAGGGAGTTGGCATCCAATAAGGCTGGAATCCCAACTATTACGAGGATCAGCAGTTGATGAAGCTGATGGACACTTTATCAAAAATTTGAAATCTCGTTGATCATGGATGGAGTGCTGTATTTGGCTTCCGTTTTCGTTTTAGGAGGCTCATTCCATGATTCTTGTGATTAGGATGGTTCATCCTTCGAGATATCCGATGTGGTTTGAAGCAGTAATGGCGCTTAAGTTGAAAAGATAATGATCGATCCTGGCGAGGTACTAAGATAGCTCGGTCCAACCGAGGTTTGAATATAGCTCGGCCCTTTCGAGGTACTGAGATAGCTCAGCCCTTCCGAGGTTCGATATAGCTCGGCCCTTCCAAGGCACTGAGATTGCTCGAACTTGCCGAGGTTCGGATATAGCTCGGTCCTTCCGAGGTACTGAGGTAGCTCGGCCCTACCGAGGTTTAGAGACCATCTCTGGTGTTAGCATCGAGACCAATGATGGTGTCGTACAAACTCTAGAATCGGTGAGAAGATCGACTTCGGAATCGGTGCTAGAGCTGACTATGGGACCGAGTTGGTGCTGAGGCCGACTAGAACCAACTTTGGAGTCTAGGACCTAGTCCAGAGACGAGGCCACCTTGGCGGTTGGGGTCGCTTTCGGATATGAGACCACCTTGAAGGCTGGGGCCGCCTTAACTTCCACCGTTAACTCACACGCGGCTTCATCAGCCATATCATATGGCAGTTTATTTTTTTCCAAACATGGTAGTTAATGAGTTGGAAACCGAAAGTGGCTCTAGCCTTTTCGTCATATACACAGATGTTAGCGCAATGACAATTTTATCCCGCATCATCCGTGTATATGGCAAAAGGCTAAAGCCACTTTCGGTTCCTGACTCGTTAACTACCATGTTTGAAAAAAGACAAACTGCCATATGATATGGCTGATGAAGTCGCATGTGAGTTAATGGTGAAAGTTGAGGCAGCCTCAGCCTTCAAGACAGTCTCATCTCCGAAAGTGGCCCCAACCGCCAAGGTGGCCTCGTCTTTGGACTCGGCCCTAGACTCCAAAGTCGGTTCTAGTCGGTCTCAGCACCAACTGGCCCCATAGTCAGCCCTAGCACCAATTTCGAAGTCGGTCTCCTCATCGACTCCAGAGTTAGTACCGACGCCATCATCGTTCTCGACGCCAACACTAGAGATGGTATCCAAACCTCGGCAGAGCCGAGTTACCTCAATACCTTGGAAGGGCTGAGCTATATCCAAACCTCGGTAGGTCCAAGCTATCTCAATGCTTTGAAAGGACCGAGCTATATCTGAACTTCGGAAGGACCGAGCTATATTCGAACCTTGGCAGGGCCGAGCTATCTTAGTACCTCGAAAGGCCGAGCTATCTTAGTACCTCGCCAAGATCGATCCTCATCCTTTAACGTAAGCACCATTGCTGCTTCAAACCACGCTGGATATCTCGGAGGATGAACCATTCTGATCGCAAGAATCATGGAATGAGCCTTCTAAAACGAAAATGGAAGCCAAATATAACACTCCGTTCATGATCAACGGGATTCCAAATTTCCGATAAAGCATTCGTCAGCTTTATCAACTGCCGATCTTCGTAACCGTTGGGATTTCGGCCTTATCGGACGTCAACTCCCTAAAACGTGCCAAAAAAATCAGGTAACGTTCACCTCTTTGGCAGCGTACAAATACCAAATCCAGAACCCCCCAAGTACGCTCTCAAAGGCAATCTACTCCCAAAAAACAACTCTAGCAAAGATCATTGCCCTAAAAAATCATCTCAAGGAGAGGATCCTTCTACTGGAGTCTTCTCTCATTTGTTTGCTCAGAATTGCTATCCAAATCCTGACGTGCACCGCCCCAAGCTAAAAAATGGATTTTCGTAGCAACACTAGGTTTTAAGGATCTTGGATGAAAAAAAGAAATCATAATTGATTTTAACAACATGGCCACAAACCTATTTTGGATCAAATTTTTCTTGTCTATAACCAAGAGCATAAATATATATGGTGCCAAAAATTGAGATCAGCTCGACATGATCCAAGAGGCTGTTGGAGAGTGGGAGCCAGGCAAGTCGCAATGAGACGTCTCTTATTCTGCCAAGTAATAGCATCATTTCACTTAGACAGATATGGAGCTTTAGTTACTAATAAATTTCTCTCTCATAAAGCAATATTGAAGACATTCAGTAAGCTGAATGATGGGTTGGTTGTTCATCATCACTTTTCAAATGAAGTCTTAAACTGATAGTAAAGCTATTCAATTGGATTCTCAGGCCTCCAATTTTTCCACAACCTGAATCGCCTACTTAATTGTGTCCTCCTCCCATCCTCTCACAATCTCCTTTTTACTGATAGCATCAGGCCAAAGTCTGGGCAGCAGCATGGGCTCAGGGAGTTTCCTTTTCGCTCTGTTAAAGAAGCCACTAATCGATCAGTCTCCCCTCATCGTAGCCCTTCGGAAGAATACTGAATACCTCTCCTTGGAGAACAGTCAGAGGTCTCGGCCTCTTTCCTGCAGATAATGCTCCTGCAAACACATCCACTTCCTCAATCCTGGCGTCACTCAGGCAGCCTGCAGGCAGTAGCCACATCTCAGCTGCTAAATAACAAATTGAAGTGACTTGGAAAAAGAAAAACAGCAGGAAAATCTTAGAGACAAAGGGTAAAAAGGCATGGGCTTGCGGAACATTCCAATGAGCAGGAGTTCCTTGTTGCCCTCTGGCATTCGTTTTGCTTCAGAGCTACCTTATCAATAGTCATAAAACCCCAATTCCTCATCATTCAAAGAGAAAAACTCTTGTCATGGAAGATTAGCGGGATTAGCCTTTGTTATTCGTGGGCCGGAGGGCATTTATTGGCGGCTGGAGGGCATGGTAGTCTGAACTTCTCTGTCCCAATGACTGAACTCTATGCTGCTTGGGATGGCATCTAATATGCAGTTCGATCTCTTTATGCTCATAACCTCTTCGTTGAGGGTGACTCCATGATTGTTATTCGTGGCTGCGAGGATCATGGCTCCCTTGCTCCTGCCATTCTGATCTTACATGATATTTGGACTTTACTGAGGAAGGCCCATGATGTCCAGATTCGCCATACTTATCGGAAAGCTAATTCGGCTACAAATTGAGTGGCTTCGTCTGTGACTCACCACTCGAATTTTTGAGGTGGAGACACGGTGCTCTATGCCCTTTTGTTCTTCAGCAAATATTGTATTCAGATGCTCCAGGACGACTCGTACTCGTGTTGTATGATCGCCCGATTGTACCACAAAAAAAAAAAAAAAAAAAAACTCTTGTCAACGTGAACAAAGATCGGAGGGGGTTTAAAAAAAAAAAAAATACCCATTTTGCAAGAGTCCTGTATACATGACCAGATAAATAAAAACAACACAGTCGGCCAATTTAAAACACCAAGAACAGGCAAGAGAGTCCGCTATGTTTGCTCAACAATTATCAAGGACTTGTGGCATCAACATTGTTTATATGCTTTTATTTTTTCTATGGATTAGTGATATGCTGGATAGAGATTGTTGAGGATAACATTTACACAAACATCTACTCTTCTTATTTTTACTTTCATCCTTTTTAAAAACTTAGCAGCTCTTCCTACTTTTACTTTCATTTTTTTTTAATAAATTAACAAACTTTTCCTGCCAAAAGATCTTAAAATTTTAGAAACACTTCCAGAGAAAGAAGCAAATAGCAATTGTAAAGCGACTCTCAGAATTTTTGGGCTTATCCAAGCATAAATACACCATAAAATTGCACACCATTTAGCTTTAAAAAAGAATAAGCCACTGGGTTGTAGATTAAAAAGTCCACATACCTCTTGCCAGGCTATTGCTTTAACTGTTTACATAATAGTTTTGGAAATGAGATTCAGATGTTGCCAGCCGCTTAAGCAGACTCCTCCTCCGCCGCCGCCGCCTCTTCCACTCTCAGCTTCCCTCCCTCCAACCCCCGCCGCCGCATCAGCACAAGCTCAAGAAGCCTCCTCCTCGCTTCGTATATGGGATTCGGATCGATCAGCCTCCCTCTATCATAGGCCTCCCGGAGGAACACAGTGTGCCGCTTCCCCTTGGTCGACAGGTAGAAGATCCCCGGGTGGTCCAAGAACAGGTCCCGGATGTTAAGCTCCACTCCGAACCACTTCCTGAAGTGGCTTATCTTCTCCACCTCCACCATCTTCTCCACCGTCAAACTCAAGAACTCGTGCGCAATCGCCACCGCCCGCTTCTCCATTCGCCTCATTCGATCCTTTGAATTCCTCGCTCCGCCGCCAGCGGCGACGGCTTCGTACGGACCAACGTACGGGAGGCGCTGCCACTCCTTCACCCGGGCACGGTAATTCTTGCTGAGCCGCATCCCGGGAGGGAAATCGTGCTTGAATCCGAACCCGAGCTCCATCTCATCCTCCTTAGATCCCTCCCTGCTCCGCTCCCCGCGCCGCCGCTCCTCCACCGCCGGCGTGAAATTAGGGCTGGGGTGCCCCGCGACGAGCTCCAACAGATGGGTGTTGGGCTCGCGAGGGTTGTCTCCGAGCGCGAAGATATCAGGATTCCGGTCGATGATCGAGTCCTCGAAGTCGTCGGGAAGGCCGAGCTCCTTCCAGACTCGAAATACGGCGCGGAGGGGGAGGGATCGGGAGGGGGAGATGGAAAGGAGGCGGGAGAGGCGGTCGACGGCGGCGGGGGCAGCGGCGGAGGCGGCGGAGGATTCCTGGAGGGCGATTTGGGCGGCGGCGGGGGCGAGGCGGACGAGGGCCTGAGAGGAGGAGGGATCGTAGTGGAGGGAGAAGACGCGTGGGAAAGCGCGGACGAAGTGGGGGGCGCCGCGGTTGAGGCGGAGTTTTGGGGCGGCGGCGGCGAGGAGGGGGAGAGGGAGGGAGAGGTCGGGGGAGGCGAGGATGAGGTCCTGGACCGCCACCACCTTGAGGAGGTGCTTGTAGCCGTCCATGAGCTTCTCGAAGGTGCGGTCGATGGGCCTCGATGCCACATACTGGGCGGAGGTGGTCTTGGATCGGGCGAAGACGGCCGGAGGAGGGCGGAACGAGCCGGCATCGCTCGAGCGAAAAGAACCCGCTTGTAGTCGAGCGAGAGAACCAGTCCGCCTGAGTCCCCGTCGTTTATGTTCCGGCGGCGGGCAAATGTCGACGTGCTTCCGCATAGAACGTTTATGTAAACATTCGTAGATTAATACAGGATTTCTAATTTCATATCCGGCCCTTATCATATATTTTATATGCGTATTCACGTGCATAGAATTTTTATGCGCGTTTACATCGAAATTTCTGTGCTAGAATCTCGAAGGAGGTATGGGCCTGATACCACAATTTGCCATGGTTGTAGAAAATTCAAGTTAGACAGTAAATAAATAATTACTGTCCCAACAATTATTTTGTCTACATTTATAACAAAATTTTGCATTATATTAGAAAGCAGATGTTGTCGAGTGAATGATTGGTTGAGTCGGTAAATAGTGTCTGAGGTTTCATGCTAGCGGCAGTAGAGAGGAGAAACATTAAATCAATATTGCAACTTGATTTTTTTGTGTGGATGGAGAATAAAACACTATTACGGTCAGTCATGGAGGAATTCGGATGCCAAAGATGGTTTTATCCGTTATTTTCTTTGGCTAAGTACCTGCTGAGAGTGGCTGGCAGGCCAATCCACCTGCGAGGAGTTGGCACGCCAATCCATCTCACTCGAAGTACATAATAGTCAATCTTTTTGGCCAGATGCAAATACTGTAAGACTTGTTTAATATACCATTTGAATGATGTTGCATTGTGTGGGAAACGTAGCTTTACATTTTTATTCTATAGAGTATTTAATTATTATCTTACATTTAATTTAATTCTACGATAATATACACACATATATACTGAATTTTTTAAAAATAGAAAAAAAAAAAAAAACCTGCGAGAGTCGACTGCTTTGAAAAATTCATTCGTTTAAAATTTAAGAAGAAGATCTCAGAACTTGAATTTTATATTGAAAAACTTAAAAGATGTGATAAAAAACTTTAAAAAATTAGGGATCAAGGTGAATTTCTATTGAAAATTAAAGATAGATAAAAAAATTTACTAACTATACAAATACAAAACAATCCGCATCCGATGCAAATGTAAATCTCTCTCTGTGGGTAATACAGCGGCATAGTGCAGAAAAACTAAGAAAAAGCGTAACATGCTCAGGCGACCGTTAAAAGCAACAATCTCCAGAAATTCGGTAACCCTTGCGTCAAGCACTTCCGGGACAAACCTAAGAATCAATCAAAATTTGTCAACATTTTTATGGGTAAAACCAACTGTTTGTTTGCAGTAACCAACATGTAACAACCTGCACCAATTCCTTTGTTTCTCCAATATTTGTTGCGTTATTCTGTTTGATTTCTTTCTCCATAATACTTCCACCTTTTCTCCAACATTTGTTTGATTATTCCGTTTGATTTCTTTCTCCGTGTATTTCTTTCTTATAATACTCTTTTCCCTTGCAGAGTAATGCGATAACACACAGAAATCCTAACCAATTTCTCTATGGATCTTGCCCAGTTCTTTAGGTTCAAATATATCTTCCGTCCAATTGCCAAATTGCATTCAGGAACCAATTGCAAAACAAAAACCGAATTTTAATAAACAACGTTGACATATGGTGCAACAATGCCACCAGGACAATGCGCTATATCAATACGTCTAGCTCGCTAAACATTGCATCGATGATGATTTGAACATCCAGTACTCTTGAGCCCCATACCACGAGCCCTCCGTTGGACAACAGATTCAAGAGAGAAGGGGCGAGAAATCATAAAATTTGATTTTTCTTTTTTTATATCCACACCAGCCACGCTCCTAACCCATTAACCTGTTAGAATCGGTTACCAATGATATATCTACATCTTTTGTAAGTAAAATATATGTCTCATATTTTTTAATATTTAAAACCCTGCTTTTATGGCATACATAAAAGGCACTATCGATGAAGTTACAAAAAAATGAAAACCCCACCATGATGAACAGATTGCATAACAAAACTACCCTCAATAAAATATACTTCCTACTCTAGGTATGGTTCTGTTGAATTCAAATCCAGTGACTCCGAACCTTTGTTCATGACTATATAAAATCAAACTCCAGTCTCTCATATCACCACCACACTAAGAAAAAAAATAACTGCGTGAACAAAGAAATTATTCTTAACATGTCTTAATCTTGAAAACGTGTAACTTCAACAGGATAAATATTGAGCTCTGCACCATGGAGAGTGAACTTCCAAGAGTCCCTACAAGGCAAGAACAAAAAATAACAAGCATGAAAACACTTTTCAGTTATCAATATCAAGCGGGTTGCCAGTGCAATTGCCCTCCATACATTCATTGGTGCTGATAATCAGTCCAAACAGTGCCTATTTACCCTCCAGTGCACACTGGAAAAAACTCCTCATAATAAATCACTTTGTAAACCACAAATAAAGCAGTTCATACGATAAACCAAAAATAACAAATGCAAAGTTACACATGATTTAATGGGGTTAAGCAACTTGAAGGGGTAGCTTGGGCATATACCATGCCACTTCCCATTCTTGGATTTGTCCAGGTAAGAATGTCAGTGCATATATGCAATTAAGCAATTTCTTAAATTAGCATTAAAAAAACTAAGCGCAGCAATAATATAAAGATGAATAACAACTAGAAACTTGAACACAAAGTTGAAAATAAAAAGGCCAAACTTGCAATGAAACCGATGCATGGCAAAGGGAGGTCTAAAGAGATGACAGTGGCTAAACACCAAAATGCAACTCAGATCTTTATATATGTTTAGATAAACAACTTCAGCCTACCATGATGCTCAAAAAACATTGAGACTATCAGATTCCCCAAGCTTAAATCTATATTATATTAAAGAGTGAGTTGAGCCTGGTCTGTCAATCTTTCCACCATATTTTTTTTAAATGTAAAATTGAGTCAAAAAGAAATATTCCCATAACATTATAGTATAAATATTAGAAGAACTAAGGCCTTGAGTTTTAGCTTAAATGGATAGATTCCAGGCAAAAACTCTCTCAAATTGACTGGAAATTTCAGTTTCAGCCCATTTCAGCCAGTTATGCTTCACAAATTTTGCCCAGATTTTGGTATTTTCAGCAAAAAACGGCCAAACTGTTGTTTCTTTAAAAAAGATGATTGTAAATAAAACAGCAAAAAAGCTTGGAGCTTTTCTGATCCAACGTGTTGGTCTTAGAGCATTAATGGTAATGTTTAATTTACTAGTGATACACAGTAAACAAACAAGCAATTTTCTTGCACAAAAGGTACAAAGACATTAGAAAAGGAAAGAGAACATGATCCAATTAATCATCCAGATTAAATTTTAAGCAAGATCCCTCTGCATTGTGCATGAGCATGCTTTAAAGTTTTTACATGTGCAAGCTACCATTGCTTTAACAATCATGTCCATTGCAAATAACAATAACCATAAGAGTCAAAGAAACAATGGTAAGAGAGGCACCCTAGTCCTGAAGATGCTAGAATGAAATCAATGAAAAGTAATGACCACAACATGTTAAGGCTCACTGAATAGATGAAGTGCCTTATTTGACAGTTTACAAAACATTGGAAGTAAAAGGCCGGAGCCTGCCATATTAATTGAATTAAAGATGAAAATTTATAAAAACTGAAAGGAAATGGTTGGATTTAAATATGAAGAAATTACATCAAACACAAAAAAATGAATAACTCATCATGATTTCTCTTTTTCTTATTTTTTAGATTTTATTTTGATTTTTTTGACCAAAACTCTAAAACTTGGAGCAAAACTACCAAAACTGCCAACCAAAATCCCACCCAGGGGTGCCGAAACCAGAAACAGGATGGAGTTTTATATCTTTGAGAAGAACCATGTCAATAGCCTAACCATATCTCCCTTATTTTAACTATATCTCCTTTATTTTAACTATTACCTTTTCCAATCTCTATTTACTAAACTCGTTTGCAACGTTGACAATCACAAATCTTTCATTTCTAAATGTTTGTAGAAATTTTTTAAATTCATTGGTTACATTGTTTGGCTGACAAACAAGCAGAGACCTTATATTCGAAAGTCATGTCCACATCAACTCCTTTGTGGCCAGGCTTTTTGACCATCTCCGACCTGTATACCTACTTTATAGATCAATAGAATTTATTCATTCCACACCATGCTAATTTTGACATGTAAAAATATTATTATGAGTAATTCATTAATTCTTTGGTCTGCCAAAGTCTAAATGCCTCTGCACTAAGCCTAAAAATTGATTGCAACCAGGCAAGTAACAATATCTTTGTTGGAGATTTGTTTCCTACACATCCGTCCCCCGCCCCGCAAACCCGAAAAGAAAGGGCCAAAAAAATGAAATATAAAAATGATTATCCAAGCAAAAGCACCATGGCACAAAAGCAATTGCAACATTTTTTTTTAATTACCATGGCTATTGAGAGCATCAATGATATAATGCCTACTTCCCGTTACCATATCATCAAAATCTGAATAATATCAACCCTTTTTGCAGACAATGAAGCAGTTCAAGAGTGAAAAAATCATTTGCTATTTAATTATCAGCCATTAGTCATATTAAATAAGTTGAGGCGGTCATAGCTTAATAGAAATTGAGGCGGTCATATTAAATAAGGTGAGGATTTTACGATGTGTTTAATAGAAATTAAGAAATCTTACCGCATAAAACGTTAAGTTCTCCAATTCTAACTATCCAAGGCTAGAATAGAAGACCTCAACATCAGTCTGGTCTCAATTACTTTATCCTTCTAGTGAGAAAAGAAAAGGTTGTGGGCTTAGTCTTCTTTCTCATGGACGTAATCTCAACCCATTCTTATTTAGTTTATCGAATAGAAAAGAAAATGAATGGATTTTGTCTCTCATTTGAATTTAAATAGAAACAAGATGTGAAGTTTCCCCATATGTACTCTAGATATTCGCTGGGGTAGGCAATTTATGATGTAGATATGCTAATGCACTCAAGATAAACCAGTTTAATGAGGCTTTTCAATTACCAGGGTGAGCATGGATAAGCCAATGAAATCCCATTTTAAATAGGATTTGAATGCGTTGACAACGGATAGATGGCATATGGACCAGGCAAGCCATAAAATCCCAACCCTAGGCCCTTAAAAAGTCGTAATAATTCAGTGGCTCAAGGAGACGTTTGTTTTGGGTGATTAGAAAGGCCATATAGTTGATGGTTAAGAGAATAGAAGATACTAAAAAGAAAATGAAATGTCAGTACATCCATAATTTCTAAACTTCGGCTGTGTTTAGCATTGATGTCACTTCTTGAAAAAAAATTAGAAACAAATATTCTGTTCTTTTTTTTTAGTACATTTGCCGACCCATGTAGTTGGGAAAAGGCTTAGATGAGATGAGTTGAGTATTTTTTTTGGGTATATTTCTGATAATAGAAACATGTTTGGTAGTTACTATTGCTTTTTATTTTTTACAATTCCAACAATAGAAACTAAGTTTATTTTTTATAGCGGGAGACACCCTTAAAAAATTACTTTTTCAAAAAATTGTTTTAGTTTCCAAAAAGTTACTTTTAAAAAATTTATAAACAATGAAAGTTATTTTTTTTAAAAAAAAGTAAAAACAATGTAACCGAACATTTTTTTACATCAGATTTCTTATTTCTACTTTAAAAAAAATAAAAAATAAAAGTGATACTAAATAGGCCCTTCTTTTTTCACAAACTCTCTTGCACTTTATTGGGATGCTTAACCTTCAATCCCATTATTCAGCCTTATTTTACGTATTAATTTTAGAGGTGCATGACGTGCAAGTGAAGCCTTAATTGGGTTTGTAACTTAAATATAGATCTCTATAAATCTCTATAAAAGGACCAAAGTTCCTAGAGAAAGATTTGCTTGATTATGGAAAAATTCATGAATGATTCATACATAGCATGCTTGCCGAATTATTATGCACACGATTCAACCCTTCATGAGCATATAGCAAATATGTTGTTAAATTCATTAAATTTGTGTTTCATTTGCCTAGATAATCCATGCATAGGGAACCTAGAATAAGAGTGTGGGTTGCCATTCTCTCCTCTTCAATTCTCTTCCGGCCTTCTTCTATTTGTTCTCTTCTTCTCATCCTTCCATGTCCCTCATACTACTCTATCATTCTCTAATTATTGTTTCTTTACCATTCTTCTACTCCTTTAGACTTCACAGCCTTCCCCCGGCCAACTCACCCCCCCCCCCCCACCTTTCCCCCACAGTTTTTTCTAGCAAACTTCTTCCATCTCTTTTCTGAACTTACCAGACTTTTTCTAAATTCTGAATTTCTTAACCTTGCTTAATTATTCCATAACACCAAACTTGTGACTATGCTAGAGAGTTGTCTATTCTTTTCAACCTGATTACAAATGGAATAGGTATGGATTATTTTGACCTACCTGAATTTGACCTAACTCAACACCACCTTTAGCATCCATGATAGAATCCACTCACCACATACTACCGGCCTCCTCTCCCTTCTTCACATGTCTCCCTCTATTTATAGGCACTCCATATTTAATACATACAACCCATGAGCAGAGAGATAAAGAAAGGCAGCAAACACAAGAGAAGACATGTTTATCAAGTCACATGCATAATAAGAAAAGGTCTGCAATCAATTGGGAAATCACAACCATCCTTTCTTCTAACGTCTAGATACTCTAAACCAAGACTTAAAAACATTTAGGGCTCAGGGTCTGCATTTCAACTCAAATCTTATCCGCCAAAGAATGGGTTCAAAAAATGAGTTAAGGTTTGGTCATCTTGGTAGGATCAGCAATCAGGTCAACTAGACATTGGTCCACATTCAAATAGGGCTAGATACCAATAGGGCTGGGTTTAAGACTAGGTTGAATGGGATAAAGATAGGCCAAAGTTCAAACTATAAGCAGATAACAATAACAAGAAACGTTACATCCCTTCATCATCGTCTTAAATCCCGTGGGATGGGAATAACATGATTTTTTCATGTAATAGGATGTGTCACTATTCCAACCATCCTGACACTTAGGATGGGGGATGTCCGAAGACGTGATGATGGTAAGACGGTTCCATCCCAAAGCTTAGGACAATAACCTATCATAATATCTTGCCAGGACTTGAAACCATACCCCTCATGCTCTCAAAACTATACTAATGACAAAGACTTGATAAGATTTATAAGAAATGCAAGAGAGAAAGAAGGGTAAAATTACAAGTATTATTGGTTAAACTATTGAGTTCATATTGAGTATTGATACAAGCCAAGTTGGATTCTTAAAAATCAAATCCACATCTAAATTTAGATGTAACATAAATGACCAAATTGAGTAAGTGCGCAAACCTTTACTAAACCCAAGCTTGGACACAAACCCAAATGTTGCACTGGTCTTTCTTACAAACCTAACATAGGCTGGTCTAGGTAGGGGTCTTGGGTTAGTTACCAGTCTACAGGCACTAGTGACAGCCCAAGATTCTAAATCATATCCATCACATAAGCCTAATACCAGTGCAAAACAATTGAATAAAAAAAGGTTCACTTTATTCACAAATCAAATGGATTGGATTTTGAAAGCTACTAGAATGTCACATGAAGGAATCCTCTGTACAAACTTCCAGGTACAATAAGAACACAAGCAAAATTGCACTAGCAAAATCGAACATATCAAGCGCATGTAAAACAGCAAATTATCTCTCTTTAGTTAAAGAATAGATCAAATATTTAGAAAGGCTTGAGAAACAAAATTCACATCATGCCAAAAAGGTCTACAATTGAGACACTTTGCTTACCCTATAGATTAATAAAGAAAATCTAAGGTAGGAGTAGCAATTTTGAATACAATCTGTTTGTGTTAGCGGGTTCGGGTTGAGCGTAAATGAGTTTGGGTCAAAATCAAGTTGACCCATTAAACACAATTAATAAAAAAGTCATGTGTTAGGTTGACCCACAATTGATCTGATTACTAAATGGGTCATGACCCATGATCTCAAATATGAGCCACCATACCTATACCTATTTAACTTATGCAAGTTAATTTTATCCTTTAATTTTCACTAATCAAAATCATCATTCTGTCATCACATGAGATGCAGTGGATGGAAATAAGAATTTAAATTATGCTTGATAGATATATCATCACAAGTCATAATTTAAATTGAATTAGTGTTGGACAAGTTACACACGTTATGCAGGTTGGAGTAAAATATGATTTCAAGTTATGCAGATTGAAAATAGGTAATATATTCATATCAACTCAAATACAACCTGACTATTAAACGGGTTATATAGATCGTGTCATGTCATCCGTATAATACACAGGTTGGGTTTCAGGTCTAGATTTTTGACATAATTAATAAATGAATCAGGTTTGGATTGACCAATTTGTTGTTGTACTCTTAAGTTGACACGATCCAACATGATTCGCTACTCCTAAAGGTAACAAAAGAACTTCAATTTTGTGATAAAGTAATTCTTTTGTCTAGATTGTAAATTTAGAACAACAAGGTGATAATCAAAACAAAAGAGCAACTTATTCCGTTCTATATCAAACAACGGAAGCATTTTCTATAGATGATGCTGATTCCCTATCTATTGAAGCTTTTGGTAGTTCAGATCTTGCCTCAAATCATCACCAAAAAAAGCACTAGATGGAACAATTGGGCACCAATGTTGTCAAAGGCACAAGGTCCCTCCTCATGTTAGATTTCATAAAAGGGAGGGAAAATAATCATGCCTTCAAATTAAACATCCAAAAAATGCTCCACTCTAACCAATTTGATTTTGATTCATGAATCTAGACCAAGACAACAAAATGGGCATGAATCTTTTTTGGCAATGGCTTCAACTAAATCAGTTCAGTACTATCAGAAACATATAAAGCATGACTATTTTTTTTTATGATAAATGGTGACAATGATGACTTGAAGACTACTCATGTTACCACCCACAATTTATTGTCATTCAATTGTCGGCTGAACTTAAACTAAATCAAAAGGCTTGCTTTCAAATAATCATGGCCATTTCTGATCACTAGAGAAGCCTCTTCCACCAAAACACAACAGAGGAAAAAAGCTTCTTAAATAAGAGCTTAGATAAGGTGCACAGCCAAATTGCCCATCCTAAAACCCCAAATCATCACTTTGGATCCAACTTACTTTACTATGATGTAGCTTATATGACCTTGTTAACATGACATCCTATGTTGCTGATCTCATTTGAAAGTTCACTAAATCATTTGTTTGCCCTACCAAACATTTTCTTCAAAGGCAACAATATATCTGTTATAACCTCCATGCATTTGCCACTTTTGTGGTCGTCATAATATAGGTCCAGAACAAGTAGCAAAAAATAAATAAAATAAATTCTAGCAGCAGAAAATAAAATTATTTTTTTAAGGATTTATTTTATTCTTCTGTCTTTTTTTCCGGAGGGCAACTTACTATTGGGCTGATTCTGAGCAGTCATTAGAATGTTCAGATTAAGTTATTTCAGTTAAACTGTTTATGCTATTTATTTCATTTGTATATCTAGCCAAGTCAAATATTAAGGGCACTTTCAGTTTTGATAATGAGGGTTAAGCCATTTGGTTTGTACAACGTGCATGAAATTATACAAGATTATGTTACATTATAGTGCCACAAATTAATATCATGAAAACCAAATGTAATTCGAACAGTAGTTTGGACTTTTATTTTTATACATGTACTCAACATAAGAGATTCATATTAGGTTAACTTTTAGTGGTAATTAAAGGGTCCAAGATGAATTATGTTAGTCATATCATGTTAAATCATAATTTACACCATTGGCCCTAGATTGCATCTTATTAGAAAGGATTTGGGGTATTTATGATGGGGTTCAAGTTGCTCTAAAATGAAGGCAGGTGAACAATTTCAGTCCTATTTCTTATGAAATTTTATAAGACAAAAGTTATTGGTTATGCTCCCATACATTTCTTCAGACCTTCCCTTCAACTTCCCTATACTAGTTCCTCTATATCATTCAATTTCTTCTTTAGTCAACCAAGCCTGCATCAAATCTGAGAACTAATATTCTCATAATCATTTACTGTAACACGTAAACAAATACAGATCAAATCTGATAATTAAGATTTATATCAAGAATCAAATGAGCTCTCTCACATTAAATCAAGATTTACCTTATCCCTACAAACCCTCAGTTTGTTTCCTAGCATCAAACATTAGCCTTAATATTCAGCTGTACTCTAGATATAGACAGGAAAAGGCAAATAGAAATTACATTATTTTTATAGATCCTTAAATTGTAAATCTGCATCCAATCACACCATCTGATGTAATCATACAAATGAAGAGATGATGTAATAGATGATAGCTAAGTAAAACGACATTAAGAACTAATACAAAGCTGATTTTTCTTTCCAGAACTGCTGGTTACAGATCCGGACGAAGCATAAGCCAAAGAACAAAAAATTGGCTGCACGAAGAGAAAAAGGAGAAAAGAGTCAGGGACAACCAAGATTAAGCAGTCAAATTTACACAAAACAGGTTGTAGACATGTGTAGATAACCAACAGATTAAAGAAATTAATTGAAAAATAAAAATATGAGGAGTATAGTTATGCTTGCAAATATAATATAACTTCAGACAAGAATGCAATACCTATTTAACAGAAAAGAATGATGATTGAGGGGAAGTGGAGCGGAAAGGGCAAAAAAGGCGCTAGTTAGAATAAACAAGTCAAGTGAAGCCAAAAATATTTAATTTACTAATTCCACCAAAATACACTGGTCCAGCACCATTTTACTTCCTTTCTAACAATTCAAAACTCATTCTGATAACCAAAAAAATCTTCTAATAAATGACTTGACCTAAGAACAGCCAATCATTCCTAAAGTCTAAACGAAAGCAGATCCAGAATTGCAAGAAAATAAATACAATAGTACCCTTAAACTACTGCATATGTATTTATCTCAATTCAAAGGAGTGTATTCCGATTTACACCTTAATGTCATTGCATCCAAAAAGATTCTGCCTACACCTTCTCATTATGCCTATAGACTTGCCAATCACCAGCTTACCAGCCACAAGAGTTCTCACAGTCACTAGCCTTGCATTTATGGACATCGCTCTTTAAGAGTTGTCTCAGCTCATCCAGCAGATGCTGCACATCTGCCACATCTGCCACATCTTGAATCATATATGTACTTCTATTGTTACAATTCAACTATGCTACTCTCTCACTCATTTATCAATCTACTATATGCTGTTCCATATTCTCAATCCAAACTATTGGTGCACTATCCCACCTTCAAAGCTTCATGTAAGTGTAAGTGTTAATAAGGGTGGAGAGTTGGAGCCAGGATCAGCCACATTTCTAGCAACAAATGCAAAACCACATAGTACTTAATGATATTGTTTCACAATGTGGTCAGAGAAACAGGAGCAAGAAACAGAGTGTGCTATGGTATGCTGCAGAAGTGAGGTGGCCAAAACGTCAATCCACCATTTTCTAAAGGACAACCTAAGCAACCAGCTCACCTTTCTTCTTAAAAAAACATCCTTCTTCTTTCGGTCTCTTATTCTAGCTATCTTTTCTTTTAGTTCAAAAATGGAACACAAGTAACAGGAATTGAAAAGACAAGGACCTCAATCAAACACAAAATAATACTGCAGCAGAACCTAGGGCACCGAGGATCATATCAATGTAGCTAGTTTGAATCATGTAGCTGCATCTCAGATGCACGAGCATAAACAAATAAACAGAAAAGACATCCAATCTAATCTGACCGAATGCCACAAATATGTTTAAAGTATCAGGACAGAAAGGAAAAAAACACAAATTTTTCGTGACAATTTACTTAAGTAATCTGAAATTAGAATTATAAAGAAGAAAGATAATGGCGGCAAGGATGAAACTGGACGGACTGGAGTAAACACCTAGCAATCACTCTTGCTAGTAAGACGATGTACAAAAGAAAGGGGACTGGCTAATAAATCATGCGATAATTAGCTGGCCAGCATTTAGCCAGGTTCAAAAATATTGAACCAACCAACCATACAGCAATGCACTACCAAACACCAATTAAATCCGAAAAAACATTGACAGTTTAACATAAAATTGCGAACCTGAAATATGATTGCAATTTGGAACCAACTTCTTACCGCACCCTTTGACCGACCGTCAAATTGGGCAAGGGATCTATCAGAGAATCTTGATATACTAGCTGAATAGCATTTCCTTGAACAAGACCATCAAGAAATTTCGACTAAAGTGAAATTAAATATTTTACGTGTAAATCTCACAACCAAAAAGAATTAATACAAGAAACAAAAGAGAAATAGAATGCAAGAAGATAATACACCGGTGTCTAGATGCTATACCTCGAGCTGTTCTCAATCCAAATCCTCTTGCCGGGTCTCCGACCCAGTGTTCCCTCTGCCACCAGAATTTGCAGCGGTTCCACCAGTGCTGCCGTCATCATTCCCACCACCGCCACCCCCAGCACTGCTAGCCTCAGCTTGCGAACCAAAAGCCCTCAGTGGCCAAGGCAGCGAGATACTAAACCTCCTCGCAACCGTCCTTGGACTCGAGATGTTCCCATCCCCCGATGCCCCAGCCACCGACCCGCCGGTGTCACCGGGATCCCGAGCCTCTGTCGGCCTTGCCCCCTCAGACGCCGGACCTTTCCGGTTCTCATATTCCGAATCGTCCGTCGGCAGCTCGTAACGGCACACGGGCAAGAGTTGTGCAGCTCGAGCCACGGCAAGATGCACTCCTTGTGATAGATGTGCTTGCAGGGCATCTGCTTCGCCTCCGCCCCGATCTCGAACGTATCCTTGCACACCGCGCACTGGGCCTCATCGGAGGCAAGGAGTTCCTCAGTGATCTTGATGTCCGGCAGGGAGTCGATGGCGGACTTGGCCGCCGGCGGGGTGCCGTAGCGACTGGGGTCGTTCTCAGCAAGCTGCTGGATGAGCTGCTCAAATCCAGGACCGATGAAATAATCTCCAAGGTTGCCTCCGAAGCCAGGGCCGCCCTCAAGGACGACCTGGATGTTGGCCCCGCCGGAAAGGAGATGCTGGATGTGGTTATTGAGGAATACCAGCGGATTGAAGGGCTCCGGGCCGCTGCCGCTGCCGCCGCTGCCGGGGGGGGCGGAACGGAAGGATTCGGGGTCGAGGAGGTTGGTGAGGTCGTTGGGGTGGCGTAAGTCGAAGCTGGCGGAGGGGGAGGAGGAGGGGAAGAGGAAGGAGAAGGGCGAGGCGGGAAGGAAGAAGGGGTCGGAGGATTGGAAAGACAAGAAGGGATGAGGGCTAGGGATAGGGTTAACGTCCGGGAGGTCGAACTCCTCGACGAAGCCGCCATGGCAGATGGGACAGGCGATCTCGGCGTCGGGGGAGGGGGTCAGGTGACCGTGCGCTTGCACTGGTGGCAGAAATACCGCTGCGGCGGGGCGGCGCCGCCCGGGGCTCCGGCGGAGGACATGGCGTTCGCGGCGGCGATAGAGAGGAGAGTAGAAGGAGGAGGAGGAGGAGGGGGCGAGGAGACCAGGAGAGGCAATTTTGTGAGGCCTCCGCGGCCGGAAAATTTGACGAGGAACGGGAGCGAACGGTTGGGGATCGATAGAGGAATCGTGTTCTGTGAAACGCCCACCGCATCGCTTGGTGACCCAGGGGGGTAGAAGGCCCTGAAGCGGATGGTTCTGGAAGCGGGACCAGCACGTATCACGGTTCACAAGATAACGTCATCGGGTTGAAGATAACAGTAAAAAATGTTAGAAAACAAACATATAAACAATCATTACGTTGCTTTCTTTTATAAATGATGGAATATCTTGGGCACGCAACTTGCATATTGGTTGGATGCTCTATTCTTGCCTGAAATAGGATCTTATTTTACCTTATTTTCTTCAAACAGTTGTAAAAAAGGCATATGAGCCAGCCCTACAGAAAATTTTATTTTCATCGATGTATTCCTGTTTTGCTATACCATGGTACGCCATAAAATAGTACACGTTTTTAGTCAATGTATTTCAAAGACAGCCATGAAAGGAAAAAAAAAAAAAAAACCCATGATGTCCCGTCTTCATCCATTCCTCAAAACTAGAGACATCCCTAAGTTGTAGGCTTCGATCCATCTCAGACATAAAGTATATAATACCGAAGGTACATCTTTATTCCAAATCCCCTTCCATCCCCAAAGGTTTCGTGGCTAATTTTTTTTTGATTTTAAATCGTTATTTTGCAGTTGTAATATTTCTCCGTTTGACTGCTAGATCGGTTTGTTTACCATTGATGGTTCTTCGGAGATTGTTGCTTATTTTCTTGACAGAGAGAAGGAGTTACCATCTCCTGTGTTGCAATAGAATCTTATTTTATAGAATTTTTTTTATTTATTTATTTTTCCTTCACATGAACCAAAGTTTCACTATGGATTAAAAACCCTTGCCTATTAATGTTCCAAAATAGGCTTCCAGGTTATTCCCAGCACGTTTATCAAACAATCTTTTGAAATCCTAAAGAATATATTGTTCTTCTCACCCTAAGGTCTCATTTGGTAAATTATGGACTGATTTATAGGAAATTTTTTTCATCCATATCAGGGATGGCACTTTTTTTTTATGACTACAGCTTATGTGGTTTCTCTAACGATGAGGAGTTTGAAAATATTATTGTGTTTGTTGACTTTTCTCAACAATACCAAAAGTATTGATTTTCTTTAAAACTTGGCATCGGCCATTCATCCACAAAACATGAGTTTAAAGTTCAGTGCCATCCACAAAACATGAGTTTAAACTTGACTAATCATAATTATTGTTTTGTATAAAAAAGACCGCTTGTAATGTTCCTGTTCAACATAGCAAATATCATTATTATGTTTATTTTTTCTACTTTTCTCATGGGAATCTCTCTTTTCTTTCATTATGCATAATGAAACTTTCGCCCATTAAATATGATTGATGTTGGTATTTGTATGATATTGAAAGACTGAATCATTTGCATAAAAATATTACTTTATCAAGAATGAAACTTTACAAAAATGATAGCTACACTATTAAACTTCAATTAGCCACACTTATTAAGATTGATTAGATCTTAACCAACTCTATCTTCAAAATTACACTTGGCCAATTTATTTCAAACCATAGATTTTAGGCAGCATATAAGATTTTATGTGCAAATCTCTTTCTTGTATTTGCTTACATTACTGATCCATTTATTCATGGCCCTATAATAATGTGTTCCATGCTTGTTACAAGTGGTTTACATAAATTTGGAATAACAATTAGTAGTAAGATGGTAGTGTATTGCAGTTGATTACCTGCAAATGAACCATATTCTTTGTCGTGATGTAAGTGGAAATTCCCTTTCTTGAATCAACTGGCTGATCTGTCATTGACTTTTAAGAAAAGTAGTTTTGGTGTTATAGTTTCATGTCTCAAAAACTTGCGACAAAATTGAAATGCAATATTCTTGGGCCTTTTTTTAATCCAAAATGGATAAATTTTATTTGTAATTTTGCTTTCGAGTAGGATATCTAAGCTTTTATAAATAAAATTAATAAGTCCATAGTGGCACCTTTATCGAGTACATACTCTGGTGCATTTGAGTGCCGGTTGGATGTTACGGTGGGCTGCATTCTTGTATCTACATTCTATGACTCTCTTGTATCTATATTATCTACATTCTAACTACACTGTAGCTTCATATTGTGCTAGTATTGTCTTTTGTATAAAGATAGAGTTGATTATCAGTTTGTGGTGCTGATTCTTGTTGCAGGAACATGGTTTATTGTGTTAATATTGAATGTTGGGACAAAGATGCTATCTTAAGTGATGATGTCCGCATGGTGACTCAATTGGGATCCATTTTGGAACCTGGAAAGCCACCGAAAGTGGACAAAGATGCTATCTTAAGTGATGCTGTCGGCATGGTGACTTAGTTATGCAGTGAAGCATAAAAGCTGAAAGATTCAAATGAGAGTCTTCAGGAGAAGATCAAAGAATTGAAAGAAGATTTGAATTTATCTTTCATCTACTTCATTGTATCCATGATCAATGTGTTTGAACCTATATGTATGAGAAAGCTGCCTAGGAATTTTTTTTACACATGTTACAAATATTTTCAGATCCATTGTACTGCATGGATATGGAATTTGTTGATTGTATTATAGAGTCTTTTACTACACATGCGTTTCATAGCTTGATATTTGGCTCCTGGGTGTGATATCTTTATCATTATATGCATCTAAATAGGTTGTTATGGGATGTACATGCTTAAGATCTATTGTATCATAGCTTGGGATTTATGATCGCTATCGTTGGCGGTCAAAAATAAAACCTACTCACTACTATAGCTAGTGGTGAATCGGGATCGTATCCTCGGGAATCAAGGATAATTATTTCATGAAAAAGAAAAAAAATTATTTGTAGGGGATTATATTAAGAATAGTAGTTATTAAAAGATAACAACTAATTAATTAATAAAATTCAAACATCAAGAGAAGCAACCCAGGAATCCGAATCCATCATACAAATAGGTTTTATCTTCTTTTTTTAATGTTGAAATAGTAATAATTTTTACAAATTTAAAATTAGAATAATTTACACAGACCATATCAGAAGATCACGGTACATTCGCTTAGAGTATAAACCATCTAATAATTGCAAGGTTAAGGGTCTAATCTATCATACTATGATCTCTCTCTCTTAGGCACATACCGTATCCTGAGATCACGGTATGTCGATAGAGGGTATAGGCCATGTATGCCAGATCAAAATCTCGATCAGAAAATAACTCAAAAGATATAATAAAGAAGAGCATAATTTTTATTGCATAGAAATTAAGAACAAAAAGAAAGATAAAACCTAATTACAGGCTTCATCATCATCTCTAGTTGAAGGAATCTAGCCATGCATTGCTGCTGCCAGCATTTCTTCCATAATTTTTCTCTTCTAGGCCTAAATACAATAATCTAAATAAAAGAAGAATAAAAAGAGCTTTGTAGAAACTCCTCCCTCTAACTACTGCTGAGGTCCTCCTTTTATAGAGCTTATCTAGGGCTTCCTCCTAGTCAAAGTTGGAATCAATCGAGCGCTCAAGATTGTTCAGATATCATGAAAAATTTCTCAACCATTCGTTCAACTGCCTTAGTTTGCACCAGAAATTATGCGAAATTATTCTTTCTTTCTTTTTGGGCAAATTGAGTCCTGATTTGAGTGCCATCATGACTCAAAAAATTAAGCTCTTTCCATCTATAGGCTCTTTTTATGCAAACATCTATAAAAAGTATCAATTCTTAATAAATTTAAAGTAATTAATATTTATTTTAATAGTTAAATTAGGATAATAAATAGACTTATCGCATTCTCCAACTTAATTATTGCTAGTCCCTTAGCAATGTAATTAAAATAAAATCATACATCACTATAATTCTTTTTTACAAATTAAATCAAGGCTTAAGGTTGAAAGAAGCTAGCTAATATCACTAACTAAGTATTGAGTTTTTAAAGTAAATTTTATAGTCAGAACTATCAGAAACTTTCTTAGAGCTCATCTATAGATCTACAACACTTACGTTTGTGATGGCTAACTTAGCATTTCGGTACTAGTTGTAAGAAACAATGGTATCTTCGCTTATCACTTACTTTGGTCAATTTTTTATATACCCTTAAATTAAGCACATGACTTGAGATAGCTTTTACACTGCCTGATATATTATTTTTTTATTTAAATTTTTTAGCGATATCTTCACATTGCCCACTTTTTGATGCGAACAATAACGCTTACTTAGGCGAAGGTGCCCAGTTACTCAATAAAAAAACCAATGTTTAGATATTATATATATATATATATATATATATATATATTATAGCAGGCATATAGCTCTTTCCTTAAATTTAAGTTCTCTTATTAGGGTGTATATCAATTATCAATTTTTAGTAATAATTGAATCTCCAATTAACCTTACAACTAATACCTAATTTACCTTGTCAATGTGCATGTGAAATGAAAGTGCTAATAGCCTTTAGATGACCTAATTAGGTTACTAAAAATCTAACCATCTAGTCTACTCCTTGGCTCTCTACAGTAATTAGTCAATACTTTCTAACTCTATTACCTTTTCCTAGTCAATTTTGCTCAAGAATTTCTTTTATAACATGTGATTTATAAAAATTTTAAAATTTTTTAAAAAATGCCAAGGTGTTTTCAAAATATTTTTCAAAAAGGTTTCTCTTATCCCCCAACTTAATTCTTATTGTCCTCAATGAAGTAGGAAGAATAAAACAAGGAAAATACCAGCTGGACGAGATATGCCTCGTGTAATGTTAGGAGTGATCGTGCGAAGTAGTCTCTTATTTCTAAAAATAAAAATTACTAAAATAAAGGTTACCTCTCAAAAAGCGCTAAGTTTAACGTCTTCAGTCAGACATGGCTTACTCTGGTTCATATAGGATCATAACCTCTCCAGCTTTTTCAATGGATAATTCTAAGAATAGTTTCAAGTGTTGTCCATTAACTTTGAATATAGCACCATTACTTGGATTTTCGATTTCTATAGCTCCATATGGGAAGACTTCTTTTACTAATATGGACCAGTCCATTTAGATCTTAATTTTCCTGAAATAGGTGAAGCCTTGAATTGTATAAGAGAACTTTTTGCCTACGAGTAAAAGATTTTCTAAAGATAGCTTCGTCGTGGAAGGTTTTAGTTCTCTCCTTATAAATTTTTGTATTCTCATATGCTTCGTTTCTAATTTTCTCAAGTTCATCCACTTGTAATTTTCTCTAGTCTCCGGATGCATCCAAATTCATGTTTAATTTTTTATGGTCCACATTGCCCTATGTTCTAATTCTACTGGCAAGTGACATACTTTACTAAATACAAGCCTATGAGGAGATATTCCTAAATTTATCTTGAAGGTAGTGTGATACGCCCAAAGTACATCCATTAGCTTCACTGACAATCTTTTCTATTAAAGCTCACGGTCTTCTCTAGGATTTGTTTGATTTGTCGATTAGAAACTTTTACTTGCTCACTCGTTTGCGGATGATAAGGTATGGCCATCTTATGAGTGATGTTATACTTTCTCATTAGTGATGCAAATGATTTATTGCAGAAGCGTGTTCCACGGTCACTGATGATAACCCTTGGAATACCAAAGCGGGAGAGGATATGCTCTTTGAGAAATTTTACAACAATTTTGCTATCATTAGTTCTACAAGGTATTGCCTCTATCCACTTGGATACGAAATCTATGGCTATCAAAATATATTCGTTTCCAAAAGATTTTGGAAATGGTCCCATAAAGTCAAGTCCTTATACATCAAAAATTTCTATAATCAATATTGGATTCATAGGCATCATATCTCTTTTTATGATCCGGTCTATTTTCTGGCGCCTAACATAACTTTTACAATATTTATAAGCATCTTTGAATAGGTTAGGCCAGTAGAATCTACATTGGAGCACCTTTGCCACTGTCTTTTTAGCTCCAAAATGACCACCACAAGCTTGATCAGGGCAAAAGGACAAAATGTTCCTAACTTCTTGATCTGAGATGCATCTCCTAATAATCAAGTCAGAACATTATTTAAATAAATATGGGTCATCCCAAATAAAGTATTTTACTTGAGAGAGAAATCGATTTCTGTCCTGAGCATTCCAATGCATCGGAATCTGACTAGTGGCTAAGTAGTTGACTATGTCGACGTACCATGGTTCCATGGTGGCAGACATATATTGTTCATCAGAAAAGGACTTGTTGACAGGTAGTTCTTCAGTAGGTGTGATCGTTAACCTAGATAAATGATCAGCTACTACGTTTTCAGTATTCTTTTTATCTCTGATCTCTAGGTCAAATTCTTGTAAGAGCAAGATCCATCTAATTAAGCGTGCCTTGGTGTTCTTTTTTGAAAGAAGATGCCTAATGGCAGAGTGATCAGTATAGATGACTACATGAGACCCCACTAAGTCAGACCTAAATTTTTTTAGTACAAATATCACAGCTAAAAATTCTTTTTAAGTGGTAGAATAGTTGAGCTGTGCATCATTTAAGGTCTTACTAGCATAGTAGATCACTCAAGATAGCTTATCAATTCTTTGCCCTACGACTGCTCCTATGGCATGATCAGATGCGTCACACATCAGCTCAAAAGGTTGAGTCCATATAAGTGGGTGAACGATTGGTGCCGAGGTTAATTCTCTCTTTAAATATTCAAAGGACTCAAAACATTCAGATGTGAAGTCAAATTTGACTTCTTTGGCTAATAGGTTAGTCAATGGTCGAGCCACTTTGCTAAAATTTCTGATTAATCTTCTATAAAATCCAGCATGTTCAAGGAATGATCTTATTTCTTTGAATGATTTAGGTAAAGGAAGATTTGCAATCACATCTACATTGGCCTTGTTTACTTCTATACCTCTATTTGAAATTACATGGCCAAGAACAATACCTTCATCATAAATTGGCATTTCTTCCAATTTAGAACCTGATGCTTTTTCTTGCATCTTTCTAAGACCAGTCTAAGGTGACATAGCATTCAAAAAAAGTAGAACCAAAAATGAAAAGTCATCCATGAAAATCTCAAGGAACCATTCTACTATATCAGAGAAAATACTAATCATGCACATTTGAAAGGTAGATGGTGCATTACACAAGCCAAAGGGCATACGTCTATACGCGAAGGTTCCATATGGACAAGTAAATGTTGTCTTCTCTTGATCCTCTAGGGCTATTGCAATTTGATTGTAACCAGAGTATCCATCCAGAAAATAATAAAAGTCATGCCCTACAAATCGTTCTAACATTTGGTCTATAAAAGGCAAAGAAAAGTTGTCCTTCTTAGTGGCAGCATTTAATTTTCTATAATCGATGCACACCCTCCATCCTGTTTGAATTCTTGTAGGGACCAGCTCATTATTATCATTTTGTATCACAGTGACTCCTGACTTCTTGGGCACCACTTGCACAGGACTTACCCAAGAACTATTTGAAATAGGATAAATTATACCATTGTCAAGGAGTTTGATGATCTCTTTCCTTACTACTTCCTTCATGGCTAGGTTAAGTCTCCTTTGTGATTCTCTTGTAGGCTTGGCTTCTTCCTCTAAGTGTATCCTATATGAAATGATCGAGGGGCTAATCCCTTTTATGTCAGCCATGGTCCATCCTAATGCTTCTTTATTTTCTCTTAGGACATTCAGTAATTCTCCTTCTTGTGACGAGTCTAGGTCAGCTGAAATAATTATAGGTAGGGTTTTTGATGGACCTAGGTATGCATATTTGAGGTGCTTAGGAAGTGGTTTTAGTTCTAATTTAGGTGCTTCCACTATTGATGGTTTGAGTAATGGTTCAGGTACTTTCTCTAGTGGTTCAATTGGAGGTTCCCATCTTGATTTTTCATCAATTGTAGCAACCTCATTAATTTGCTCCCCATCTTGGTTCATGCAGATTTCTAGTTCAAGCTCTTCGTCACTAAGGTCAATTGGATCAGAAACAATATCCTGAATATAATTTGAGTCACTCGTTTGATGTGTAATGATAAGATTAAAAATATTAAGATCAATTGACATATTCCCAGAGAAATGTTTTATTAATCTATTTTGATAATTAATTAAGGCATTAGCTATAGCTAAACATGGTCTACCTAAAATTATTGGGATGTGGCTCTTTGGGTTTGTTAGTGGCTTAGTTTCTAAAATCACAAAGTCCACCAGATAGATAAAGTTACCAACTTTGATCAACACATCCTATACTATTCCCTTGGGTACTTTCAAAGAGTGATCTGCTAAGTCTAATAAAGCCCTATTTATGAGGGTATTCTCTATAATGCATGAAATAGTAGGTGACTAGCATATGGTTTGATAGATAAGAGCTCACATTGGATATCAAAAAGGCTCTCTTGGGCACATTTGTGGTCTTCTTTTTGGTACATAAATCCTTAAGGAATTTGGCATAGGTTGAGACATACTGGATCACATCCAGTAGAGGGATGTTTGCTTGAACTTGCTTAAAGACCTCCAAAATTTTATCTAATTGGGCTAAATTTCGATTGGACTTAAGTCTATTTAGGAATGGTGCTACAATCCTAATTTATGGTTCATCTCCTTCTAGTATAGGGTTAGTTGGTGGGTTGGTCATTACATCAAACTTTGATGCCTCAGGTATTTCTGACTGACCTATCTCAATAAGTTGTTCAAGTGGCGGGGCTTCTAATTCTTCTTCTTCATATGTACCCTCCTGATTATTTATTTATTTTTTAGATCTTAATGTATGAATGATATTTAGTTGGTTAATCTGGGCTCCTTGATTTGATCCTTGGATGTTTAGGTTCCTAGGGTTAGCTTCGGGTTGACTCAGTAGCTTACCCCGTTCTCTTTCACTTATGGTTGTGGCTAACTGACCTACCTACATCTCCAAACGAGTTATGACCTGAGTATTAGTGGATAGTTGTTGCCCTATATTTTGCATAAAGTTATTCATGGTGGTGTTGGTGCTATTTATCATGGCATAAGTGTCAGCTTGGGATTTAACTAGGGTTTCCAGGGCCTTGTCTAGGAAACTATACCTCGTTTCATTCTCATTGACTGGTGGATTATTTCCTGTAAAATTGGGTCTTGGGTTAGGTTGGTTGAATTGGGACCACCTGCACCAGGACATTGTGACCAGGCAAAGTTTGGATGGTTCCTCCACCCTGAGTTATAGGTTGGTGCGTAAGGATTATTGGTTGTATTCACCTGTGCACAACTATTTTTAGTTTGGGTCATGAAGTGACAGCACTCTTCTACTATGTGTCCTGGCTCATTACATCCAGTGCAGATAGGTGCAGCCACTTGGTTTATATGATTTATCGGGGCCTATCCCTTAAGTTCCAAGGCTTCTATCCTACGAATTAGAGATGTCATCTTAGCTTCTTCAGCTATAGATGGAGAGCATTGGTGTATACCACCTGTTGATGGTGTGGGTTCAGATTCCTTAGTTTCCTCTCATTGTAAGCTCTTTTCTGCTAAATTTCTAGAAACTGCCATGCTTCATTGGGTGGTTTCTGCATAAAGTCGCCTTGATATATTGACTCGAGTATAGTTCTGAAGTTTAGGTTTAGACCTTCATAGAAGGTTTGATATAACCTCCAAGTCTTTATCCCATGGTGTGGACATTGGCTTAACATATTCTTAAATCGGTCTAGATACTTCCAGAAAGGCTTTCCCCCTAATTGATAAAATTGGGCAATTTCATTTCTCAACCTGGCTGTTTTATGATGTAGGAATAATTTTCTCAAGAATACTTTAACAAAACCTTCCCATGTCAAGATTGACAGAGTAGGTAAACTATAAAGCCACTTTTTGACATTTTCTTAAGAGCAAAGTTAATTAGTATAACATACTTCCTCAAATTCTCTAATAAAAATGTAAGCATCCTCAATTTCTGTGAATTTAAGGAGCATGTTGATAATCTGAGGCTTAATCTCAAAATTAGCCGCATTTGTTTGGGATAGTTGAATGCATGATGGTTAGGCAAATCCAATTGGATAGCAATATTCTCTTAGGGTCTGTTTGGATGGGAGGAAATGGAGGGGAGGGGAAGGAAAAGGAGGTAAAAGGTCATAAGTTACCTTGTTTGGGAGAAGGGTGAAAGAAAGAGGAAAAAGGAATGGGAGTAACCGGTTCCCCTCCTTTTTCCTCAGCGAGCGTAAATTTGTTAACCCCCAAATCGGAGGGTAAGCTGGGGAAGGAGAAAAGTTTAAGTCATACTTTATGGGAAGACTAAAATATCCTTTCATTTTATATTCTGCATTCTTTCACTCCCACGGTTTATTTCCTATTCTGAAGAGATATAATTGTCACATAACTCTTCCCCTTCTTTTTGCCCCCTCTATCCAAAAAAGATAATTGATATTACCCTTCATTTCCCTTTCATCCTTTTCAAACAAGAGAAAAAGAGCAACCATTCCTTCGCCTTTCTTTTCCTTCCATCCCTTTTCTTCTTTTTACTCTCCCCTTCCTTTCCCTCTAAAGATCCAAACAAAGCCCTAGGCTAAAGGGATATCTTAATTCCTTCATAGTTACTTTTTCTTCGTCAAGGGTAGGGTCTAGATCTATCCTTACTAATCGACCGGATTCCCTTTTCCAAGTTGCAAATTTGAATTTTTTTATGTTATGTAGAGAGAGAAAAGAAAAAGATTCTAAAAGAAGTATCTTAAGAGATTACAAACTAAGTGCAATGAAGAATAATTTAATTAGGGTTCAATAATTATTAGCAATCAAGTTAACAATGATTAGACTCTCTACTCTAGGTTTAACCTAGATCTAGACCGTCTTGGAGCCCTCCAAGTCAAAAATTAGCTGATCGACTAGCCAATTAAGGGTAAGATTAGTGGGGGTCCTTCGTTGCTTACTTGGTAAGTGAACGAAACCAATTAAATAACCACTTTCCTTCTCTTTTCTAAACACTAGTTAATTAGTCAATCCCGATCCGATCCAACTCTTTTGGGTGCCTTATCCTTTTGAGCTCGAGTTCCTTAGGTAGTGTTTGAAATAGGGGATAAGAAGGGATATCCCCTGGATATCCCCTCTTATTCCCAAAAGCCATAACTATAAGGGATAGCTGGGAATAAGATAACCAAAGGGATAATCCATAGTTAACCATGGTTAACCATGGGATATCCCCTCAATTTATTCCCTAGAAAATGCAGGAATAGCTGGTTATCCTTCCAAATAAGAGTAAAAAAAAGTTATCCTATGGATTTACCTTTTTGCATTTGATATGATCAATAAGATAGCCAAGGGATATCCCTAGGGATAGCCAGGGGATAAACTCTATCCCGTACACTTATCTATGGATAATATTTTTTCTATCAAACACTACCTTAGGGGCTGACGTCTAGTTAATTTTAGAGTTAAAGGCTTGGTTTTATGCAGTATGCAGGTGGTGGTTTGTAGGCTAAGAAATGATAATAAAATCCCCACCTTATGTTATTAAGGGTTCTTAAAGTATTTTATGAAAATGTAATACAATTAAAAAAGTGTCTAAACAAGAAGTTTTTAAAGTTTATTATTTGTTTCCTTAAATCAATTATGTTTTATGGAAAGTGTATTCTTTTAGATTCTTTAAGGTAAGTTAATTAGGTTAAAAATGGATTTGTAACAAGAAGGAAAGTAATTTTTTTTAATGTTAAAAAGAAAATAAGAAAATTTAATAATTAAGGTAACTCAAAAAAGGCAATAAGCTAAAGAGAGCAATAACTATCCAATAAAAAAAAAATTTATTCCTTTTTTATATAAAGCATGAATAATAATGAAACAATAAGAGAGAATAAAAAAATAAAAATAAAAATTTTAAAAAAATTATGGTAATTATTTTTTTAAAAAAATTGAACTAATCGTGCTTGTATCCCCGACAACAATACCAAATTTGATTGTTGTTGTTGGCGGTAAAAAATAAAATCTACTCACTACTATAGCTAGTGGTGAATTGAGATTGTATCCTTGAAGATTAAGGGTAATTATTTCACGAAAAAGAAAAAAAATTTAATTGTAGGGGATTATATTAAGAATAGCGGTTATTAAAAGATAACAACTAATTAATTAACGAAATTCAAATGCGAGGAGAAGCAACCCAGGAATTCGAATCCACAATGCAAATAGGTTTTATCTTCTTTTTTTAATATTGCAATAGTAATAATTTTTGTAAATCTAAAATTAGAATAATTTATTTCTTGTCAGGCACGAATCGTATCAAAAGAACACGACACATCCGCTTAAAGTATAAACTATCGAGTTATTGCAAGGTTAAGGGTCTAATTTATCATACTACGATCTGTCTCTCTTAGGCATGTACCATATCCTGAGATCACGGTATGTCGATAGAGGGTACAGGCCGTCTATGCCAAATCAAAACCTCGATTAGAAACATAACTCAAAAAATATAATAAGGAAGAGCATAATTTTTATTGCATAGAAATTAAGAACAAAAGGAAAGATAAAACATGATTACAGGCTTCTGTTGGGGAGATTGTTGAGAAATTGTTGCCCCAATCTTATTGATTTTGATGATTACCAAAAGCCATGAGTATATTAAAAGATGCAATGAATTTATTTACATAAGCAATGAATTTATCTATAATAATCAATGAGTATGTTAAGTATGACTTTAATCAATTTGAAAGTAACTTCAAGCTCCATGTTTAAGCTTTCAAAAAGAAATTTTTATACTTCATATCTCAATTAATGAGTTTTTGGAACATTTCTTGAATTGATTCCTAATGATAATTTTATTGTATTCAAGTCAAAAATTGATTTAAAATTAATCTGGAACGATTTTCAAAGTCAATCAGAAAACTCTCTAATTTTCGATACGTTCCGGAGCCGACTCTAGAGTTCAGAGTCGACTCCACTCAGTATACAGAGATGTCTATTTGTCTCGAGTCGACCCCTATGATTTCTCGAGTCGACCCTCGATTTTGTCGAGCCGACTCCATGACTATGTGAGTCGACTCCGCTCAGACACCAGAGAATTATTTTTCTGAGCACTTCTCGAGTCGACCCCTTGCTTTTCATGAGTCGACTCCCGACTGTTAGGAGTCGACACTTTATTTTCGTTGAGTCGACCCCTTAACTTTCTGATTATTTCTATTTTTGGCATCGCGTCTTCGAGCCAACTCGTCTAAAGCTGGAGCCGACTCCAACAAATCTGGGCGTGATTTTTCTGAATGCCAACTCAGCGTCAACGGTAAGATTTTTCAATAACGGCTAGATTTCTTTGTGTCTAACGACTATATTTCGCAGAGTCTATAAATAGAGAGGCCGTTTTCAAATCAAAGATATACATATACAAATCAAGAGAGAAAAAGAAAAATCCTTCAAAAAGAGGAAAAACAGAGCGTCATTTTGAAAAATTCGAGATTCAAAAATAGAGTGAAAGAAAAGGTGTGAAACCAAAGGAGACTTCATCTGTGCTCAAGTTCATCAATCCAAGAAAAGTCTAGAAGAAAATCCAAGAGCCATTCAAAGCAAATCAAGAGATTTTCAACATTCAAAGAAAGGAAGAAAAAGCTCAAATCAACTCCAACATTCAATCCGTGAAGAATCTGAGCTGAGGCCCGATTCCACACTTCAAAGGAGTTGAGGAAAAGAAGAAAAGAAGAAAAGCATGCACTCAAATCAAATCTAAACAGGCTCTTCTAAACCTTGCTTTTATTTTGAAATATCTGCTCTAAAGGAGCTGTTTTGTATTAAACTTACACTTTCATCTTGTGGTTTACTAATTCAATCATAGGGTTGAATTAGTGGAGGTAGTATACCTCTTCACAAGCTAAGGTTAGCTTGTGTGTTGGGTTTTGTGCTGGTAAGCCCGTATAAAACCGGCTGGGTTCGTTGTGATCCCGGGAAAACAACAAGTTTGGGTTGTAAGCTTGTAAAACAACTCGACTGTAATCGAGGTGATTATAGTGTGGACCCAAGTGAAGCTTGGGAGTGGACGTAGGTGTTGGATACACCGAACCACTATAAAATTTCTGTGTTTGCCGTGCTTATTTATCTCTCTCTCTTGCTATCGTGCTTTAACTTGAATTAATTGTTTACATCCTCTCATCAATAGTTTAAATTACTTTAAAAGGCTTAATTTTTTAAAGAACCCAATTCACCCCTCCTCTTGGGTTGCCATCTGGGCCAACAATTGGTATCAGAGCTTGTGCTCATTTATTTTTGATTGATCACACGATCAAGAGCGAAAGATTCAAATGGCAACACAAGCCAGCTCAAGTTTTGCTGAGGGTCATTCCACAAATAGACCACCCTTATTTAATGGTTCCAACTATTCATATTGGAAAGCAAGAATGAGGATATTCATTCAAGCTTCAGATTATGAATTGTGGAGTATCATAATTAATGGACCTAGCACACCCACACACTTAGTTGATGGTTCTATAGTTCCTAAGCCCGAAAGGGATTGGAATGAAAATGATAGGAAGATGGCTCAGCTTAATGCAAAAGCCATGAATGCTTTATATTGTTCTCTTGATGCTAATGAATTTAATCGTATCTCTACTTGTAATTCCGCTAAAGAGATATGGGATAGACTAGAGGTTACCCATGAGGGAACCAACCAAGTTAAAGAATCTAAGATTAATATACTTGGGCATAAATATGAATTATTTAGCATGGAACAATCTGAAACCATAACATGCATGTATACTAGATTTACTGATATTGTTAATGGTTTGAAGAGTCTTGGAAAAACCTATACTAATGCTGAATTGGTTCGCAAAATTCTTAGGTCATTACCAAGATCATGGGAAGCCAAAATGACAGTCATTCAAGAAGCCAAAGACCTAAATACTCTACCTTTGGAAGAGCTTCTTGGATCTCTTATGACCCATGAATTGACAATGAAGCAACATGTGGAGGAGGATAACAAAAAGAAGAAGACAATTGCCCTCAAGGCTGCAAAAGTTGAAGATAGCAGCAGCGATGATGAGGATGATGATGAAGACACAGCTCTTCTAGCAAGAAAGTTTAAGAAATTTATGAGGAGAAAGAAACCCTTCTACAAAAAGAAATTTGGAAATAAGATAGAAGGAGAAAAAGAAAAAGATAGGGATAAGGACAAAGAGAAAGACCCTTGATCTGTTATGAATGTAAGAAACCGGGGCATTATAGATATGACTGTCCTCAACTGAAAAAGACTTTCAAGAAGAAAAAGAAAGCGTATGTTGCAACTTGGAGCGACAGTGGTGAATCTTCTTCTGAAGAAGAAGAACAAAAAGAGGTTGCCAACATTTGTTTTATGGCGAATAACGACGATGAGGTAAGTACTGAAAACCCCTGTGATGATTTTGCTTCGATGAATTATTTGAAGCCTTTAATGAACTTGTAGATGATTTTAAGATTTTGAAAAAGAAATATAAATCTCTAAAAACTGAAAACATAAACTTAATTAAAGAGAAAAATGAAGTGATGCTTGCAATTAAAATTCAAAAGACAAAAGGAAATATTTCTTAAAGAAAAGAATGATTTTACTCATGAAATTAATACACTAAAATCTGAAAATGAAAATCTAACAAAAGATTTGAAAAAGCAAATCAAACTCTATCTTTGGAAAATGAACAGCACATTATAGAAAATGAATCTCTAAAGAAAGAAGTTAAAAAATACAAAGATATTGTTGATAAATTCACTTTAAGTTCCACTAAACTAAACATAATTTTAGATAGTCAAAAAGCAGTTTTTGATAAGGCTGGATTAGGATATAATACATTTAGAAAACAAAAATCTTTGAAAAACATTTTCGTACGCAATAGTCATAGTAACATCACTTGTTTTAAATGAAATTTAAAAGGGCATAAATCATTTGAATGTAATTTACAAAAACCAAATAAATATTTAAATTTTAAAGGGAAGAAAATATGGGTTCCGAAAGGAACAATATTTGTTGCTACTAACCATGAAGGACCCAAGAAAGCTTGGGTACCTAAACATAAAGTTTGATTTCATTGCAGGAATGTCTTGTGGCCAAGAGATCAAAGAGAAAGTGGTATCTTGATAGTGGCTGCTCAAGGCATATGACGGTAACAAAGAAGAATTCATCACCCTTGAAGAAAAGAAAGGAGGAGTTGTTACGTTAGGTGATAATGGTAAAGGTCAGATTATGGGCCTTGGTAAAATCCATATAACTCCATCCACTTTCATAGATAATGTACTTTATGTTGATGGTTTGAAGCATAACTTAATTAGTATAAGCCAATTGTGCGACAAAGATTTTAAAGTATCATTTGAAACTTCTTTCTGCACGATATCGAATTCCATTGATAATAGCATTGTATTTACTGGTTATAGATATGACAATGTTTACTTGGTTGATCTAGATAAATTATCTATGAGTGATCATTGCTTAATTGCTGATAATGCTAATATGAATGAAATTGGATGGTTATGACATCGTAGATTAGGTCATGCAAGCACACACCTAATTTCAAAACTAATTAAAATGGACTTAGTTAAAGGGCTACCTAAAATAGATTTTGAAAACAACAAAATTTGTGACGCATGTCAATTTGGAAAACAAACAAGAAGTTCTTTCAAATCTAAAAATATTGTTTCAACTTCTAGGCCATTAGAGCTACTTCACATGGACCTTTTTGGACCAACTAGAACCACAAGTCTAGGAGGAAAGAAATATGGTCTTGTGATTGTAGATGATTACTCTAGATACACTTGGGTATTGTTTTTAGCTCACAAAGATGAGACTTTCTCGATATTCCTGAAATTCTTTAAGAAAGTCACAAATGAGAAAAACACTACCATAGTGTCTCTAAGAAGTGATCATGGAACTGAATTTGAAAATCACCTATTTGAAAATTTTTGTGCTGAAAATGGTATTAATCATAATTTTTCTGCACCAGGACCCCACAACAAAATGGTGTTGTAGAAAGGAAAAATAGGACTTTAGAAGACATGGCCCGTACCATGCTATGTGAAAGCAACCTACCAAAGTATTTTTGGGCGGAAGCTATAAACACGGCATGTTACATTTTAAATAGAGCCCTAATAAGACCAATACTTAAGAAAACACCTTATGAACTATGGCAAAACAGAAAACCTAATATTAGATATTTTCATGCATTTGGTTGTAAATGCTTTGTTCATAATAATGGTAAAAATAATTTAGGCAAATTTGATGCTAAATCTGATGAAGGAATATTCTTAGGATATTCAACAACTAGTAAAGCATATAGAGTATTTAACAAGAAAACCTTAGTTGTTGAAGAATCCATTCATGTAGTTTTTGATGAATCTTTAGCAACTCGTTCCGAAAAGTTTGATGAGGAGGAAGATATAAACATAATTGAGAAAGATCTTGAAAAATTAAATATTGATGTATCTTCAGATCATGAGCAAGAAGCTAAAGATAATGATTCACCTAAGGATGATGATACTAACACTAATCATAATGATATGGATCTTCCTAGAGATTGGAGATACACTTATAGTCACCCTAAGGAATTGATTATAGGTGATCCATCTCAAGGAATAAGAACTAGATCATCTATGAGAAATATTAGTAATCATCTTACATTTGTATCACAAATTGAACCTAAAACTATTGAAGAAGCTGAAAAAGATAATAATTGGATGTTAGCTATGCAAGAAGAATTAAATCAATTTACTAGAAATAACGTATGGACATTAGTAGAAAGACCTAAAGATCATTCTGTTATAGGATCAAAATGGGTATTTAGAAATAAACTAGATGAAAATGGCATAGTAATTAGAAACAAAGCTAGATTAGTTGCAAAAGGATATAATCAAGAAGAAGGTATTGATTTTGATGAAACCTTTGCACCAGTAGCTAGATTAGAAGCCATTAGACTATTACTTGCATTTGCATGTCACATGAATTTCAACTTATTTCAAATGGATGTAAAAAGTGCTTTTCTAAACGGATTTATAAATGAAGAAGTGTATGTAGAACAACCACCAGGTTTTGAAGATCATGAATTTTCAAATCACGTTTTTAAATTGCACAAAGCATTATATGGTTTGAAACAAGCACCTAGAGCATGGTATGATATATTAAGTAAATTCTTAATTGAAAATGATTTTATAAGAGGAAATGTAGATAAAACATTATTTTTGAAAAGAAAAGTAAAGATTTATTAGTAGTTCAAATATATGTTGATGATATTATTTTTGGTGCTACTAACAATCTTCTATGCCAAGAATTTGCTAAGTTAATGCAGGGTGAGTTTGAAATGAGCATGATGGGAGAACTCAACTTCTTCCTTGGACTCCAAATCAAACAAGAAAAGGAAGGGATTTTCATCAACCAAACCAAGTACACAAAGGAACTACTCAAAAAGTTTGGTATGGATTCAATGAAACCCCTTGGAACTCCAATGAGTCCTTCATGCAAATTAGACAAAGATGAGGAAGGTAAGAAAGTTGATCAGAAGTACTATCGAGGTATAATCGGATCTCTACTCTACTTAACTGCAAGTAGACCTGATATAATGTTCTCTGTTTGTCTATGTGCTAGATTTCAATCAGAACCTAAAGAATCTCACTTAATTGCTGTTAAAAGAATACTAAGATACTTAATGGAACAAAAAATGTAGGCTTATGGTATTCTAGAGACTCAACATTGAACTTAATTGCATATTCTGATTCTGATTATGCTGGATGTAAGTTAGATAGGAAAAGCACAAGTGGTGCATGCCAATTCTTAGGAAGTAACTTAATCTCATGGTTTAGCAAAAAGCAAAATTCAGTTGCATTATCAACTACTGAAGCTGAATATGTTGCAGCTGGAAGTTGCTGTGCTCAAATCCTATGGATTAAGCGACAACTTGAAGACTATGGTATCACACTTGACAAAACACCTATAAAATGTGACAACACAAGTGCAATTAATCTAACAAAAAATCCAATTCAACATTCTAGAACAAAACACATAGAAATTAGATATCATTTTATTAGAGAACATGTAACGAATGGAGAAATATGTCTTGATTATGTTAATACTGAAGATCAATTAGCTGATATATTTACAAAACCCTTGAGTGAAGAAAGATTCTGTTATCTTAGAGGAAAGTTAGGGATTTGTGATCCATTAGAATGATTATGAAACCCCTAAGAAAAATTATCTAGAACTCTGTCTACTCTTTGATCTTTAAGGAAATCTCATCTAGAATTCACATCTAATTGATCTATTAAAATCCAATGATTTTTTATCAATTTTTCATGATCAAAATCTGGACACATTTTAGATTCCCTGAAACTTTGTGTTTTTGCTCTGAAATGGTCTCGGAGCCGACTCGGTCAGTATCGGAGTCGACTCCATGTTTCTGCTGAAACTCTGGAGCCGACCCCATCTATGCGAGTCGACTCACTTCGGGATAGATTTCTGTGACTACCCGGAGTCGACCCCACACTTTGCGGGAGCCGACTCGAAGTGGTCCCAGGACGATTTATCTAGGGCAGAGTCGACTCCTCGTTCACTTCTATCATCTCAAATCTTTCAAATACTCTCTCCAAAATTTTTCCTAACCTACCAAATCCTTAGAAATCCTTGATTAACCTTTCCACTAGATCAAATGGCTCCTAAAACCCGTGGTTCTAGCCTTGGAGCGGCCGGGATGAAAAGGAAGAAGCGGTGAAGAAGACTGTGAGGCGTCCCGCTCGCGAACCCTCTCGAGCATGGATTCCACCTCATCCTCTTCAACTCCGAGTGCTTCTCCTACTACGCCACATCTCAGGTAGACCGTCTAGCCGATAGAGTGATTACAACCGGGAGAAAGGTTGATTTTGAACTATTTGAGGCAGAAGGTTTTCTTGTGGGGAGGCAGTTAATTGAAATGGGATGGGAGAAAATATGTTCTTTAGATTGTCCAACCTACCCAGCCCTAGTTAAAGAATTTTATAAAAATCTGTCAAGAGGAGACAATGGATTAGTCAGCATCATTAGAGGAAATAGAATAAATGTGACAGTGGATTTACTCTCAAGACTGTTGGAACTTCCAGTGTCTGGTACTTCTACTTTTTCATCTGATGATAGGAGCCCAGCTCTATCAAGATTGCTAAATAAAGAAATTGTTGGTTTTGAAGAAGTCTATGCAAATCAACTATCCTTGGAATTAAGACTTCTCCATAACATTTGTAGTAGGATTCTATTCCCTAAGATTGGGAGATTTGATTATGTTTCTGAGAGAGATATCTTTGTAATGGATGCTATAGTGACTGAAAGACCTATCAATCTTCCGAGCATGATAATTTGGTACATTGCTGACTGTGGGAGCAAGAGGAAATCTAGTCTACCCTATGGCATGATATTAACTAAGATCTTTCAAAGCCAAGGGATAATCATTTCCGATAGTGAGCCAATGAGAAATTTGAGACACACTGATTACTATAGTTTGGCCACTATTCATAGAATGGGATTTGTGAAGAAGGATGGCAGATGGGAAAGGAAAAGTATGTTGGAAGATAGAGCCGCAGATGTTGAGGCACCTGGACGTCAGTTAGACATTCATCTCCTGTACCTCCTAGCTCTTCTGTTCCAGTTTCAGCTCCTTCTCCTACTCCGATGGTTGATCAGTCATCTTCTTCATCAGTCGGTTTTTCAGATCTTCAGTTAATGCAGCTCAAGAGTCTTCTTGATGATCAGGCGGATAAATTGAAGACTGAATTTGACAATAAATTCATGAATCTTAAAGAAACTCTCTATTCATTAGATGATCGGATCACCAAGATTGAATCTACTCTTAGCTCCTCTACTGAGTCTTTAAGTGGTGATCTAAAGAATATTTTTGAAGAACTTAAAGACATCTATGGAGATGGTGAGACCTATGCAAAGTGCAATGCTGAACTTCAAGACAAGATTTTAACTGCTTGTACGTTTGTAGATGAAAGACTGAAAGATTATGTTAAGATTCAAACTGACGGAATGAAGAACATTATAGATCACTTAACAAGGATTGTAAGGACACATTTTTTGTTGGCCCAGATGACAACCCAAGAGGGGGGGGGGGGGTGAATTGGGTTCCTTAAAAATTAGCCTTTTAAAATAGTTTGCTTTAAGATTAATGAAGGCAATAGCAATGTAAATACAAAGTGCAGTGATAAACAGAGATAGAGAAAGAGTCAATGAAAGCACGACAAACACAAGGATTTTATAGTGGTTCGGTGTATCCAACACCTATGTCCACTCCCAAGATTCACTTGGGTCCACACTATAATCACCTTGATTACAGCAGAGTTGTTTTACAAGCTCACAACTCAAACTTGTTGTTTTTTCCGGGTGCACAACGAACCCAGCTGGTTTTCAAGGGCTCACCAGCACAAAAACCCTAACACAAGCTTTACCAAGCTTGTACCGAGGTAAGACTACCTCCACTAGTTCAATCCCCCAGATTGAACTAGATACAAAAATGAAATATGTTTTTCAAATACAAAGCTCCTTAATGAGCAGATAATCAAATATAAGATAAATTTAGAAAAGCCTGATTTGAGATGGTTGGCTTTTGAGCTTTTCTTCTTTTCTTCTTTTCTCTTCTCCTTGAAGGTTGAATCAAGCCTCAGCTCCGATTCTTCACGGAAGCAGTTGGAGTTGAAAAGAGCTTTTCCTCTTTTCTTTGAGTGTTAAAAATCACTTGAGATGCTTTGAATGCTCTTGGATTTTCTCTGAGCTTTTTGGATTGTTGAGCTTGAGCACAGAAGGTTTTCCTTTGATTTCAACTTTTTCTTTCACTCTAATTTGAATCTCGGATTTTTTCAATGAAGCTCTGTTTTTCCGATTTTTCTCTTCTTTTCTCTTGAACAATATCTCTCTATATGTTTCTTGATTTGAAAACGGCTTCTATTTATAAATTCTGCAAAAATATAGCCGTTAGAAACAAAGAAAAATAGCCGTTAATTAAGAATCTTACCGTTGACGCTGAGTTGGCATTCGAAAAAATTTCGCCCAGATTTGCTGGAGTCGACTCCTGCTTTCCGCGAGTCGGCTCGAAGTCGAGATACCAAAAATAGAAATACTCAAAAAGTCAAAGGGTCGACTCATCAAAAATAAGTGTCGACTCCTGACAGTCGGGGGTCGACTCATGAAAGTTGGAGGTTGACTCACGAAATGCTCAGAAAAACACACCTCTGGTGTCTGAGCGGAGTCGACTCACACAGTCATGGAGTCGGCTCGACAGAATCGAGGGTTGACTCATAAAATCACAGGGGTCGACTCGAGACAGACAGTCATTTCTGTATTCTGAGTGGAGTCGACTCTGAAACTCTAGAGTCGGCTCCGGAATGTATCAAAAATCAGAGAATTTTCTGATTGACTTTAAATTCGTTTAGATTCATTTTAAATCATTATTTTGACTTGAATATAATAAAATGACATTAGGAATCAATTCAAGAAATGTTCCAAAAACTCATTGATTAAAATATGAAGTATAAAATTTCTTTTTGAAAGCTTAAACATGGAGCTTGAAGTTACTTCAAATTGGTTAAAGTAATACTTTAACATTCTCATTCATTGTTCTAAATAAATTCATTGCATGTAAATAAACTCATTACATCTTTTAATGTGCTCATGGCTTTTGGTAATCATCAAAATCAATAAGATTGGGGCTACATATTCTCAACAATCTCCCCAACAATCTCCCCCTTTTTGATGATGACAAAAACATTAAGTTTATGCATGATTGATTAGAGAATTTATTTTATTTTCATAGTTAGGCTTAGGCTCCCCTGAATGAGGTAGCTCCCCCTATGAAACTCAAATAAATATCCCATTCATTCAATTATTTATCTCATTCATTCAATCATTTTAATATCATTTGATTAATTAATTTCTCCATTTCTCCCATATGCATATACAGTTGTAAAACTATAAAACTCTCCCCCTTTTTTGTTATCAACAAAAAGGTAGAGATGCATCAACATAATCATTCATTCATTCATTCAAGATTTGATTTAACAAAATCATTCATTCATTGATAAAAGGAAGAAATACACTAAGACTCAGATTACATTGACAATACAAAATAGACTTTTCATTACATCAAAGTATAAAAGTGTAAAACACAATATAAACTTCATTACATTTAAGGACTAAGTATCTAATACATCAAAAGTGAGTCCTTACGATCCTAGTCAAATGATCTATTATATTTTTCATTCCATCTGTTTGTATCTTCACATAGTCCTTCAGTCTCTCATCAACAAAAGTGCAAGCAGTCAAAATTTTATCTTGGAGTTCAGCATTGCATTTAGCATATTTCACATCTCCGCAGACGTCTTTAAGTTCTTCAAATATGTTCTTAAGGTCTCCACTTAAAGACTCAGATGAATTGCTAAGGGTTGATTCTATCTTGGTGATCCGGTCATCAAAGAGTAAAGAGTTTCCTTGAGATTCATAAACTTGTTTTCAAACTCTGATTTTAACTTATCTGACTGATCATCAAGAGACCTCTAAGCTGCCTTAACTGAAGTTCTGTGAAGCCAACAGATGAAGATGATGCATGATCAAATAACGGAGCAGGGGTAGGGGCAGGAGCAGGAATAGGAGAGCTCGGAGGAATAGGCGAAGATTGTCTGACTGATGGTCCCGGTGCCTCAGTGTCCATGGCTCTATCATCCATCAAACCTTTCCTTTCCCATCTCCCATTTCTCACAAAACCCATTCTTTGTAGTGGCCAAACTGTAAAAGTCAGTGTGCCTTAAGTTCCTCATTGGCTCACTATCTGAAATGACAATCCCTTGGCTTTGAAATATTTTGGTAAGAATCATGGCCGTAGGGCAAACTTGATTTTCTCTTACCTCCACAATCGGCAATATACCATAAAATCATACTAGGAAGGTTAATGGGTTTCCAGTCACAATTGCATCCATTACAAAATATCTCTTTCTGAAACATAATCGAACCTCCCAATCTTGGGGAAAAGGATTCTACTATAGATGTTGTGGAGAAGTCTAGTTCTAAGGATAACTGATTAGCAAAAACTTCCTCAAAACCGACAATCTCCCTGTTAAGCAGTCTAGAAAGAGCTGGGCTTCTGTCTTCAGAAGAAAATGTAGATGTTCCTGACACTGGAAGATTCAATAAAGAAAGCAAATCCACTGTCACTGAAACTCTATTTCCTCTCACGATGCTTACAAGCCCATTATCTCCTCTAGATAGATTCTTATAAAATTCCTTGACAAGAGCTGGGTAGGTAGGACAATCTAAAGAGCAATCTTTCCCAACCCATCTCAATCAACTGCCTTCCCAAAAGAAATCCCTCAGCTTCAAACAATTCAAAATCTACTTTCCTCCCCGTAGTTATCACTCTGTCGGCAAGTCTATCTACCTGTGATGGAGCCGTAGATGGAGAAGCTCTAGGTGTCGAAGATGATGAGGTTGAATCCACGCTCGTGAAGGCTCACGAATGGGACGCCTCACGGTCTTCCTCACCGCCCTCTTCCTCTTTACTTCGGCCGCACCAAGGTTAGATCCTCGAGTTTTAGTGGCCATTGATCTATTGGAAGGGTTAATTAGGGATTTTTGAGGATTTGGAAGGTCAGGAAATATTTCGGAGAGAGTATTTGGAGAGATGAGACGTTAGAAATGAACGGCGAGTCGACTCTGCCCTAGATAAATCGCCCTGGGACCACTTCGAGTTGGCTCCCGCAAAGCGAGGGGTTGACTCCGGACAGTCACAGAAAACTATCCCGAAGTGGAGTCGACTCGCGTAGAGAAGGAGTCGACTCAAGAGTTTCAGTAGAAACCTGGAGTCGACTCCGATACTCACCGAGTCGGCTCCGAGACCATTTCAGAGCAAAAAACATAAGTTTTCAGATAATCTGAAATGTGTCCGGATAATTGATCATAAAATTGATAAAATAATCATTGGATTTTAATAGATCAATTAGATATGAATTCTAGATAAGATTTCCTTAAAGATCAAAGATTTGAAAGAATTTTAGATAAACTTTCCTTAGGGGTTTCAAATTCATTCTAATGGATCACAAATCCCTAACTCTCCTCTAAGATAACAGAATCTTTCTTCACTCAAGGGTTTTAAATATATCAGCTAATTGTTCTTCAGTATTCACATAATCAAGACATATTTCATTATTGCAACATGTTCTCTTATAAAATGATATCTAATTTCTATGTGTTTGTTCTAGAATGTTGAATTGGATTTTTTGTTAGATTAATTGCACTTGTATTATCACATCTTATAGGTGTTTTATCAAGTGTGATACCATAGTCTTCAAGTTATCGCTTAATCCATAGGATTTGAGCACAGCAACTTCCAGCCGCAACATATTCAGCTTCAGTAGTTGATAATGCAACTGAATTTTGCTTTTTGCTAAACCATGAGATTAAGTTACTTCCTAAGAATTGGCATGCACCACTTGTGCTTTTTCTATCTAACTTACATCCAGCATAATCGAATCAGTGTATGCAATTAAGTTCAATGTTAAGTCTCTAGAATACCATAAACCTACATTTTTTGTTCCACTTAAGTATCTTAGTAGTATTTTTAACAGCAATTAAATGTGATTCTTTAGGTTCAGACTGAAATCTAGCACATAAGCAAACAGCAAACATTATGTCTGGTCTACTTGCAGTTAAGTAAAGTAGGGATCCGATTATACCTCAATAATATTTTTGATCAACCTTCTTACCTTCTTCATCTTTGTCCAGCTTGCATGAAGGACTCATTGGTGTTCCGAGGGGTTTGATTGATTCCATACCAAACTTCTTTAGAATTTCTCTTGTACTTTGTTTGGTTGATAAAGATCCCTCTTTGCTTTGTTTGATTTGGAGTCCAAGGAAGAAATTGAGTTCTCCCATCATGCTCATTTCAAATTCACCCTGCATCAACTTAGCAAACTCTTGACATAGAAGATTGTTAGTAGCACCAAAATGATCATCAATATATATTTGAACTACTAAATCTTTACCTTTTCTTTTCAAAAACAATGTTTTATCAAATTTCCTCTTATAAAATTATTTTCAATTAAGAATTTACTTAATCTATCATACCAAGCTCTAGGTGCTTGTTTCAAACCATATAAAGCTTTGTGCAATTTAAAAACGTGATTTGAAAATTCATGATCTTCAAAACCTGGTGGTTGTTCTACATATACTTCTTCATTTATAAATCCATTTAGAAAAGCACTTTTTACATCCATTTGAAATAAGTTAAAATTCATGTGACATGCAAATGCAAGTAATAGTCTAATGGCTTCTAATCTAGCTACTGGTGCAAAGGTTTCATCAAAATCAATACCTTCTTCTTGATTATATCCTTTTGCAACTAATCTAGCTTGTTTCTAATTACTATGCCATTTTCATCCAGTTTATTTCTAAATATCCATTTTGATCCTATAACAGAATGATTTTTAGGTCTTTCTACTAAAGTCCATACATTATTTCTAGTGAATTGATTTAATTCTTCTTGCATTGCTAACATCCAATTATTATCTTTTTCAGCTTCTTCAATAGTTTTAGGCTCAATTTGTGAACAAATGCAAGATGATTACTAATATTTCTCATAGATGATCTAGTTCTTATTCCTTGAGATGGATCACCTATAATCAATTCCTTAGGGTGACTATAAGCATATCCCAATCCCTAGGAAGATCATATCATTATGATTAGTGTTAGTATCATCAACCTTAGGTGAATCATTATCTTTAGCGTCTTGCTTATGATCTAAAGA